>PVIR01000222.1:0-201791 GCA_004026965.1 Petromus typicus
AAAAAAAGAATTTCTTATGACTCTGGATAAATTTTGATGCAACCAAAGCCAGATGATAAAAGGATTACTCTCTCTACTCTCAAGATCTGTTACATATGGTGGGTGGGGGCTGGGGAGGCAGAGCAAGACCGCAGGCAGAATTCACTGGGGAGGACTTCACACTTCCATCAGTTACCATGAAAAATAACATATGGACTGAACATTTATTCCAAGGAACAGATTTGTTTCTAGTTGCTCTCCAGCAGTTGAAAGAGAAAGAAAGGGGGGAAAAAACCTTTTAAAAGCCATCTGAAAATGCTCCCCCAATGAGAGAAATAAGGTTGATCTTTTTCAGACTGAAAAATTAGCATTAACAAAATTTGAGTCATAATGATTCAATTTAAATTTATTCATGAGTTACTATTACCATGAATCTACTTATCTGCTACAGATAACATACTATTTATCCTCAAAAGCTTAAATTGTATTTTTAGAAATGGCATCTTAACATATTATACTGTTTTAAACTGTTTTCAAATGATTCCCCCATATTTACTTTAATCATGTTATATTCTGTCAATCTCTTCAATCTTATGATAAAGATTTCCCAAAACTTATGTCAGAAAATGAAGACACTTCCCTGAATCCCATCGTTTTGTTTGTAATCAGTCATTTGTTTCATATCACTCCAGTTGTTGGGCTGAATCTGGAATGATTTATAACTTTTGGCACTCTAAAATTCCTCAGGCTCAGAAAAAAAAGGCAGTCCTAGGAAAGCAAAATTAAAAAGTTAAGTTTAAAATCGTTTCTAACCTTCAGGCCCCTATATATATAAAAGTATTAACAACATATGTCTAACTCAGAGTTTTAAACCACTCGAGAGTTAAGGAGCATGAACCTCTTAGAAATGTTGTGCTTTTTGAAAACAGAAAGCAAAAGAAAATGAGAGCGAAAGCCCATAATGGTCTTCAAAAAATACACCGATGGACCTTTTCCATGTACCAGGCTAGCCAGTCCTAGAATGAGGCTTCCTTTGTGGTGGCTGTTTCTTCCTTTCAAGCCACACTGGACATTCCTCACCTTCAAGAGGTGAGTCTGATGAAGTCATTTTTTTCTCCCCATTAAGACTTTCTCCTTTTATCAAATAGTCATCATTGTGTGTAATGAGGTTCTATCTTGCTTTGTAATGGCTCCTTTGAATAGCTATTTATCTGACCTTCTCGGAGGGAAAGAAATAAAAGAATATCTTTTGAAAATTCTTTTCAGTCAGATGCGATCATAGGAAAAGGAACTACAAAATTTGGACTTGAACAGTCAAGAAAGACAAATGCTCATCAACACATAAGAAGAGTAAGCTTAAGATGAATGTAAATTATCATCAAACCCTGTTGTCATAAAAAATATAGGAAGTTGTTTAAATTTCAATAATGAAAGGAAATAACTTTTAAGTTATAAATATATTGAGAGTTGGATTGTGCAGCCTGCACTTCCCATGCGTGGTGGGTGTTTGACACATTTCCCCATGTTGCCTCCAGACGGCTCAGCCTTCTCACAGGTTGCTGGTGATCTCCCTGAGCAGTACTAGGGCTTGCACACACCAAGGTTACATTGCTTTAGGTGTAAAAAGATATCTTTGGTTACCAGATCCTCGAGATTTCTTCCAGCTCTTTTGCCATTATGTCATGAAAATCATAAATTGACATTCGGAATCTAATATAAAATTGAACTCCTCATCTTTCTTCTCTTAATTATCTTCTTACCATAATGTCAATGTCCTCTTTTCAGTTTATTTTAATCTGTTTCCCATCACTGGGTCAAAATATCCAACTACAACTTCAAAGAGGTTTATTTTGGCTCGCAATTTTAGAAGCTTCGTCCCTGGTTAGCTGGCATGGCGGACCGTGCAGTAGAAGAAAGCTGCTCTCCCACGGTGTCCAGGGAGCCCCCAGAGTAGGGATGAGTCAGGAACAAGAATCTACTCTTTCAGGTCAAACCTCCAGTGATTCACCTGTGTCAGCCAGACCATGTCTGCTAAGTGCACAAGAGCATATCAGTGGATTAACCCACTGGTGAATACAGTGCCCCTGTGATTCACGTGCCTTCCAAAAGCCACAGGTTGAACGTATGAGATTTGTGGGAGGAGGGACATTTTTGATCTACACATAACACAATTGCTTTTATCAAAATATCAAAAGACCTGACTTCATTCTTTCATATTATTTATCCAAATGGCTAAGAAATCATTTTGGTTCAACTTGTCAGTAAAATCTTTCATCCCCTCCAAACTTCTCTTAAGGTTCAGGGTCACCACTGAACTTCCCTGAGCTCTGTTCTAACTCTTCTCCCAGCTTCCCACTGTGGCCTTGTCATTCTCTACTCAGCAGGCAGAATGGTCATTTTAAAGTAAGCTCTACCATGTCACTTCTTTGCTGAAAGGAAGAATTATTTTTCATTATCCGACACTAGGTACTTGTCCCATCACTGTCCACTATTTATCAACAGCTTGTTCAGGCTGTTCGGTTCATGTCATGGTTTACGTGGTCCTGGATCCTTGGCTGTTCTCTCCATATAAATGTGCTTCATTCGTAAGTACCTAGAATCTCCCTCCACATTTGCTATGCATTTTTCATCAGCTATTGTCACTCTATCAATGAGATCAACATTCCATAAAAATTATAAACCTCTGCTTTCCTCATTCTTTTCTTTGCTTTGTCTTTCCACATAACCATTTTAACAGCTGTGGAACTTACTGTTTTTTCATTTTTGTTTCTTTTTATTCCATAGTAGATTATAAACTCTGTAAAACCAAAAACTTTGCAATTTTATACACTTCTGTATTCTAGCATCCAGGATTGAATTTGATCCAACATAATAATAAATATCCATAGAAACAGTAAAGAATTACCTGCTGTACCATTAGTGAAGAAAACTTGTGCATCTCATCCAAAATACATAAAATTAAAATTAAGCTAAAAATTCAAAGACCATAGGAATCTCTTTCCTAGAGTCAACTCACTAGATATACTCCTAATTTATATATTGCTTGAGATAGAATTAATATAAGGGTTGTATAACATTGGAAAACAAGAGAAAAGTACAAAAAGGGCTAGAGCAGTGGAAAATTTCTAAAGGTAGCTATTTAAACTGATTTAAAGAAAGTAGATACAATTTGCAGTTAAATCTGTGTTCTAGCCTTGTTCTCCCTGATTGTAGGATGTATAATTGGAGTCTTTATTACTTTCTTTATAAACTGAGGCTTGTGGAACCTAATTCTACAAAGCAACTTGGAGAGCAAGATGAAAGGGTATGCAGTGTCCGATACTGTACTTAAGAGATGCAAGGAAAATTCAAAGATGCATCTTATTTAAACCACATTCTTGCACTTTCCAGTTTTATCTGTGGAGAAGTCTCAGATACAATGTTGCCCAAGACCAGGCAGCACAACCAATGCACAGGCCTTGGTTTCCATCTATCGTTCTTTGATGAAAGAATCAAGGCTCTTTGGAGAATAAAAAACTAACTTACAGAGTGGAAAGAAAGAATTTAAAGTAAGCCTAAAGTATTATGTAGCATGAGAAAATAACAAGTGCTGGCAAATGAGCCTCTGGAGTAGGAGAATGTTGACATCAGTAAGAATATTTTGCTTTAGGAACCAAGATTATATGGAAAATCTCTGTGTCTTCCATTCAATTTTATGGGGTCCAGAATCTGTTCTAAAAAATGAAATCTGTTTTTAGAAAAAGGAGGTAAGAAAAGAGACTCTCATACTAAAAGGACCTAGGCTGCAACTTAAAAGGCTTTCTAATAAGCAAACCTGAAACAGTTTGAAAATTAAAATAAATAATATTGTTAACACAAGTCAAAACAAACATTTATGACTTCATTTTGATATAAATAGGAGTTGCACCTGAGGGAACAAGAGATCTTGAATGAACAACTGCTATAAATAAAGACAGAATAAATGAGAAGACAAGGAAGTCTCTGTTCTAATAGTATGGCATGACCCAATGGGATGAATCTTTAGGAGGAAATAGAATATCTGCCTATCTTCTGAATCTCTCACGAAAATGTTTATTCATTACTACAGTGGTTTGAATTTGTGTCTATCACATCTTTGAAACCTCTTCTTCCAGAATGCAGAACTTAATTCCTTTTCCATTTGAGTAGGACTAGACTTAATGACTCATTTTAAAGAATAGAATTTGGAGAGTAAAAATCAAAAACCCTGAGGTGGGGAAACCTGACAATTAGCACCTTAACCCAAAACATAGTTAAAATCACCTGTAATAATAAAGCATGTTGGTACTTTGAGAAGAGGGCATTGATCTGCGGCATTGTTATAATTACGATTTGTCATGGTCCCAAAGGTCGAGGGCTGTGATCTTGGTCTTTAATTGAGATGCTATAGAGGAACAGTGGAAGCTATCTGCCTATTATGTGCTACGTAAATAACACAAAAATCAGTGCTTTGGAAAGTGATAGTGTATCTAAAGTAGTCAACAGTGTAATGATTTAAAATGATCATTCCATTTAGACAAATCAAGAAAACATTGAAATTATAGACATGGTATAATTGTAACCAAAGACAATTGTAAAATCAGCTTCCAAAGACACTTAATGGTACTCAGCTTTTACTCTCTTATCCCTTGTGAGTCTTTTCACAACGAAGAGGGGAAACTTCTGTGATCAGTATGACAATGAAGACATTGCAGTCTCATTGTTATGGGATTTCTAAGGCTAAATCATTAAAAACATTCTATTTCTACTATGGCATCTTGGAATGATAATCCCAGAGGAAGTTAGCCACCACGTCATGAGGCCATGCACACAGACCATGGAGAGGCTCCTGTGGGAGAAACCAAACCTCTTGGCAAACGCAGCAGCCTGTGAGTAATTCTGGGAAGCAGATCCTCTAGTCCAGCCAACACCAGACATGAAAGGCATCAGACCACGCAGCCAACAGCCAACCCTGAGCCAGAACCACCCACCTAAGTTATATCTGAATTCTTGTCCTAAAAATCTGTGAAATAATAAAGGCGTTTTGTTTTAAACCACTAAGTGGTGAGGCAATTATTACTACCAATACATAATTCATACAATACCTTTGAAAAGGCAGAAGTAAACATTTGTTGAGGAGACAAAGACCTTAAGGACATTAGTCTGAAAATAGGAAGAAAAATGACACACTTCTATGAGCTTGATAAGAAATATATATTTTGTCGTTGTTTTCCTTTATTGTTCTCCCTTCATTTTATTATATGATAACCCAATTTAATATGTATTTTTAAATTAGTTGTTTGCTACTTTTTTGATATAGGAATATGAGGCACAGGAGAAGGAAACATGGCAAACTAGAAGTAAACTGGAACAAATCCCATCTGGGTACACCAAGGACAACTTTGATGGGCCATGTCAGGAAGAAGCATGATCGACACTTGAAGGATACGTAACTTTCTGTCGTGAATAGTTTTAATTTTGTATTGTTTGTTTGTAATCAAAGTAGCAGGTGTTCTCAGCTGGGCACAATGATACATACCTATAATGCAGTTACTTGGGAAGTGAGACAGGGAGAGGGCACGCTCAAGGCCAGCTGGACAGTGCGAGAAGGACTGTCTCACAAGAAAGAGACAGAAAAGAGAGCATAGGGCGAGGAGAGGAAGACAGAGACAGAGAGAGAGGGAAAGAGGGGAAAGGGAAATGTAAGGGGAGGAGAGGAAAGGAGAAGACAGACAAGACAAGACAAGACAAGAGGCAGGGCAGGCGAGCCACAGGGGCCCATGTTTGTAATCCCAGCAATTTGTAAACCAGAGACAGGAAGATGGAAAGTCTGAGCCCATTCTGGCAGTTTAGCAACCTCGCAGGAGCTTGTCTCAAAAATTCTTAAATTAAGAAGAGCTCAGGTTGTACCTCAATATGAAAGTCATATGTTTGTTCTTCAGTATTGCAATAAACAAACAAATAAACCAACAAAGTCAACAAGTCATACAGGAGATGTAGCCCAGGACAAGAATGTCCCTGTACTCCCTTATGAAAATAATACTTAGGAACTTTAAATTTGGTGTTTGTTTCTCTACCGAGAATTAGAGCAGAAAGTTTTGGTTACATTTAGGATTCTAGCTCCTGTTTCCAAGCTTCTAGATGTGTGATTCTGAGAGTCACACGTTTACCTATGCTGTTTCCCATGGTAACCAGAAGGACTAACAAACACATGCTACCTAGGTTTCTTGGAACCTTGTAAGGTATCAGAACTATTTCAGAAAGTTAGGAGTGTCATATAGGTTGATTCTTTTGAATAAAATAATTTAGTTTCATTGCCTCACTTAATTCAAATGAAAAATGAGAATGTCCCAGGACAAACTTTTATTGGACTCAGGTCCAAGGGAAATAGGAATAACCAATAAGTTACTAAATATGTCAATAATATAAACAAATTTCTAGCCAGTGAAATCTTTGTCTTGCTTCAAGCTACTTCTTTGTGATGCTGATTTTCTTTATTTTACCCTACATAATTCTTCCTGGAATTGATCTTTGAAAATTGAGAAGCAATTGAATATACTGCTGTACCCTGCTCTATTAGCAGAGGGCAACACTAATGGCACCTTTAAATGGATGAATGGACAATTGGGCATCTAAACTTTGCCCTTTCGTGGATGATTTTTGCCAACTGTGATTTTTTTTCATCAGTCTGATTGAAACTCCTTCCCTGACAGAGGCAAAAATACTGTCCTTTGTTCTGGATTTTCATAGAAGGTGAAATGAAAGTCTTTGCAGACAGACTAGCATGCGTGAATAAATTTTATTTTCTTAGGCTGCTAGCCACAACGGTGTACAGACAAAGGCCTCTCACCTCCATCTGCATGCTCACCAAAAGAGCAAATTCATGGGTTAAATAACACTCACTTGCTTTGACTTCTTTCTATCCTCTTTTCAATCATTGCTCAAACTCATATTTTGTAAAAGTTTTGTTTATAATCCTTAACCTTGAGCCCTGGGCAATTGGAGCAATAAAGGGCTGTGTGTGTGTGTGTGTGTGTGTGTGTGTGTGTGTGTGTGTGTGTGTTTAGATTGTTGTGTGTACACTTATATGTCTATGATGTTGGGGGGAGACCTAGCTTTTTCTAATCCTCTTTCTTTGTAGAAAATAGACCTCAAAGCATTTTCTTTCCCAACTTCTTAACTTCTCTTCCTAGCATAATGCTTCTAGACAGACTGAACAACTGACCATTGAGCCATTATGTTTTTAATCATTTACAGTCTGATTCCTGCATGGCAGTGCTTGACGTTTGGTTTTGAAGAATGCTTTTCTAGGGAACACACTCATTCCAGTATTTCAGGGCAATAAATTACCCATGCTTGGGGTCTCCAAACAGCCTGTATTATTTTACCCTTGTTGAAAATAATGGATGATTTGGAACAATGTTCCCTTCTGAATTAAAGTGTAAAAGGTTAGGTTTTTATAGTTCAAGATAATGAGTAGACCCTCAACAACCAAATGGGACATAGGTCTCCCCAAGAGATGGAAGGTCTGGGGACAGGTAGTAGAGACATAAGATGAGGAGAAGTTGGAACCATAAGCTGCTGTACAGACATACTACTTGATTTTTCAGGGTTGAGAAAATTGTCTTGTACCCGGTACTGCCCCAGATGCTCATTCAGCTATAACTTATCATCACATGAACAGGCAGCAGAGCAGAGCTCCGTGCAGGGGTTATGATCATTATGAACCATCTAGAGGAAATCTGTGGCCTCCCATCTGGCTGATGAGCTAAACTTTGTCTCTCTGCAAGCACAGGTTTAAGTAGAGGGTTGTCACTGCTGGCACAACAAATAGATCACAAGAGAAACTTCCTTTCAGCTAAAGCTGGACCTGTTTCATACAATGGAGAGAAAAGAAACATTTTCATGAGTGTACATCCGTGCATATACAGGTGCTTCCCAGGACAAAACAATCCCTAAGAAAATGTGTGAATTTGAATTAGAAACACTTCATGCCACATGAATAAAACTGTAAGTACTGATGAGGATTCTAGACTGAATAAAAGGGATCTGGACACCCACCCTGGGAAAACTAGAGTTGTTCATTTGATTTTAAAATAAGTTAGGATAAATCTCCACGTGTCAGCATGATATCAAGTTCAGAGTCAGAGCCACTGACTTTGTAGCACTGCCTTATCCATGCTTTGGGGCTGGCACTTGGGGGAAGTCTTTGGGTCTTCTGAATTCCCAGTTTCTTAAACTGTACATCTCAGCATTGGGCAGACTGGGGTCTGTGAGTGCAATCTGGCCTACCACCTGTGTTGGTATAACTTGAAAGTGAAGAATGATTTTTATATTCTTAAAGTTAAAAAAAAACAAGAGAAGAATGTTTCATGACATGTGAACATTACATGAAATTTAAATTCCATGGTTTATAAATAAAGTTTTATTGGAACATGGCCGAGCTTATTTGTTTGCATACTATCTATATGGTCCCTGTCTGTCGTTGCTACTACTTTCAGAAAGTTGCATCAGGAGAAAACGACAATAGGGACAAACCATATGGTCTGTGGATCCTAAGATATTTAATCTGTGGCACTTTGCAGCCAAAAAAAAAAAAAAAATGTTTTTCTACCCCTTTTATGCTGTCTACCTTAGGACATTTTTCTAAAGTTTGAAAGTTACATAAAGTGCTTGGCATAAAGAATTGTAGGTAAGAAGCACTGAGGTTGTGCTGCCATGAAAATGAACTTGTAGTTGTGTAGGCAGACTTCATGAAGGCAGAAAAAAGACAGAGCTGGGAAACAGTCCCAACACACTAGCATTTTCCTTCAATATGCAAGAATGCATGCTGGTGTCAGAAGGAATTTATAGAAAATGGAAATGTCCCAATTTTATCACTCTGTTTTAACTTCCCAGCAACTGAACTATAATTCCCAATAGTGAATTTAGCATCGACTATAATAAGATATATACTTTTCCCATATACATTAATTCTGTAGTAGCTATCAATGTTGTTATTGCTGTGTATTTCATGATAGGGCTCTTGTTTAAATAAATAGAAGTGCATTGTGTTGAATAATAAAAAAGTCCACTCTAAAGAAAGAGTTCATGGTCTAATGCTTGGTTACTGAAATCAGGATGATGAATGAAATGTGAAGATACATTCCAGTATGGAGGTTGCTTTCTTTTGCTCTATTAATGACAGCTACCTTTCATGGAGTGCTCTTTGTCAAGCACTAAATCGAGATTTATTTTTAATCTTTCCAAAAGTCTTACAAGGGCAATAGGAAGGTGGACTGAGAATAATTAATTGTACTGATGTGGAAACCTCATGCAGTACTGACCAAGGGAGAGCACAATGGAGCTGTCTGAATACACGTCCTCTTGCTCACCAAGTGTGGCTATCAGCCTAGAGTCAAGCCTGGAAACCACCTTTACTGCAGATATGTCATTTTGGTTCTAAAGTATTCCTTCTGTAATTTGTATGAAAAAATCAATAACCATAGTCATTGTGGTGCAAATAGCTGACCAGTAGGAATGCTCCCTTATCAGTCTATTCACTGATCTTTATGGCATATTCTAACAGACACTGGATTGGGCTCTAGGTATTTGCTGGGAAACAAAACAATACCCTTGCCCAGTGGGCCTTACATTTCACTAATAGGGACAAATAAAAGTAGAATAGGAAACAGTAGGTAGTGTGCTATGAGGAAGGGGATAGGGATACTTTTAAATAAGTGAACAGATATCTCTTAAGGAGGTCCCCTTGTCGAAGCTGGTGACTGGTGACAAGAGCTTTAGTTGTACTGCAGAGAGTCAATGACTGTTTCAAAGACCTTGTAGCAAGAATGAGATGTTTTCAAGGAAATAGGAGGCCAGTGTCTCTACAGCCCAGAGAACAGTGAAAAAATAATCTCAGTGTGGGTAACAAAAAAAACATTGTGTGGGACCTTATATAATATTTCTTACATGTGAAAGACGTTGGAGAAACTTAAGCAAGTGAGATGCTTTGAGTTTTACTACTTGGCTACTAAGCAGAGAATGAAGTAGAAGTGTTCAATAACACAAGGATATAATAATCTCCAGACATGTAGGATTAAGTATGTAAAGCTGTGTCCTTTTATACAGATGTATTGATCAGGTCTCCTGCTTCTCTATGATCTTCTCTTCAAATATAGATTATCACTAGTTTGTGATGAACTAAAGCCAACAGAACATATTAGAAAACATGCTGTACATCTTCTGAGCCTAAACACCAAAGGAAACTAGTAGTGTCCACTTTACGGTCAGAGGGAGTTGTCCCTGAGCTCTTATATAAGAGGGAGTGATCAAGGGAGAGGCAATCCAAAGAAGGAGGGAGAAGAATCAAAGAAAGAGAAAAAGAGGGGAAAGCTTCCCCAGCATTTTATCTAAATCAGTTTCTAGCTTAGACTATCTTATGTAACATTTCCTTTAGGGAAATCACCACAGAAGCACCAAGGACCAAGACTATTAGAATAATCTCTAAGCTGTGATAATTCTTTCTTACAGAACTTTGAACAAATTGAATCATTGTTGGTTTAATCCTTTAGGAGTTGAGTTTGTTTATTATGCAGCAACAGACGGAAAATAAATAAATAATGTGTCTCAAAGTCCACTGTTATCTAAGCAAAATTTGAAATAACTGACATTTCTTTGTTTCAAATTGAAATTGTTATTTGATAATTCTTTTGTTTTTACAAGTACATTTGAGTTTGTAAAGATAGTGAAAATGTTCCTCCTGGGGACCAGAGACAAAAGTATGTGAACCATATATCAATAGAATATTAGTAAAACTGCCACCTGCAGTAAATGAAAGAAAAAAATGTACCCACAGAACATGTGAATGTGACAAAGGAGATTCCAAAGAAGAATGTGGAAAATATCATCTGGATTCATTTGAATATTTATGATAATGTAAGTGAAAAGCAGATGAGTTAAAAAAGAAACTATTCCATTTTCAGGTAGAATTTACAAAAAAAGGTGAAGAAATCAGATCTTTTTTTTTCTTAAACCTTTATTGGTACATTATGAATACACATCATCATCGCATTCAACATTGAGGGTTTGTACCAGAATATGACACGACTTGATTCTCATTTCTTCCCTTTTCCCTCCACCCTGCAACCCACACTCCCTATATACATAATTTGTTTCCTTTTTTTATTATTATTACCACATTCATTTCCCCCTCATTATTTAACCCTACACTCTCTTCCCTTTTAAATATTTTCTATTTTACAATATCAACTACACATACTACAACTCATTTACAACTTCATTTTCTCATACCAAAGAAAAGATGTGATATTTACACATCTATGACCTGTTTATTTCACTCATGAGGATGTAATCAAGGTACATCCATTTGAGTATGAATGACTCAAACTTATTATTTTTAATGGCAAAGCAATACTCCATTCTATAAATGAACCACATCTTGTTTCTCCAGCTTCCTGTTGATGGACATTTGGGTTGTTTCCAAGATTTGGCAGTCACCACCTGAGCTGCTATAAACATGGGTGCACATATGTCGCTGTGAAATGACTCTTTTAATTCCTTTGTATATATACCTAGCAGAGCAATGGACAGGTCAGATGGGACCTCCAATGGTACCTTTTTGAGGAATCTCCACAGATCTTGATATCTTTAAATTTAAGATAGTGTTTTATATCGGATTCTCCTACAAAAGACTGCAAAAGTAAGAAATAGGTTCAGAACAAAGATTAAAAGTAGGACACTCCTAATGAATATGATTTCAGGAAGTGTCATATTGAAGGACAGTGAAAGATACATGGTTATGACTTCAGAGATCTAATATAGTGCCTTAAAGAACCCATCATTTAGATAATCTTAAAGTTCTTGTCAAGAGCAATTTTATGCCTAGCACAAAGTAAGGAGTAGCGTGTTTTAAGGAGCTTTGAAGGTGGGTTTTTGTAGTCATCCTTGGCATTGGGGTAGTAAGATCATGTTCGGAGTCCTGGAAGCAGTGGGCGAGTGCTCAGAGTCACCATGCAGACTCCAGGAAGGTTTCCGTGAACACTTCTGTCTTTAAAAGGATTACACAGGTTTATAGAGAGCACAGGAAGTGGTTGTGGCCATACACACAGAGGGCAACCGGGCTCTAGCTGATTGGTGGGGCAGAGCACCTTTTATGGTTAGCTCTTGGCCCATTGAAGGAGTCATGACTAGAGGAGGAGCAGGAGGCCCCCAAGCAGCTCTAGACAGTTTCTACACATGAGAGTGAGCGTTCTGGAACTCCTTTGTGTGTCTCCTAGCTGGAGATATACATGCAGCATACTAGACTCAACCAGACTTGAGCTTCTCCTTCAGGTATTTTTTGAAAGGACTCAGTTACAATGAGAACTTATAAGAGACTTATAAAACTTCTAAATTATGATTGTTGCTGCTACTCTTTGACTGAATTGCACAGAAAACATTTATTTTGAAAGTTTTGACCTCCAGTGCACAAGAGGACTAAGCAACTTAATTAGATGCAAACATAGTTTGAAAAAAAGAAAGAATAACTGATATGGAAAATCATTTTCAGAAAGTGGAAATGAACACTAAGCAAGGACTGGAACCAGTTGCTAGGTTGAAGTAGTTATGACCATTTATTTCTGAGATTCTCTCTTTTCTCTAGATTTTATTTGCAGTTATGGTGCTGTGTATAGGAAAGGGGTCATGGAAAGTGAGTGTTCAATAACTAGTTTCTTAGTTTTCAGTTTTTGAAAGTAAGAAAAAGCATCTGAAAATACTGCAACTGAGGAACTTTTTCTGAAAAGCCTATCTCCTCAAACAAATTTAGATTATGAAAAAAATGCCAGACTTGAGCCTGCTAAAAATGTAAGGTCCTTTGCTAAAGGCCATGTTCATTCTGCATGTGGTGCAATTGTCAGTTTAGAAAATATTCACTCAACTGAGTTCTTTCTACAATCTATCCATGAATGCTTAGAGGAGATTTATTTAAAATTCTCAAATAACTGAAAGCAAGCAAAATGTCACTGAACAGGCCAATCAATAAATGAGTTATAATACAGCCACCAACTGAATATTACTCATAAATAAAAAGAAATGAGCCACAAAGTCATGGAAAGATACGGAAGATATTTATGTGCACATTGTCTAGTCAAAGAAATAGACCTGAAGAGGCTGTAGAGTGAGAAGCACAGTTGCTGAACTGCTCCAGTTTTCTTTTGTCTGGAGTTCTGAAACTCTCTTCTAATGCAGCTATTTCTACTTCGATGATTAGGAACTAGTGCAGCTGCTGTTGTCAAAATCATTTTATTGCCCGTTATCTCTTTGCTGTGGTCTCTGTCGGTGACAGTGAACCTTTTAGAGCTTTCAGTGTTACAAGTGGTTCTCCACCACTGGTCTATGTAGGCAATCACATCAAAGATCATTTCAGTTTTTCTTTATCTGTTCTTTGTTTTCTTTTCTTGTCTTATTGCATAAGCTAAGATATTCCTGGAATTTTTTTGTTTTGTTTTCTAGAAACTTGGGTGTTTAAGTTTTGGCAATTTTTCTTGATTAATGGTTTACTAAGTTCCTCTTTTCAATTGTCTTATTTGTATTTTACTCTTGCAATTTTTTAGGTCAATGTTTATACCTTCTGGACTATTACCGTGAAGTAAGTGTGGCAAAAAGAGTACCTTTACCTTGAAGAAAAGCATGTAGTTTCTCACCAGTAAGTATGTTTAGTGTGTTTACTTCTGATAATGTTTTTCATGATGTTGAGTAAACCTATCTAGTCGGGGTTTTCTTATATTTGCTTATATCACTAAAGGATATTAAATATTTTGATATTATTTCAGCAAGAAGTACTAATAAGATGTTTTTATTTTAGTCTGCTAATGTGATGAATTGCATTAATTAATTTCCATTTGTGGGACTACCCTTGAATACTAGAAATACCAAACTAAGGTTGTCTTGTATAATTATTTTTATGTATTTTGGGGTATGAATTGTTAGGATTTTGTTGAACATTTTCGAGTTTTTGTTAATGACAGACATTGGTCTCCAATTTATCTTTCTTGTAATTTATTTTACTGGTTTTAGAGGGTTCAGAATTTTAGCACTATTTCTTCTTCTGTTCCTAGATTCAAGTATTGTACTTGAGGAATGCAATGTGATCCTCAGTTCTTGTCCTTCATGTGTATTTTCTTACTCTCCCATCACTGAGATAAAATGTAATGCACCGCTGCTCCAAGATGGAAAGCAGCAGGAGTTCGTTTCACCCCCAGTTTCAGTTCATGTTCAGTTGGGACCCTGGCAGCAACAGGAAAGTAGAGGGGCTTGGGGAGGAAAATGTACTCAAAATATGGCCACCTGGAAGCTGAGAAAGAAAGGAGGAGCTAGAAACAGGAACAACAAAAACACTTCCGGGTCATATCCCGTGATTGGCTTCCAACAAGGCCACACTAAGCTGCTGATCTCAGACCACTGAAAAGGCACTCCCTTGACCCAAACATCTTCCTAACACACATGATTGTTTGTGGGTCATTTTAGATCTAAACCTCACAATATGTAAACTGTTGAATTTTGTTTCTTTAAATTGAGTTTGATCATTATCTTTATTTTGCAGCTCTATAGTGATATGTGTTAAATTAATATTTTTTAAAAAGTGGTTTGTGCTTTTATTTGCTGGGTTTTTTGTTTTCTAGAAACCTGATTAATTTTTGGAAAATTTTCTAGGTTATTTATGTACTATTATCTTCTTTTCAATGTTTTATTTTGTTTTATTCTTACTGTAATTTTAAGAGTCAATGTTTATACCTCTGGACCATTATTATTACATTTTTTTTTTAAAGACAGGATCTCGCTTTGTAGTACAGACTGGCCGTGAGCTTACTACGTAGTTCAGGCAAGACTCAAATTCGCAACAATCCTCCTGCCTGTGCCTCCCAGCTGCTCGGATTACAGGCGTGAGTCATCACACTCAGCACTGTGGCTTGTGGTGCTGATTGCTAGTGGGCTTGAGTCTCCATGCCCTGTATTGTTGTATGTGGTTAGCAGGGTTCTAACAAGGGCCCTTGTATTGCAAGGCAGGTGTTCGAATCACTGAGCTAAATCTCCAGCCCTATTATTATCTTTTTATGTCTAACATAATTTCCATTTTTCTATTTTCTATAATCCATGAGGATACTTTGGTTTCATCATGTAGGTCTTCTAATGAATCATTCGTATAGTAATATTTGTCATTTTCAAAAGCTTCTTTTGCCAGTTATATTTTATATTACCCTATTGGAAATAACGACTTTTCATTTAATCAAAAATATAAATTACAATTTTACTTTCATTTTCATCTCCTGTCTGCATTCTCTGTTTTCTGGGTTCCTCTTTTCTCTTTGGCCTTCAGAATTCTAATTTTTGGAGTGATGACTTCCTCAATAGCCAGTATTACTGATTTTCCATTAATTTTTAAAGTTAAAGCCTTCAGATCTGAATGAAGATGGGGTTTCTGCGCCTTGGGGGTCTAGCGCCTGCAGTTTGATGTTCTGAGCTTTACTTTGACCCTTTGTGTTCGCTTTGGCTGCTCTTGTTCTTCCTGGCCTGTTGCTGTTCCTGGGCTCAGAGCTTCTTACAACTTGGAGTGAACCAGAAGTGTCCTCCTAGGCAGGGCATGGCTGAGTGTGCTGCCGGTCCATCTGGGGAAGGAGACCTCATCTAAATATCTCCAGAGAGAATCACTACTGACTTCCTGATGACAGCCCAGGTCTTCCCTGCTTTCTGCTACTTCCTCTTCTAGAGGCTTCTTGCTTGTCTCTCTAGCCAGAGCTACCACATAGCATCTTCAGCTCTGTCAGCTCCCTTGTGCTCTTTCTCCTTCCTGCACCTTCCATCTGTGGAAGTTTTCCACAGTTTGTGTGGAAGTGTGGCCGCATGCAAGTGCGTATGTGATTTTTGATTCTTTTCTTTTCATTTTAGTGGGATCTTGGAAAGAATACAAATGAGAACAATGTATTAATTTATATTTAATCAGAAACCTACAGAATTATTACAAGTGTACATGACAAAATTTAAAGGCTATAATTTGTTATTGTAGGTGCACTAATAATATAAGGTTATGCATCTAGATGTCCAGTTAATTTAAGGAAAACCAAAATTTATTCAAAGCAATCATATTATCCAACTCCCCAATCTCTAGATTATATAATTTTTACTTATTACCTATAATACTGCACTCACCATAGGAAAATTGTATTGTTCATTGCTCATACCAAAATTTTACACTTTTCTTATAACAGCATTTATATGAAACATCATAGACATCTACAGAAGCTGAGTTCAAGGATGTCACAGTTGGTGTAAATCATAAGATAAAGAGTCCTTTTTTTATTAGTAACCTCATCCTAAGCTTTTGCTTTTATTCAAGGGAAGAATGGAAACACACATAAGCAAACAAATGACATCTTCAGTTCTGGATATGAAGTGGAGCTTGCCAATATTTAAAGCTCCTGTCATTTACCTAACTGCATTTTGCTTTTTGGGGCCCTGACAACGGTATGCAATACACACCTTCCAGGTGCAGAAGCACAAGGAGGACAGCTGTGTACTACCACCAGGGACACCTTGTAAGCGAGATTAATGAGTGCTCTTCTGGGGTCTGCTCACCAGCTCTGGTACCTGCAGAGCTGCCTCCTCATCTGATAAGGGCTGTGAGTCACATGAGACCTCAGTCTGGACCACACAGTCCTGTGGTCACTCAGATCTCATTTCTGGGGTTTTGCCTCTAAAGCTATCCTCATGTATCCCAGCTGTTGCATCTTGTGGATCAGATTCTGTAGCATCATTCTTGACATGTTCTCTACTGTACAGCACTCCAGTGTATCCACATTTTCTCACTCAGACTCCCAGTGAATACTATCAGCCACCATAGTAGCTCAGTAAATTTCACTTCAGCTGACAATACCAATTAGTGATGATTATCACTTAAAACCAAAACATTACACGGAGCATATACAAATGCATGGATAAAATTCCTTTGCTATTTTGGGGAAGTTGACAAATTGTGGAGTAGAAAGCAATGTTGATAAACTACTGATAAGACTGAGCTCTGGTCCTTCATAGTGTTCTCTGGCAGAGTTTCCATCTACTATCTCCCTGCAGGGCCTGCCCACCCCCAGCCTAACTCTCTGACTTGTAGCCATCTGACAAAATGTGAAGGTACCCGGCACTCTAAGCCTCAGGCAAAGCTTTGGTTGGCTTTATCCGATGAAGGACTCTGTCAGCATCAATAAGAGGAGACAACAGTAACAGGAGCATACAAGATGATGGTGGTGCAAACACTGAAGCAAAGAACAATATTCATCTTGAAACAAGGTCACTCGCTCTTGCTTTGTGTAGGATGGGAAGAAAGAGGGCAAATCTCAGACTGAAGACATGCATGTGATCAAGAAATTGATAGCGATGGCTTGCAAAACGTCACACTGTGACAAGTCGATGAAATGAGACATCATTCAAAAACTTGAACAGTAAAGCCTTGTTAAAATGCATCGTTGTATCACATACACACATTATTTTATTCATTCCAATGTGCAGTGCACTAAAAGAGAAGGGAGGTTGTAATGGACACATTTTAAAGTAGTTGTCCAGGTAGTGAATGGGCCACTCATAAAGAGAAAAGAAGATAAGCAAATTCAGTTGGAAAAAGAATGACTACAAAGTGGCACTCACGTGACAAGCTTCGGATACAAAATATAAGAAAAGTCCGTCATAAAGGGCTGTGGAACATGGACCTTTCAAAATGCCTTGTTTTGTTGGCTTTTTCCTCCCTAGCCTATAAGCTCCCTGGACAATAACATACACGAGGGAATTTATTAAGGAAAAAAAAATTTCAAAGTAAATGTCACAGCTGCTGAGGCTGCACTAGTGAGGATGAAAGGAGAATGCTGGTGGAAAGAAAGAACAGATTGTGTTGGGTACAGAAGCTCGGCACACAAAGAGGGGATTCTAGTTGTATTTTGTTAGTGACACTAGCAGGAAACCACTTCACCATCTCATGTTCCGATTACTACTGTTTATTACTATTTCCTCTGTTAGTTCACAAAGAAGCCAGAATGAAATTTTTCTAAGTTGTTTAATTAATTTAGAAATTTCTTAGGGTTCTCCTGATGGATATGGATGAAATAAGCTAATACAGAAGATTTTTGATGCAGCTGGACAGTGTGAGAATGAAACTGACCTGAAACCTTGCAATTTATTCTAGCTATGGACAAATTTGAAACACAGGCTTTAAAAACCTAGAGCCCCCAGGGAATCATTTAATTTATTTTTGTTGTTCTCTATATATGTTTAAGTAAACAGTACTTGTTATGTTTACATAAAGTCGGTATTTTCATTCAGCCTAGGAAAACAGCTGGAAGGTAATTGCCAATATTTACAGAATAAGTTCAGAATGATGTAGTTTCACTTTAGAATCCTTTGGGGGATTTCACAAAGGTGAGTTGTTCTCCTCCACGCCAGATGAAACTGGGCACAGAGTTTTCTGCCCAGTTTTAAAAGTATGTTTGTATTAAGCTGACCTAGGATGTTGGCTTCCTGGTATTTCCAAAATGCAATTGATGAGGTGAAAGCACCGAGTCTAAATAGCTGTCCTTTGAGTAGGACCCCTGATTTATAGACAGTGGGTCTACACTGAGGCTCCCAAGGGCAGATGTCACTCTTATTGGAAGGCTGCTTTGCAGAGTTCCTGCTTTTCACAGGAGCAGCCTCTACACACCACGCTTTAGTGCTGAACAGCTACAAATGGCTCATTATCTAACAATGATTAATAACCCTCAGAGCAAGTGCAGATAGCTGATGTTAAAAAGTGATATAAAAAAAAACCTCCACTGTATCCTTTATTAGAAATGGCCTGGAAAATTAAGACAATAGCTTTGCTGTTGGTAATGATGACAGCAGGTAAAATAAAAGTATAATTTTTAATGCAAAAGCTCACATCCATGATGTGACAAATTACATTAAAGGGGTTATTAGAAATAAGAAAACAAGGAAATGGGTGTAAATTGTGAATTTAGAGATATGGCTATCCAGAATGTCTATGGGTTACCCTAGTGTAGAAAAGATGTGAAGGGAATTTATCAGCTACTTATAGAATCAAATGGATTTCAGGTCCCATGGACATTAGAGTTCAAAAACTTGACCTTTGCCACTCAAATCCTGTGGCTAGTTATTTAATATCTCTGACACTCAGTGCTTCCTCAGTGATAAGGAGTTCAAAATACATCCCTATCAACCCAATAGTAGTGTGCAGAGTATTAGAACAGAAAATGATACTAGTAAAATTCTGTATAATTTCTTATTATAAAAAAGTGAACTCTGAGTATCTCATTTTGAATTCATGTGCTACATTTTTAATTATTTTTATCTATCCCCCTAACAATGTAATCAACTGTATCTAGGAGGCTAATTTCAGCTACCTTATTTTTAATAATGATTTTACTCAATACCAAAATATTGTTTTTATAAACAAAATTCTATAATTGACACTTTCCATTAAGGTTGTTTGATCTTTTTCTTCATCCTGATGTAATCTGATTATATTTATTGAAAAAAAATTGCCATGACTCTTCATTGTCTGTGCTTGATCTATTTCCTGTCATTCTAGCTCATTCCTCAACACTAAACTATGTTTCAGATTTTTTTCCATCTTCCTATGCTATTGTGATGAGCACAGCATTTTCCATAGATGTCCATGTGCTGAACCCTGAAACCCACGAAATATGCTATTTTACATGACAGGAGAAACGAGCAGCAACAAAGAACCACTTGTTAAACTGATTGAATTGAGACTCTAGAGATATTAGATTACGTTGGGTTAAACAAGTGGGTTCTCTATAATCACAAGAGTCCTCCTGTTAATGGGAAACAGAGGATTCCAGAGTCCGAAGAGGCTACGTGGCAGGGAGAGCAGAGACGGGCCGCTTGAGCCAACCGAGGTAGGCAGCGCTAGCAGCTGGAGGAGGCTAGGAAATGGGTTCTTCTACAGAGTCTCCAGGGGACACATTTCAGACTTGTGATGTGCAGAACTGTATGCTAATACAGAAGGATTGGTTTAAACCATTAAATTTGCAATTTGTCCTAAGAATAGGAAACTAACAGTTCTTTTTATCTCATCTCATTTTGTTATGTTCTACCAAACCAAGAGCAGCTATCACGCTCTCCGAGTTCTCACCCAGTTCTTAACAACAGAAGAAAGGTAGTAATTTTGCAAACTCATAGAATCTGAGAAATAAAACTTGTACATAGTTGCTAGGACATTTATTAGTTGAGAAGTTTTGGGATGAGCCTAAGTGGAATCAAATATTGTGGATTTCCAATTCTCAATAGTTACATTGTGGGTTTTTTTTTTTTTTTTTTTTTTTTTTTTTTTTTTTTTTTTTTGTTTTTCTGCCTTTATAAATCTCTCTTCCTCTCTCTCTCTCTCTCTCTCTCTCTCTCTTTCTCTGTGTGTGTGTGTGTGTGTGTTTGTGTGTGTGTGTAAATATATGGTTATTTGTATCAGGCAGCCATATCTCTTACTCCTTTAGTAACTCTAGAGATGTATGTTGTTAACATCCTCCATCATAATAAGGAAACTGAAGTAGAGACAGAACAAGTAACTTGTTTGGATGACATGGTAATTAAATGTGATACACTCACAATAGCAAATTGAAATCACATTTTTCAACTTGATTTTTTTGTTTTGTTTTTATAATCCTTTCTCATTGTCTTCTCATTGTTTTGTTTTGGTTTGCTTTTCCTTTCTCTTTTTTGTGTCTCCATAAACTAACACATTGACAACTACACAGGAGACATTAATTTTACTGGTGAAATGAATATATGCTAAAACTATTATGTAGCTAATCTTAGAAAAAGCAATAGACAAATCATTTGATCTTTGAGTGTGTGCTACAGCATGTCATATAACAAGTATCAAACAAACCTTTGACCTTCACTCCTTGAGACCTGGGTAAATATAAAAAGACCATTTTTTTTTTCAAATGAACCCCCCTGCATATAATAGAACATCTGGCTATTTAGTTGAAAATGTATTTCTGGAGGTCACTAGTAAACAAAATAATGCAATAATTATGATGCTGAAAGAAACTAATAGAGATTCTTGGACAATGTGGTAAGAAATTTACTAGTTAAACATTTAATAAAAAAGAGTCAATAAAAGTAGAATTGCTCCTGAAAGTCGGTCTGCATTTTTAGTAGATTAAGTGGACAGATTCCCACAAACATTTGTCTAAGCCATTGTCTGGAAAATCGCTTTCAACCTTAATATAATGAAAATATATTATCCATGTTAATAACAATGTCCCATCTGTTTAAGTGTTTTACAATCTACTGAAAGCCATACCTGTGAGGAACATTATGGCTCTGAATTCGAAAGCAGTTGCAAGTTGAACTCATGTGGCAGTATTACTGGTAAACACACACTATGAGCTTACTCTTTAAATACTTCAACATTACTAATATGGACCAAAGTTTTAATGTGAATCCAGATCAGTCAGAGGTAACTGTGACAAGACAATGAACTGTCTCTATCATGGATGAGGCAGGACTTCTTGGATTTGACTGTATTTTAGTGGAATCATTTATCCAAGTTTGGAGGCTGACTGGAAAACCAGAGAGAAATCAAACAACTCAACCTGAAATAAAATGTTCTTATATTTCATAAGTGTTTAACTGTTCACAAATTTAGAACATATATCAACTGAAGTAGTTAATCAGAAAACAAAAGAACTTCAAGATAAAGGCAAAAATTCTAGGTCATTATTTTCATTTTAAATCACTGAATCACTTTTAAAAAGACAGGGTGCATTGTTTTTCCTCACTGGGCAGAGAGAACAGGACAGATATATTACAAGTTGGTGGAAAACTGGGAGTAAACCAACCTCGAAAAAGCAAAGGAACAGATACAGCCACAATTTTAGACGATTAATGCAGCGTTAAATAGTTACTCTTAAACTATGACAAATATGAGTCATTTTCTCTGGGAAGATGAAGGTCAGTGCGTAGAAATTGAATAATCAATCAATAGCCCTTGATTTCCAAAATAATAGCTTTGTTTATAATGTACTTTGAATATGTTACCTATGACTTTCACAATAGCTATATTTGGGAAGTAAATTTTAAAATATTTTCATTTTACAAATGAGAAAGCCAAACCTCAGAGTGATATATTTATTACCTAAATCATATACATTTTGAAAGAAAGGAAAAAAATCTTACTTTTGAACTCGGTGTATATTTCTCAGTAGTTGTCTCTCCTCCACCATCTCTACCAATTCTACTTATCAATAGATACTGCTTACACATATACGGGCAAAGATCAAAAGCTGTAATGGGGTATAAAGTCCAGAAACACTGCATATATGAAATTCAAAATCACTCAAAGAACCTTTTAGATGTGAAAAGTACGTTCTATGTTATAGTAGATACTAATAGCACCCCAAGTCATTTTCAAAAGCCATCTATAAAACACAGAAGGAAGATGTTATACAAGCCAGTTTAATCACAGAACAGTTCTGAGCCTGTAGGTACACAAGTTGCAATGACTTTTGATGTTGAAATGCACAATCAAGCACACATGGCCCAATATCCTGCCAAAATACTGAAACTGAGAAATGAGAATTCAGAGGCAGAAGTTTCAGAATTACAATAATTTGATTGTGCCAAGAGGAGATTAGAGCTCAAGAGGACCCTTAAACATTGCTGGATGAGTATCTAATTATTTCCACAAATGTAGACTTTTTCTATATCATTTGAGGTTAATAAGTCAAATAGCAGAGAATTGTCCAAAAAATAAATAAATAAATAAAAGCATGGTGTAAAGTTTCTAAGTCCTGCATTACCATCCAATGTTCTTTATAAAAGTTTGAGATAAATGATAATATGCTTGAATGCAGTTCTAAGAGATCTGAACACCTGGAAAATCCTAGTCCTTACTACAACAAGATTTTGACCAACTGATATCATCAGTTAAACTTCACTAAGCTAGTTTTTTAAGAAACTGTAACTCATTCATCTCAGCTAGCCTATCACATTAAAGGAAAAAGTAAAATGCATTTTTTAATATTGCTTAATTTTGTTCAGCTAAACATTTTTTTAAAATATTTTTGACACTAATTGCTCATAATTTCATTGTGAGGAGTCACTCTCAATTATTTTGGAGAAAATCATTTCACAATTAAATTATGGTTAGGCCTAGACTTCTTGCCTATGGGCCAGCTAGAGCATGCTGAAACATAACTCTACTTTTGCCTCCAGTCACAACTGAGACCTTAAGAGTGTGGTAATGTTGTGACGCTTAGTGGCAAGGTTACATCAGCAGAAGACATCCTGGTTCTTTGAGAATGGAGTAGTAAGAGAAAGGTTTCACCTGAGGAGAACAAATTCCTTATCAGCTTAACTCATCGCATTGATTATTATAAATGAGAATCAAGGTACATCATGTAAAGATACAAACTCTCATTGACAAATGTGTTCATAATGTATACCTGAAATGGACCAATAAACTCAATGAAGGAAAAACAAAGTCTTCGCTTATTTTACCATCCTCATCAACAGAACTTTTCATCCACCTAAGATCTTCATCAGCATAAGACCATCATGTCTTAGGACTGCTGCCACGTCTGAGACATCTGATACTTTTGGTTATAAGATCCTGTCAATTTAGGATTACTGAAGCCTGTGAATACTCCTGGTGAGCCCAATAAACAGTGGCAAGCCTCAGATGCTTTTGTCTTTGCTGCCTGGAACAACTATGATCAGGCCAGGAACCTAGGTTCTCCTTAAATTTTGTTTCTTTCTTTATTCTTCAGTTCACCTTGTTCTATCAGGAAACCAGGACCCACGATAGGAGCTCTTGTAATGTCTGCTTTTCTTATTCCCCATGTGTCATGTGAAATGTGTTACTAGAAAAAGAATATCCAAAATTTTATCTTAGCAATAAACTTTTTATTTGATTGTGATAACAGGAAAAATCAGGCTCTTATTTGCAGCATACCTATAGAGCATGACACCAACAAGAAACCTTGGTTTCAACAAAAGTTATAGAAGTACAAACAAGGGAACACATTGATATGATCTGAAACTAAACACAGAGAGATGATTACAAGAGCAGGTGATACTTAAGACAGATTTCAAAGAATGAGTAGAATTCATCTAGGTGAAGTTAAAATTTTTCTGATATAGGGAGAAAATAACAAAGATTTGAATAAAAAATAAATGTCAACAACTGTGAAGCAAGTAATAAATCTGCATCATTGACTTTTTTTTCCCCTCTCATTCAAAACATATTGTTTTGTTTTTGAGATAGGCTCTCATTTTGTAGTTCAGAATGGCCCTGAGCTCATGCTCAAACTCACAGCAATCCTCCTGCCTCTGCCTCAGAAGTGCTGGGATTACAGGTGTGAGCCACCATGCCCGGCACTGTGGTATGTGGTACTGATTGCTGGTGGGTGTGAATCTCCATCTTAGTATTATTGTATGTGGTTACTAGGGATTGAACCTAGGCTCTTAAGTTTACAAGGCAGGTACTAGAACCACTTAGCTAAATCCCTAGCCCCTTTAAAACGTATTATTGGGAAGATACTGTACTTCTAGCACCATAGTAGGAAAGAGAAAAACAAAACAATGTACAGTATTTCTCCCAATAAATTCATTATCTAGCTAGAAAATCTCTTAATAAGAAATCATATTTATCTCTCTGCAAAAGCAGAGAGATACTATCACATTTAGTAGAGATTTTCAATAGATGTGAGCTTTGAGTCATTCTTGCTTTGCCCATATGTTAGGGGTGTGACAAGATAATGAATTCGCAGTCCTTCACTTGAGAGCCTACATTCTGAATGTTCAACTTCATCATAAGTTTCCTTTCTAAAGAAGAATCAAATATTACAAGTGTCTACGTATTTTATGTTGTTAAAAATATCAGGAAACTCTGGATTCTGCAAACAAACAGGTTTACATTTTATTGTATTCAATACAATCCAGCCAGGGGTGGTGGCTCATGCTTGTAATCTCAGGATTTGGAGGCAGAGGCAGGAGGACTGCTGAGTTTGAGGCTGGCCTGGGCTACACAGTGAGTTCAGGGTCAGCCTGAAGTACAAAGCAAGACACTGTCTCAAAAAACTACACCAACCAAACAGGCACAATCAATAGCAAATGGACAGGCATTATAGACATGCTCCATAGTATCACTATAACTTCCTACGTATCATTTTTGTTTCATCATTATCTGCATAAAACTCCCATTTGCCTAGATGCCTCATGATTTTAAAATTGATCCTTCATATCCAGACCCTCATCAGAATTCCAGGCATAAAGAAGAAGAAACCAAGTTGTTTTAAAATCACCAACAATATTCCATTTGTCCCCACGGATCAGAACTGTGACACGTAGTTAGTCTTTGCTTCATGAACACCTAGGGAAGAAAAATCTTTAGCTATGTAATAGCTAGTCACAAGAAAATAGGTTTCTAGCAAGAATAAAGGGAATAACCAGTTAGAACCTTGAGATTTCTCTGTAAGAAAATAGCTAACCAAACAATTATATTGCAATGTATACATAAAACAAGATATTGATATTGACTACCTTGGAAAAAGAGAAGAGATACAAGAAATCCAGAAAAATACTAAAGTAGGAAACACCGAAAATCTGTTGTGCAGACAACAATCTCACTGGCAGGATCTTTCTAGTAATAACTATTTTGAAGTTCAGGAGACTATCAAAGGCTGCCACCTTCAAGGGGCAGGGAGACTGGAGGGTAAAGTGCGATTAGTTTTGTTCTACTTGAGGGAGAAACGCAGTAGCAACTGCCCATCCCCTGCTCATCGGCTCAGTGGCGGACAGCTGTCTGTCCATCCGGACTAAGCTTGTGCACCGCTGTGGGGCCTGCCATACGCAAGGGGACTCTGTCCCCTAAATATTACAGATCTCTGTTCTGATTCGTGCAGCTGATCACTAAGACGCACCAAAAGCGATGGCGTCCTTCGTCCTTCACTGCATCTGCTATCAGTCTTACCAGCCTTTCATCCACTGGCTTCAGAGACATCTGGGTGCTTCAAAGATCTGAGATATCATGTACAGTGCAAATTCCCAATGAGGAATCTGATCGTAATGTATCCCTAAAATGTATCAATACACAATTTGTTTAAAAATATATAAAAATTTAAAAATTAATCACGATAGTGCTAGAAAACAAAACAAAGAAAACTGCTTTGTTATTTTTATTTCCTTTATTTTTCTCTTTCACCCTCTTGTGAACTGGGCTTAAAAACTATGACATTTAAAAATAACCACATAGATGAGATAGCATGCCCAGAGAAAGACACACAGCCTATAATAGCAAAGAAAAAAAAAACTGTGGAAGATAAAGACAGGGTGTACTTTAACAGGGAGCAGTATATTATGGCCCCATTGAAGGAAAAAATAACCTCCCCCCAAAAAAGATCTTATGATGTTTCTACTAAATGAACACTTTAAAATAATTGTCTTAAAGTACACTGAAAGAATCAAAGAAGTATGTGGGGAAAGCCAGTAAAATGATAGATGAACAAAATAGAAATATGAATAAAAAGATTAAAAATTTGAAAAGAAACCAAAAAGAACTCCTAGAGGGGGAAATGCAATAACCAAAGGCAAAAAATCACTCAAAAGAGGCAAAGGCGAGTGTGAGGAGAGAAAAGAAAGAATTAGAAAAACTGAAGACAGAATAATGTTGTGTCCGGGAAAGTGGGGAAAAGCAAAGATTAAAGAACAATTAGAAAACCCTAAGGAACCTGTGGAGATACTGTTAAGCCCACCCTGTTAGCCACTGTGAACTCCAGAAGAGGAGAAAGACGAAGTTCAGGGAAATATGTGAAGAAATACTGGCCCAGACTTTCCAGCTATGATGGAAGATATAAATACAAACACGCAATAACAGCATGTTTCAGGAAAGATGAACTCCAAGAAACCCACACCAAGACATATTGTAATCAAGATGTAGAAAGACAAAGAATTTAAAGAAACAGAAGAGAGAAGCGACTCACTGCACACAAAGGACCTTATGTAACATTATTAGCAGATTTTTCAGCAGAAACTTTGGATATCAAAATATTCTAAATATCGTAAAAACAACTGTCACAGAAAAATCTTACATCTAGCGAAACTGTCCTCCGACTGTGAAGAACAAATTAAGACATTCTCAACCAAGAAAAGCGGGGAGCAATTGTCCCCCTTAGACCACCTAAGAGGAGACGACAAGCAGAATCCTCACACTGAAGGAAAAGGAAGCGTGGCCAGTCACTCCAACCTGCATCCGGAAACAGATTTCACTGAAGGTAAATACAAATTCGGGAGCAATCAAAAAAAAAAAAACTAGCATTATTACAATCTGTTATGAAATTCTGATTTCCTTCTACAGAAATTAGTCTAAAAGCTAACTATTTTTTTCATTTTTAACTTCACATTTTTAAAAATTTTAATCAATGAGACTAATGCATCAAATGATACCAGTTTGCAATTTTGATACATAATGTATCTATTCTCAGCCCTCCCTCCAGCCCTTCTTTATATACACAGCTTTCTTTTTTTTAACCTTCAAATATTTCCTTTCCCTTCTTTGCCTTCCTCTACACATTCTCTTTTCTCTTTGAACATATTTTTTTCCCCTATTTCACAATACCTATTATACACTTTGGGTCTCATTTACACTTTTTTGTTTTTAGACAGGGTCTCTCTGTAGTTCAGGCTATCCCTGAGCTCACTATGTAGCCCAGGTGAGCCTGAAACTTACAGCAATGCTCCTGCCTCTTCCTCAAAATCCTAGAATTACAAGCCTGAACCACTATGCCCAGCATTGTGGTATGTGGTACCGATTGTTGGTGGGTGTGAGTCACCATGCCCGACATTGTTGTATGTGATCACCATGGACTGAACTAGGGTCCTTGCACTTGCAAGGCAGGCGCCGGAACCACTGGACTAAATCCCTGGCCTACACTTTCAATTTCTCACACTACAGAAGTGAAGTTTCGATTAGGGGTGTAGGAAGACAGGGAGTTGAAGGTGTCTGTATATCTTTTCTAACTATATGGAAAAGCTACCTATTATGAGTGAGGGGCGGAGGTGTCAGAGAACTGTATGGGACTGGGGGGAAAGTGTGAGGAATAGTAAGTTTTACGTGAAGATGACAAGAGAAGGATTGTGCATTTGTTCTCTAACACTGGACATGTAGGTGTGGACTTTACTAATATGGCAGTGTATTTCCATGTACTATTTAGCACATTTCCCATAGGAGAGGAAGTCTTTTATTCTATGAGCCGCATCAATTATTGGTCCATTTCTTATCTCCAGTACTAGTGCAAGACTCCTGAGGTAAACAGGAACCAACAACACACTTGGACACACATACCCCTGTGTAATGAAGGCGGCATCCATACTATCAGAAGTCAACTTCCACGCTCCTTTCACTAGAAGGCTGCAAGAAATTTCCAATGTAAATTGATATAGTTATGGGCACATTTAAAAAGCGATGTGGAGAATATTTTTAAGACCATTTCATTATACCTGTTTGATCTCAGAATCCCCCTAGAGTAAATATATTCCTTCATTCACACCAAGTATCAAGTCTTGACTTAGCTAACCGGTGCATTCCACGGGCCTGTGAATTATCTTTAATCTGCTCTTGGAAATGCACCAGACCACTACAAAAAAGATTTTAAAAAGAATTAAATTATTCTCAAACTGAAGAGCAAACCAAGTCTGAGCTGAGAAATGTCATCTTCCTACTGTTATTCTGTTAAATACTAGCCTGGATCAGAATTTTATGCTGTGGGTTTTCTTAGCATTTTAAAATAATCTCCATGACATTTAAATGTAACTTTCGTCTACAAAGTCTCTTCTTCCTCTTTGAGTAGCTCACGCCATCATTACGGACTTCAAAGCTCTGTCAATCAGAGCATTTTAGCAGCCGTCCTCCCTTGCCGCTGCCCCGTGTAAAACTACTTCAGATGCCAACAAGGGGCTGTTCTTTCCTGCCCACGAGATAATGAGCTGGCACGTGGAGAAAGGATCCGTCTCAAACAAAGGGGGAGCTAATCTCGTAGCCGTCACTTTGAGTCGCCATTCGCTTCCATTTGCAGAAACCCATTTTCTCATTTATCTGCCTTCAGCGCCCCGGATGCGTTCTCTCTGTAGCCCCCATGCATTTCACCGTCCAAAGTTCATGCGCGCTCGTCAGTGTCAATTGCTCATGAACTATTTTTGCAGTGGGGAAGGAAAAAAAGGAATAAATCAGAGATGTATTGTCTGTGTAACATAGGACACATACGAACGTCCAGGTATATACACCACGTGTGTCTACACACCGGCGCCTGTGCATGAAAAGAGCTTCAAAGCTGATGACTTTGCAACACATACCTAGAAAAATCCCCCATACTTGGGATGGAAGGTAAGTAACTGCGACGGGGTCGCAGTCCACAGCCTGCTGCGTGGATAGTCACAAACATACTGCGTAGAAAGCAGACTCATCACGGTAATCCGAAGAGCAGAAAGAGTCTTTGTGTTTGAATTTACAGTAGGGTTTTTTAATATTTTCAAAAGGAAAGTTGCCTGGTGATCTAAAATGTGCAATACTCAAATTACTGCAAGTATCTTAACTACTGAGCTTGGCACAAGTTAATGCTCAAAAGAATGGGCTCGCTCCCCTCCAGACTTGAGGAAACATAACTGAGATGCCAAAGGCCAACAGAGGGTGGAAAGTTATGATGAGGCAGGAATCCTGCTTCTTGCTTGCTCAGTATCACTGTGCGAAGATATATTCTAAAGCTCTCCTATTTAAAAGCAAAGGTGTAATTAGAAAAGGCAGAACCCATCCAGAATTCAGAAATAAAATGCTATAGGGAGAAGATCAGACCAGAATGGAGCATTAGACAAAAGCAAGGCATCAAGAAGAAACATGAACGTTGGCTAAGTAACAAGTTCCAAAACTATTCAACAAAGCAATTGCTTCTTACACTTAAATTGAAAATGAGCTGCCATCAACACACCTTTCTTGGGGAAAAAACGTAAGAGTTAACTGTTCTTACAGTACACTGTACCGGTTGAGGACACAGAGCTGTGTGAATCTCAGCACCAGCTATTTTGGTTACCTCTTACTCACGTCAATGGTGATGGAGAGATCTCTATCCTAGAGCTGTGAGGGTGGATAAACACATGACCCTCAACACTGGGGAGATGGGATCGATGGCAGCATAGTGGTTACGTATTCCCACAGGCCAAGGAGAAGCAGAAGCAATGCAAAGCCACACTGGGGTGGGAAGCTCTCTAGTGAGCAGCTGAGGTCTGAGGGAGCCATTGGCCATAGCACCAAGAGGGTGGGAACATCTCTGTCCCATGAGACTGGCTATTTGTATTATTCCATGGGTTGGTAGAAAATGAAAGCACAGTACTCATGGACAAGCAGGCACTGGGCATAGTCCCTTTGTCAAAGAATATTCATTAGCTATGGATACTTGTCCGCAGGAACAGAGTGGAAAAGAGAACAGTGGTTAGACCATCTGAGGTCCCTGTTTCATCAGACATCGCGGCAGCACAGAGTGATACTGGGTCTTCAGTTCAGGTTTGATACCATACATCTGGAAAAGGACAAGCAAGCTGGCAAGTGTGCCACTCCGGTCTTCCCTCCAGAGAGAGACTTTGTGTCTTAACTCTGCACCAGGGATACATAACCTATCTGGCTGAAGGAAAGTATCTCCCCAATCACTCAGCTCCTCTCCAGGCTGTTTCCAGGAGGTCACAAGAAGCAATTCAACTTCTAGTTGCAAACAGTTTGCCTGCTGCTTTCAAGGCTGTACATGAAGCAAAAACAGTCAGAGGTAGGACAAGAAGTCAATAAAGTCCTTACTTAACTAGAGCAGGTATTAACAGCAGCAAACTTTTGAAAATAAGATTTGGTATATGTTCATTGCCAAGAGACGGGCTGGAGGATGTGGGTACTTCTTGCTATTTTTAAAATATACTTCAAAAAAATTCTCAGTAGCACAGGCAATATTAAAGAAGATGGGAAGGAAATTGATGTCCATTGAATTATTCATTGGAGAACATTATTTGAAGTAAAAAAAGGTGATAAAACTAATCAAACAAAACACATTTAAGAAACGTTCTACTATCAGCCCACACAGACCATTGATTCTCCCACTTGTCTCTGTCTGTGTTTCAGGATGGTTCTTCACGGTGTATGTCTAAAGATTAGCTTAGTTCTCAAAGATCTTATGCACATTTACAAGATTATTTTCAGAAATCTTCCTCTAGTAGCTTGGCATCATATCTGCACTATAGATAAAGTACTATCAACTTCGAAAATTTTAGCAACTTTGAAAATGTCATTTCATATCGTTCCTTTACCAACTCTTGAGCAGGAATGATTGTGTCACGATCTGATATTTAAAGTGTTCTGTTTCTTTCTTTACTATACACACTACTTACTGTGTTTCGTAGTAGCACTGTCATTGCATAGTGGTGCAGGCATTCATATGTTTCTTCCACTGCAAAGCAGATTTTTTAAGTTAAAGGGCAACCATATTTTGTCCTCATGTCAACATCCTCATGACTAGCACAATTATTTAACATATAATAGTTCTTCGCAAGTTTTTGTAGAATGAATAGCTTCCTTCAAGCTCTGCATTTATATATACAATGCATATTTGACATTTCTACTGAAATATCCGTTAGTTATTATAATCTTAAAATGTTCACAAGGTATTTTAAATTCTTTTCCTCAGATCTTCTTCTTTTGTACTCCCTATTCTGCAAAGGACAGTACCATGCACCATAAACGAGGGGTATAAAAGGTAAATCAATTACAGGGAAGTTGCCCCCAGTTGCTTATTCAATCCAATAGCACACTGTCTGTCTGAATAGTAGCACACATGCATGATTGTCTTCCTCTCTGCTACTTTTACTGGATCATTAGTTTAAATCTCACTAATATCCAGGTCCTTTGTGTCCCAAAGAACTGGCCAGAACACACAGCGTATGAAGAAAGTCACAAATGTATGAAAGGTAATGGCCAGGAGTAGTAACTGGTTTCTTTTCCCCCAACAATCTTCCTTCACTTTCACTGATAAAGGAGAAATTTGTAAGCTTATATGGGCTTAGATAGACCCAGCAGGCTGGGAAAGCCCACCAAGGTGGCGGTGGGATCAAACATCCAGTGCTAAAGATAGTTACAATTATAGTGACTGCATGGTTACCTTCAGGGGCTCTAAAGTAGCTGGCGCTGTGCTCCCTGGGCTCATGCCAGAGCCTGCAGAGGTACGACAAGGGGAGGGCTACACGAGATGCTTCATGGTCCCCAAGAGCCAAACAGCATCTTGTCTCGTGAGCCTAAAGCCAAGATGATGATCACCTGCTTCCGCTCTTGCCTGAATCGAGTGACCAGGGTAATCTCAAACATGTCCCTCACCGAGTGCTGTGTCTGCCGGAAGCCATCTTTCAGATACCTTGGTCTCCGCCCGTGAAGGGCCGGTCTTCCTCTTCCTCACTCCATCCTTCGGGTCTTTATGTGTTTCCTTCAGTCTATTCCAGACTCAGTGACTTCGGAGGTGGTCTTAGAGGCCTATGTCATTCCATCATGTTTTATTTATGAGTTTTCCCTTTGTATGAAACGTTTGTCCTCTAAGCTTTTCTTGGCAAAGTTCTCTGCAGAGTCTGTGTTAAGACCTCTCTGAACTCCAAATATAAGGCAGGGATAGATGATGTGACTTGATTTTCATTATAACAGTCATCTGATACTTTCTTATTTGTTTTCTAATCCAGGTCTTCATCTTTACATTGCTAAATCCCCAAGGCCTTGATCAATGCCTTGTACAAAAGTGCTTTTAGTGTATGGTGCTGATAAGTGGCCAATGATAACAGCTTACAGATGCTCACTGAAGGACTTTAAAATATTTTGTCATTAACAACAGAGTCAATATGAATAGGAAATACTATGCATTACCATCAATGAGCTATCTTTATAACATTTTATGATACATATAAATGAAGTCTGAGAACCTACTTTATATAACATTACAGGTTAAATTAATAAAACCCTCTTGACATACTTTTTCTACTGTCACAACTCATGAGTAAATAAAAAAAATTATATTAAATTAGTTTATCTTCTCATCCTCTCCTTCTTGTCTCTTACAAAACTGTCATGTTACATGATTCTTTTTTTCATAATTTCCCTCAAGAAGAACTCATTCCATCAAGTAATAAATGAATCTTCTTAGATAATCTGAATAATTTTATGCTTATTAAAGAAATTAAATTTCAAATTAAAATGTTTAAATAAATAATCCAGGCCTAAGAAGCTTTATTTGTTAAGTCTATCAGACATGTAGAAATAAGCAACACAAATTCTATGTAGGTTCTACCACAAAATTTTAGAGAAAGAAAGATTTCATAATTCTTATGTAAAACAAGTATTATTCTAATATCAAGATCAAAGAAAGATACTAAAGAAATAGACCAGTACCACTCATAAGCAAGAGAGTTCTTGAATTCTTTAAGTGTCAGCAGCTCAACTCTGTCAATATATTAAATTTTTGAAAATCATGGCCAAGTGCAGTCTATCTCAATAGTGCAACATTAGTCTAAAACTCTAAAGTAACATAAATTACTATAGTCACAAATTTTTTAAACTTTAATTAGTTATATAAGAGACATTAAACACAATCTAACATCACCCAATATTTAAAAAGAATAATTTTTGGGTCGGGGATTTAGCTCAGTGGTTCCAGTGCCTGCCTTGAAAGTGCAAGGAAGAGTCCAGGTTCGATCCCCGGTAACCACATATAACAATGTCAGACATGCCGACTTACCCCAGCAGCAACCAGTACCACACACCACAGCGCCGGGCGTGGTGGCTCACGCCTGTCATCCCAGCACTCGGGAGGCAGAGGCAGGAGGATTGCTGTGATGTGAGTTGGAGGCTGAGCTCAGGGCCAGCCTGAACTACAAATTAAGACCCTGTCTCAAAAAAGAATAGCTTTCAGAACTTTAACAATAAAATCTTTTTTTTTTCAACACACAAAGGGGACCTGTAATAAACTGATAAGTAACGTTTATTCTTAACCATGAAGAGGATTTACTCTCCCAGATCAAAAAGGGAAAAAACTCTCATCTCTGAACTTGAGTTTCTAGCCAGGGCAATAAAGTGAAAAAATAGAAATATAAACATAACTCAGAATAGAAGAAAGTAAACATTTATAAACAACTGTCTAGATAGAAAAGTCCATGAATTTTACCAAAAAGTTATGAGAAATAATAAACAACTTTACAAAATTCATAATTGTAAGATAAATGTATGAAATAAACTGCATTTCTTTAAACTTGTATTTCACAACCTGAGACAGAAATTTACAATAGCATCAAGAAAATATGAAGTACCGAAGGCTTCATCTGGAAATGAGATGCAATACACACTTACTAAGAGTTACAAAACACCGATGAAAGAATTACAGAAGATATAATAAGCAGAGAGACATATTGTATTCCTAAATTAAAAATGTCAGTAGTGTTGTGATACAGAATCGCTCCATATTATTCTACATATCCAATGCAATGTAAATAAAAATCTGTAATTTGTAGAAATTGGCAAAATCAAATAAATCCATGCAATAAAACAGAGGCTCAGAATCATACATATTCATTTGTTTTTCAACAAAAGAGAAGAAAATTTAATAAAAAGTTATATTCTCAGCACATAATACTGAAACAATTGGATTTCAAAATGACATAAAATGAAAATGGATCAATATCTTAATCATATAAAAATTCACTCAAAATGGATCATAGCCAAAATGTGGATCTGAAAGTTATAAAATATCTAGAAGAAAATACAAGATAAAGTGCTTTTGCCGTTAGATAAAGTAATTTTAAATGTTTTTAAAAAGAATATCCAACAAGCCATTGTTCTAATTTTTAGCAGGGAATTTACATTGGGATCAGAACATTCTTTTCTAATGAAATAAATTAAAAGATTTTAACCACTGATAGAAATAAAACAGCAAGAATTCCTTACTAAGAACTCTGCTGCAAGGTTCTCTCTTTTTTTTCAGTGTGTTGTTAGTACTGGTTTAAAGTCAGTTGCGTAGTGAATAAGAGAAAGAAAGAGTAAGGTCTGAGGAGAACAAAGTCTCGTGTTTCCCAGTGAATCTTAACTCCATCGCCTTATTCCCCTTGGATCACTGCGGTCACCAGTAATACCTAGCAGTACTTTCTCCAGTTATATTCATAACTGGAGAAAGTTGTATTCATTAACTCATCAGTTCACAGCGCCTCCCAGTGATGACCAGAATGGTTTGAAAACCATCCTGAAATTTTGCATTGGAAAACCCAGAGATATTTAGTTCTCCAAAGACATAAAGGTGAACCATTCAACAAGGTGCAAATATTACTGAGGAGCTACCCATTAGTGGAGGGAGATGCTGTAACAGAAATGATATCAACGGAACCCGATAAGATCCCACAATAATAGAAGCCAGCTGGTGGCGTCTAACTGTGAGAAAGCAGGTGGCTGAAATTACAGAAATAAGCAAGAAGGTCTGAATGGCAGCTAAAAAATGGTGTGTTGGTCCTGCTGACTCGCAGAAAGTTGTGGAGATGATCTCTTTACACTTTCTACTTCTGATGCAGATTTTTAGACCCAGGACTGAATAACTGAAAGAATTCGGGTCCAGGAGGGACTCTGCAAGAGCATTACAAATGCACACACCTTGACTTGCTCAGTCTTCCCTCTCATGGAACTATAGACATTGATGCAAATTACTGTATGTTGGGGAAAGAGGAAAATTCAGACCACTCAGACATCAGGAAACACATTGGACGTTGGATCTGAGTTGGTGCTGATCTTCGGGATGTGAAGCCTAGTTGTGATGGCCCTGTGAGTGTGGCGGTAACTAACACCACCAACCTTCCTTCAACTTAAGTGGGTCCACTGAGCTTATGAATCCAGCCCATAGCTATTTCTTCTAATACCAAGTGAACAATTTGAGGAAATACACTTGCTAGGTGACAGAGCTACTCTACTAATTCATTTTGGCAGGAAAGCTATCAGAGTATGGAAGTACAAGAGGAACGAGAAATTCTTCCCTGCCTAAAGTGCCCAGTCAATAAATGCCAAACAATATTGTATCTTGGGTACATTATTCAGTTTACTGAGACAAAGTATCTGATTAAACATAATTTAAAAGAAGAGAGGTCTATCTGGCTCACAGTTTCAAGGGGTGCAGTCCACTTTTGGCTAACTCCAAGGCAGAACTTTGTGACAGAAGAGCGTAGCAAGGAGCTATGTTCACCTCAGTGGGACCAGAAGCACGGAGGGAGCAGCAAGGTGCAAAATGTCCCCTTTGAGGTCTCAGCGCCCAGGGGCTCAGCTGCTGAGACCAGGCCCCACCAACTAACAGCACATTCAGCAATGGATTACCAATGAATTAATCTGCTAATGAGCATAATGCCTGAATGACCCAGTCATCTTCCAAAGGACCACCCGCTCTGCACATAAGATTCTGTGGGGCATTTACGTCTGAAGCACAGCACTGAAGAAAAGTGAAGGTTTGTACTCCTCCTAACAAATTAAATGTTATTCTAGATGTTCAATGTAGTATTTAGAGAGGTCTCTTGTTTTACTGTGTCCTGTTTGTTCTTTTACATGTACCCCTCTACGAACTCCTTCAAAATGAGGGTTTCTCTTTTATTTACTTTTTTTAATTTTATTTTTTATGAGTTCATGTTTATAGTACATAGTGATTACATTTATAATGGGGGTTAGTATGTATGTTAGTGTCCACAGCCTAATTTTCCCTTCATTTTTCTTTTTTTTTTTTTCTGAGACAGAGTCTCAGGCTGGCCCTGAGCTCAGCCTCCAACTCACATCCCAGCAATCCTCCTGCCTCTGCCTCCCGAGTGCAGGGATTACAGGCATGACCCACCACACCGGCACTGTGGTATGTGGTACCGATTGCTGATGATTGTGAGTCGCCATGTCCAGCATCATTGTATGTGGTTACTGGGGATCAAACCCCAAGTCCTTGCACTTTCAAGGCAGGCACTGGACCCACTGAACTAACTCCCTGGCCCATGCCTAATTTTTCTTCCCTTCTTTCACTTTTTTATTCTCTACTCCTCTCCTCCTTCCCTGCTGCTTCTAACTCTTGGTCTCCTTCTCATTTGCAAAACCTCTATTTTGACCACTTTTCCTCTTCAACATTTTTCGTACTTGTTCCCTCCCCTTGTCTTCCTTCATCCACTTGAAAATATCTCCCAGAAATTACCGATATATTTCTTTAATTTGTTCTTTCCACTCATTACTTTTTGCTCATTTATGGAAAATGTGCTTCATAGCTCCTGAGAAGTTGTCTATCCTCCATTATGAATCAACCCTTCATTTTGATTTTTTGTCTCTCTGTTCCATGCTGGTTCCTTGCTAAGAGTTATTACGCGAGCTTCTAAACCAGGTCTGTAAAGCCACTATTTATATATATTTTTTACTTTCGTGCTATAATTCAATCCATTTGTTTAATTTTTGTTTAATTATTAAACATTAATAACTGCTTACTCCTACTATGTGACTATCTTTATTTCTTTTAAGATGGTTCTATCTCTTTTTTCCTAACCCATTTTCTATCAAGTCTAATAATTTACTTCCTGTCCTCTGAGATATGGAATGTACTGCCTTTCTCTATATCTTCCTCAGATTATCTTCCTCAGATAAATTGTCATGCTTCTTTGTGGATTCTTTTCCTCTGGAATTATTGGTGAAAAGCTAATATTGGTATGGAGGAAATAAGTTATGGAACCTGACCCTTCTGGATATCCCCCTAAGTCTAGAGCTTGGGAACGTATGTCTCAAAAGAATGCCTCTTCCTTTACAAATTCTTCCCCTCCGAACAAATCAGTCTTACAAGAATATCCTCCTTGTATTCAAACATTATGATGCTCCTGGAACAAAATGTTTTCACCTGCATGTTTTGAGTGGCTAGTCATCCTATCTTCCTCTGTTATCTGAACCCCTCATCCAGTACTATGCTTCTAGCCACACCCCACCCTGAAATAGCGCTGCTATTTTTCCATCTTGCCTTAATTTCTGACTAGAAATTCGGGCAGGTGGGATGGCGAGCGAGATCGGGGAGTAATCCAACTAACCTCTTGAGCCTCGACTTTCCTCCCACACTTTGCATCTGCTCTTCCTCTGATTTGGAGATGTGCTTTTCCCTCACAATAGAACATAACCAACTTTTCTTGCCTAAGAATTCTTCATAGTAAAGAAATGGCCATATTAAAGGCAGGACATTGGAGATTTAATTTAAAAATAAATGAAAGTATAGAGAAGGCCAAAATAGGATTTAATTAATGTATACCTAGGTAGAAATGGAAAACACTGGATATTCCATAATTTTCATAATGCCATATTCTCCTTAGCCCAATCTGCCATTCTCCTTCTTCTGTGTAATGCCAGGTTGAAGATAAAAGGAGAGAAACAGGTGCCTATTTTTGTTTACCACTCTATTTGATCTGTATCATTTAAACACATGACTTAAAGTCAGATTTCTGAAAGCTCTAGCAATTGTGAAAATACATCTTCATATACATATGCAGGTATATAAATTTTCAGTTTTCTATCTGGAAACAAGATAGCATGCTAAGAACTTCATTTAATAGAAATAAAGACCAAAACAACCAAACAATCAAAGCTAATTAAGCACAGGATACCGGCTTTAATTCTGGCACTATCTCAATTTTCAGTTCATTGTTTATGATTCATATAATATTTTGCTTTAAACAAATTAATTAGCTGTATGTGTCAAGCTAGTTAAACGCATGCTAAATATTTTCCCAAGAGAACTATGTTGAAACCGGGTGCTATTAAAACCTTCAAATGAACAAAATCTGTTTTTAACAAGTCACACATTATTAATTGGATCTGAGTAGTGAGGCATATTTTTGGATGCTTGCCGAGAATAATTACAGAACTTTTTTTATTGTAACAAGATGAGTTAATCAAGGAAAGCTAGCCCAGCTTACTATGGCCATAAACTAACTGACCGTACCAGTCTGAGGTAAAATTCAAAAGGGATGTAGAATCCAGGAACCATTCATATGCTCCAATTTACCCCTCAGAGAGATCTCTGTCCAGTTTTCCATTTTAAACAGACACAAACTCAAATACTTACAAAGACCATATTATTGACCTTAAGCCCCGTAGCTGATTGGTGGCAGAACAAGAATTATGAAACAGGTTTTCATGATTACTTTGGCTAAAAATCATGCTTGTCCAGTAAATTGTATTACAATGCTTTTTTAAATCTAATGATATGTTATTTTGGTAAAATTGTTATAAATTCATATTTTAATAAAATTTGATTTCAAGCATCTAAGTCATTGTCAGAATAAAACTTTCTTTCTTCCATGTTAGAATTTTTCTGATTTATCTTCCAGTCACTCTTTTTTTCCTTTTTTTGGTAACTTAAGGAGACACTTTGCTTCCAAATCGGTCCTGCCCACTCCACTCTGTAAGCCAAGCTGCTTCACCGTTCTCTTTTTCAAGCCTTTATGTCTAGACAAGTCTGATTATGTAAGGACTGAACAAATTGTCAGTGAAGGCACTGTTGTGTAGAGCCATGGGTCTTCTGTAGGTCTGACATTTTTTCATGCATTAGTATTCTCATGACCTTTCTAAATATCCTTCCTGTGGAAGATCACATTGTTCAGCTAATTGATAACTCTTTTATTCAGAATTACTCTCTGTTGTTTGCTATAACTTGAATCTGATTGATATTGCAACTTTTACCGGACTGTGTGTGGGGCCAGGAAAGATGCTATTGCCAACCAGAATTGTATTAGTGGTATACATTTTTCCATTATTTTATTTGACTAGTCTTTTGCAAAAACACAAATAGCATGAAGTTTAAAAAAGGCTCCTACTTATTAGTAAAAATTTTGTAATCATTCAATAGAACTAGCTCTTATATGCATTTTAATGAAAAGAACCAAATGTTTTTCTCCTTGACAGTGAAGAGAAACCCTAATGTCTTGATGTCACTCCTAAAATAACACTGATAATGAGAACTGAATCAAATCTTCACATAAAATTAACATCGGCTCTAACCATTGAATTTATTTGACTCTCAACTATTTGCTTTGGGGCCAGAACCATGTAAAGAATTACGTTTGTAAACTGAGGTATCATTATACAATACATTACTACCATAAGTCCTCAATTTACAAATATTCAAGTTAATTTTCATAGACAAGAACAGTCCTTGCATTTGATTTTTTATGCTTTACATTATGTATTTGTGTCAAAGATGTGTCAGACTCATTTTGTCAAGCTCACAAACTACCTGGCTTATATCCTCCTGGAATGACCCCACTTGTAAGTTGGGAACTCACAGTACTTTCTAGTCATCCTATAATTCCACACGATCCCCGAAGTTAGTCTTTTCATTTGATCATGACCTTGTACCCAGACCCCGAGAGTAGGCTGATCCTGGAGAGCTCAACAGAAGCACACGGCGAGTCGAGCAGATGATGAGCACGTGAGCTGTCAGACATGCTGCCCCTGCATTCTAACCAAATGCGAAAAGAGTGGACAGGAAAAGATAACACTGGCATCGTGGATGTTAAAGATCTATTATGTGCCAAGTTCAGTCTATGTGATTATATTACTCATCTCACTTATTCCTAATTATCCAGTAAAATGGACCCTTTTATGTTCACTTTATAGGTAGAGAAATAAGGGCTGAAAGAGAAGAAGTAGCTGCTGTCAGGGCAGATCACCAGTGGATGAGAGAGGTAGTTTTGGAGTCGGGTCTATCTTATTCTAAATTTGGTGCTTTTACTCCTATTATTGCTATAGCTGCTGCAACCTCGCTACTGTGACTGTAGAGCTGCTGTTTCTATTGCTATTAGGGCACTAACCAAGAATGGCCCATAAAGACAGAGGAACGAGATCTGCTCAAATAATCTTGTCTTTCTCAGTGTCTTAAATGCTTACTAAATACCATTCTTGTGCTGGGATCTAAGCTATTTCATTTGAATACTTGAAAGTGCATCCTTCTTTCTCCTACTACTGGTTATTCAAGTGAAAAAAAAAAAACTTTTTTTATTAAAATTAGTTGACTATTGCCAGTTCCCAATCCAATATTTGTTATCAAACTACTATCAGGCCCAGTCTCAGCTTACTTTATATTTACCAAAATCAACACAGCACAGCTGAGTTTTAAGAGCAATGAAAAGGTGATGAAGAAGAGAGACAGCAAATCTTCATTTTACTAAATTGCACTTGTCCTTGTATATATGGCCCCAAGGAGAGCCTATGTTACTTGAAGCAAATTCCCTTTTCTCTGGAGTAAAACAGTGGTTAAGTGAGATGAACTAAGGTACTTTATCTACCTTCATTTGACCTTAGGTAAATTTCTGAGACTGTACCTCACTTTTCTCAGCTGAAGGTGTATCGGATAAAATAGGTCAACACATGCAAAGTTTGGATAGAGTAGCTCCTAGAATTCAGCTACTTACTTGTTACTATACATGATTTTGTTACGGTGTAGCTCTAAAGTGGATGCAGGTGAGGCCCAGGAGGTAAAACCCGGAGGCGTGTCTTCCTTTGGATGCCGCCCCCTCCTGCTGCTCCCTCGCTGTCTTGAGTTGTGCAGCTTTCCTGCATTGTGTACTGCGCCCTCCCACCACCCCACTCTCCCCGGGAGCCAGCTATAGACTGAACCTAGAGCTGAACAGCTTCTGCTCCTAAAAATCCTGAGTGTTTTGTCCTAGAGAGAAGAAAGTAGCTAATAAATGTCCCTTACTTAAACCGTGTTAAGATGAAACCTGTATTTCTTCTTTCTTTGGGGAAGGCTGAGTAAACCTCTGGGGTTGAGGAAGATTAACTAGCCTCCATTTTTTCCACAATTTCTCTGTTGCTCTCTTGACTGAAAGTGAGTTTTAGTTATTAGAGGCTACATGTTTGCTGGGCATCAAAAGACGAAAACCAGATTAATATGTGAATGCATGGAATAGATTAAAAGGAAGATAAGATCTGGACTTCTCTAATAAAAAAAAAGTCACTTGAGTGAAAGAAACACAAGTAAAGCCTGCATCTGCATGACTGAAATTTTAAATGAATCTTTAAAAATGGTTCCAAACTTTTATCTACTCTCCACATCAGAAGATCTTAAAAGATAAAAGCGCACACTAGCAATTTACAAGTACAGTACACATAGACTGGAGGGCCTTGATGATTCTATTAACACAAGCTTTGAAGTGGCTTAATAAAGAGCACATATATACTCCATAGACGCAGCTTATGGCTGGCAAATATTCTAATAAAATTGATTTTGTTCATACCAAGGGAAATAGCAAAGCAATAAATCAAAAGGCTTTTACAAATATAACAAGATAGATTTGTGTCTCTGTCTGCTCTCAAAAACTTCAAATATCATCCAAAAGAAATCTAAGTCTCTGCATAACTAAATTTCTTAATCACATATGTAAGTATAACCGAGATATGATTGTATGTCAACTCAACTTGCTGAAACAAAATAATGGCACAACATCATTTTGTCATTATTCTTTAACAATCACTTTTGGGACAAAAAAAATCAGTTACGAGAAAATATTAGTTCCCATGGATTTAGTAAATACTAACAAGAATTTTATGCAGAAAAAGTTCATAACTGGATCTGACAACTTTCATGCTATAAGAAAAACCTAACACATTCAAAAAAAATTATACTGTCTAAGATTATCTATGTTGTGCAGAGAAAAACACTCACCTCTACTATTGGTTAAAAAATCTTTGGGCAAGAGGTCCAATATTTTCAGTGGGCCAATTCTTTGTCTTAGCTTGAAATGTAAGAGGCATTTCTATAGAGATTTTCTACAGGGTTCTTATGAAATTTTCTGAATTCAATCATAGCTCTGTAATGTAAGAGTTTAAGACCACCTTTCTCCTATAAAATAACTTGATGAAAACTAGAAAAACTTTCTTCTATAGTGCCTTTGCCCATTTTAGAATTAATACCCCTGTCTTTCTACTAAAATAGCATTGGGCCAATACATTGTGAAAGAAATTCTAATTTGGGGTGCCACCTGTCAGTTCTCATATAACCACAGAAATAATGGTTTGAACCTGTGATTCATTCTTTTAAAAAATATCAACAACAAAATACCTCCACAAGAGCTAAGGAATCTAAAAAGACGTTGTTACAACACTCAGTTGTTTCACAAAAATAAAAAAAAAAATCCATTGAAGAGGTTAGAAAGAAAGCTTGCATTACTTGAATAACCCTCTCCAAAGTCTGGCCAGCACAACATGGAGAGAAATGTCTTGTGTTTGGAGGAGAGTAAACTGATCATTTCACTGTCCTACATACCTCAGCATTAGGACTACCCCACCCTACCAGACCAGGTGCACTAAGGAACTCATAACCCTAAGTTTCAGCCCCAGTTCAAGCTTGTACCACTGGACCCAGACTCCAAGTTAATCCCGCAGTTCTAAGCTGTAGCATTCTTGGGCTCCAGGCTTGCCCATGTAAATCTGTTTTCAAGGTCAGCATTCACAGATCACGCTATGACCAGACATCCACAGATTCAAACATCAGACCAACCATGTGGAACCAAGTTCCAAGCCTGACTATGTCTTCTGCTCCTGCCGCTCCAGTGTCACTATGGGCGATATGAAACCAATTTAGCTTTAAGGACACACATAGCCCGAAAGGGAAGAAATGGAAAACGACATTCCATGCAATTTTCAGACAAAAGAGAGGAGGAGAAGCTATACTTATACCAGATAAAATAGATTTCAAGTCAAAAAACTGTCACGAAATGAAAAGGAACATTATATAATGATAAAGGGGTCAATTCATTAAAAAGTTATAATACTCATACGTGTATACATACCTCAATGCTGGGCCATCTATATATGTAAAGCCAATACTAGCTGACCTACAGAAAGGAATTAAACAGAAATACAACAATACTAGAAGACTACATCATTCAGCTAGATCATTCAGACAGAAAATCAGTAAGAAGAAAACAAATTTGAAAAAAGAAGAGAACAGATAGAAATAGCTTCAAGATACATATCTTTTCAAAAGCATCATAGAACACTGTCTAGGACACATTGATCATATTTCAGATCATAAAACAAATTTAACAAATTTAAATTTGAAATTATAGTATATCCATCAATTGTGCTTTTTGACCACAGTGACATAAAACAAGAAAAAAATCTCAGAAAAACTGAAAAATGTTTGGGAAGTTAACAATGTACCAGTAAAAAAATAAGTGAACCAAAGAAGTCAAAGTGAGAGAAAAAACTTGAGATCAATGAAAATTGTGTTATCTACTTTTCTCATTGATGAGACAAAATAGTCTACATCCAAAAGTAAAGGAGGAAAGGTTTCTTTTGCCTCAGTGTTGGTAGAAGTTTCAGTGTGCAGTTGGCTCTCTCCAAGACCAGGTGGCATGGCAGATAGGCATTGCAGGGAAAGAACAGTTCATAGCAAGTAGAAGCCAGCCGTGACAGCAAAATCAAAGTAGGTAAGACACCTAAATATTAAAACAGACACTCTAACCCTGCTGAAAAACAGGTTAGGTAAAACTCTTGAAGACAATGACGTAGGAAAAGACTTCTTGAACAAAACCTCTATAGCACAAGAATTGGCAGAAGAAGTCAACAAATGGGATCTCATTCTATTAAAAAGCTTCTGCACAGCAAAGGAAACCACCAACAAAGCGAAAAGGCAACCAACAATGTGGGAAAAAATCTTTACTACCTGTTCCTCAGACAAAGACTACTATCTAGAATATATAAAGAGCTTAAAAAATCAGCCCACTCAAATATAAAGACCCATTTCAAAAATGGGCATCTGAAATGAACAGATAATTTTCAAAGATTCTGGGCACTGACCTGGGCCGTGACTTTCTGAATATGACCCCAAAGCTCAGGTAACAGAAAAAAAAAAACAAAACAAATACCATTTCTCAAACTAGAAACTCTGCAAAACAAAACAAAACAAAAAAAACTTGAGAAGTGACAAACTAGTCAACAGGAGAAAACATTTGCAAATTGCACATATGATCCAGGATTACTAATCAAAATATTTAAGATACATAAATAATAGCAAGAAAATAAATAAGCCAAGTAGGAAATAGGTAAAAGACCCTAAAAAGACATTCTTCAAAAGAAAACAAAGATCTTACAGATTACCTGTATTATGTACGTATGTATATATAAGAATATGTATATATATATTTTTTTTTTTTAAATTCAATATCACTATCACTAGTCAACAAGGAAATGGGAAATGGAAATAGAAATTAAAACTAGGTAGGATGTTATTATCTGTGAGAATGTTCACTATTAAAAAGGCAAAAAATAACAAGTTAATTAACCATATATAAAAAGGGAAACTTTTCCCACTATTTGTGAAATATAAGCTACTGTAGCCACTATGAGAAGCAACAAAAGAGCTCCTTTAAAATTGTAGAAAGAACTATTAAATGATTAACACTATTTTTTATCTTATACGGTGCTGCTACTTTTGCGTGATGATGACTACACTGATTAAAAAAATAAGTAAAATATACTGATGTGTAAGTTTCTATGTGTATGCATGTTTAATTGTGTACACGTGCATTTGTATACATACATCATTGTTTCTCTGGTTTTCATTGCTGTTCTGACTGTCTCTCAGTCATTCTCTCCAAACCCTGAGGGAAGGAGTATCTGAAAATACAAGGGTCGCCATGCCTGATGGGGCAGATAGAGCAAGAGCTTTGAAGAAGCAGAACCTGAAGCTTTCACTTTTGTAGTGTCTGTTGTGTGACCTTGGTCTTTTCATTTATTGTGTCTGGCCTCATTTTCTTTATATTCAAGTGTGCATAGAAATATTACTATGCAAGATATTAGACAATGAAGACATGCAATTCTTTTCTCAACTCACCAGAGAGTAGGCTGTTCCCTCTACAGTATCTTTGCAGCCTGGCATTTAGGAGCCCTTACAGCTGTACACCTCCTGCCTCAACATCTTGATGAGGGTGACATTAATAATTTCCCCTCTTTGTCCCTAAAATACAATAAAACAGTGGCTATATAATGAAAGTATGAAACTTTTGCAATAAGTTTATCAATGTACACAAGTGATATTTTAATGATGTCTTTGTATTATCCAGAGTCACAAAAACACAAGCCGTGTCTATAGTCTCAAGGGAACCTGACTAACAGAATGTCCGTACCACGGCATGTTGCATCTGAGTTAGTCCTTACAGCGCTCAGGCACCATGATAACTCATGCTTGCCCACAGGTCATTGAGCAATGCTGCTAGAATAAGTCACATTTCAAACTAATTTCATTTGTTGGCAAAGCTGAAATTTAAGCAGTCTAACTTCAGTCTGATATATACTTATCCTTACTATAAAATTTTATGTCCTTCAAGCTTGTGGAATTATCTTTTCTTTTGCTATCTGAAGAATCTTTACAACTGCTAATAGAAGAAATAAGTACATAGTAATTGCTAAACAAATGCTTATTAAGAGAATTTAAAATAGTGAATGAATAAATGTGACAGTAATAATGCACAACACTAAAACATTTTAGTTATAAAATTTCAAAAGTTTGAGGTTCCTGATTTTTCTGCAAAGGATATAATGTTTTTTTAAGCTGTGCATGCATGCTGTGAAATGTTTTTGTCGTATTAATTTCCTTTTTTCCCTCAGCTTCTAGTCTGATGAAAATTTCAAGTTTACAGAACAGGATGTACTTTTGGTTCTTATTTTATGGCCTAGTACTATGGTATGTTCTATTATAAAAACAGTCCTAAACTGTGCTTTATTATATTACATTGCACAATTTATATTCAGAAGATACTATCAGCACAAGGGAACAGACAAATTTAATAAATGACACAATGTTCTTTTTGCCTTAATACTTATTAAAATATAGCCCTTCCTAAAAGAAAGTAAACTATCCTTTAAAAAATATTCTGCATGTTTATCAGAATCATCGGTGCCAGTTCTGCCAGATCCCAGATAGACCTACTGGACTCATCTGTAGGAACCCTAGATAATCATCCAAATGCCTTCAATTTCTTAATAAGATCACTGAGGCAGAAAGATAATTATTACTACAACCTAACTCAGATCTAAGTTGTTTCTAGAACTGTGATCCTCAAAGATCAAGTCAAGTAGTCCTTCCACTTTGATTTCATTAATGTGAGCAATGCTGTAATGTACGCAGGAAATGCCAGATGACTTCGCCTCCTCCCTAAGACCTGGAAAAGCCCGAGAGAAGCAATTTAACTTTACCATTTCTTACAACAGAAAGCGTAGTCTTGAGGATGCAATTTAGTTACTATCTTTTGTTTCTTGATGATTTATCTTTCTACTTATTTTGTTGACTCTAGTGGAATATAAATTTTGGGAGAGCAAGAAGAATATTCCTTTGTGATGTGATGAATTTTCTAGGCTTATGATGTACATAACACATGGAATGATTCATAAACTACTTCTTAACTTAACAACTATCAGCTCCTGTTTTGCTAACCTACCTTAGCCACTAGAGGCCAGGGGGTGATTGAGTCAATGGAAGAAATCTCAACCCATCTGGAGCCCAGAGACTGAGTAAAAGGCTCAGTCAGTGTTGAAAGAAGTTAACAAATGAATAGGTCATAGTCTAAGAAAATGTAAAAAAGATTTTGAACAAGAAAACCAGCCCATTCCAGAGAGTCAGAGGGAAAATGATCAAATATTAACGTGAGACTGTGATAATAAGAGAATTAGTTGTAATATAAGGCCATAATTTTTGAAGAGATGGTGAAAGAAAGAAAATGAGTGTAGGAAGGAAGAAGCAGTAGAGGGAGAGAGAGAATGAGGAAGAAAAGGAGTGACTTGGGATGGCTGCTCCACATTTCACACAAAAAGCACAAGGTTTTCATATATTTTTGTTTAATCCTCTGTAAAATTCTTGGTACTTGGATAATAAAACTAGTGCTCAATAAAGTTAACCTTTCACATATCTTTAAAGATAAGATTCAACTAGGCACAATCTATCGATTCAAAGCAAACTCACTATGCGTGCATTCAAACTATCTTGTGTAGTTGCTTTAGATTTGTTTTAAGATTTAAGAATTACACATCTTTATAGTATTTTTTTTTTACATCTTATACTAATGGAGACACTTTCTTCTTCTATTTTATCGGTGAATAAACTGAAGAGCAAAGAAGTGATGCGATTTGTCTAATGTTACATGTGTATAAATGATAGCGTAGGGCTCACACTCATGTCTTATGAGTCTCAGTGGACTGTCCTTTCCACTCCAGTGGATGGGGAAATCCATTACCGAGTTCAGAGCACACCCACCCCACACAGCTTCTTCCAGGGACTTTCTCACTGAGTCTTTAAGAAAACTCAGGAAAGAAAAGTATTTGCTTGCATTTCATGTATGGCAAAATTGGTACAGATCTCTACAGAGAGCACTTTTATAAAAATAGGAAATAATAAATTTTGAAACTCATAGAAGTAGATGTAGGGAGATATTCTTTCCAGAACATAAAAGATAGTAACTTTTCTTATGTAGAAATCCCATATCATAACTTAGTTTTGATTAACTAATGTGACTAAACTCCTCTCCAGTGCTTTAATATCCTTCTAAGTCAGGAAGTCCTGAAGAGTTCTTTTAAAAGTGATAAATCTGATATATGACTATAAACCTTTCTGTAATTCATAAAACAACTATGAAATAATTTATTTCCCTCCTTCTCCATCATTCACTTACTTTCCCTTGCCACTAGGCCTAGGATATGCATATAAGAAGCAGAAAGATTATAAAAGACTTTTTTTGCAAAATGCTGTTAAAATACCTACACATATTCCTACATGAGTGTGGAATTGTTTCAAAATTTTATTTTTAAAATTTAAAGGCAAAACAAGCTTTGGAAATTTAGAAGATAAGACTTTCCTTCAAGCTCCTAATTAATATTTACCTATGCTTCTTTTAGACTTCTAAATTAATTCCAAAAATTGTAAGTATATGTCTGGAAATGCCCCTCCCTTCACCTCTTGCTCTAGAATCTCTTTGCTGTGACCTTTCTCAACTCTCCAGTCACTTCTGCTTCCAGGAAACTCTGAGCTTCCTATACCATTATATTTAGAACACTGTAGTGGACAGCATTATCCAGAGGAGAGAAATGAAAGAAGATAAAAAATCATTCCACTATATCCTTAGGAATTGGTTCTAGTACCTCTTGGGGATATTAAATCTACGTATGGTCAGTTATCTGGTAATGATTGTGTAGTATTTACATTAACTGACACACACCTTGCTGCACACAACAAATCTCTAGATTACTTGTAATACATGTGACGATGTAAACATACAGTGTTATTATAAAAATGACCAGGAATAAATCCACACATGTTAATACAGTTGTAAATCTTTAATATTTTCACTCTGCAATTGATAGAATCTATGGATGAGAAACCACAGATACGGGTAGATGGCAGTATAAATGAGAATTAGTTTGTGGAATACAGTTGTCAAGAAGTCTCACTATCTGCTCTCTGGAGAATGAGGAAAGCCATTGGACACTGAAAGGGTACCTCCCTTCCGAGTCAGAAGGCCTGAGAAAATCTGAGGCACAAATCCTAAAGTCCAGCGTCCAAGACCAGACCTCAGAGGCCTCCAGGAAAAAAATGAATGTCCCACTTCTGTGTTTTTGGTTCCCTCAGGTACTCAGGCACTGGATGAGCCTGAGTAGACTGGATGAGCCTGTCTACCCCAGGCAGAGTATACCTTCACTCACTTCACCAATGCAAATGTTAACCTCTTCCAAAGCATCCTCACGACACACGTAGAAATAATATTTAAGCATCGATCTGGCCATCTTTCAGCCAAGTCAAGTTGATGCATTATACTGACCACCACAATTACACTCAATATATGCAGCAATATCTGAATTCAGGAACAAGGAGTCATGGAATGAATTAAATTTGTGAACTGAGCACCACTGCTATTTGCATATGAATTTCACATCTACAGTGTTTATTTTAGATCACTTGTAGGAAATGTTTAGTAAATAGATTGATATCATAATAATTTCCTATGATGGGGAAAAGTAATGAATTTCAGAAACTAAGTACAGAGAGTAAAATTCAATTTTTGAAACAGGGTCTTCAACTACAAACTGAAAGAGAATAATAAAAGCAGACAACAAAAACAAGATCTTTGGTTGCAATAATAGCATCTAACATATTTATTGCTTAGAAAAGTCCAAATAATTGATAAATAAGAACAAATAAATTACAAATATATTGACTTGCTTTATAATCATAATATTAATGGTAGGGCATGGGAAAGCAAATAAGGGAAATAAAAAATTTGATAGTAAAAAAAAAACAGAAAGAAAGCTTATCTACATCAGGGAGTGGAGGAAGTAAAGGGAGGTGAGGTGAATGAGAAAGTAAGGATCGAGGTATATCAGATTACAGGTACAAAATCTCACTGATTTATATATATACTGCCATCTATCTGTATCTGTGGTTTCTCATCCATAGATTCTATCAATTGCAAAGTGAAAATATTAAAGATTTACAACTGTATTAACGTGTGGATTTACTTCTGGCCATTTTTATAATAATACTGTATGTTTACATCGTCACATGAATTACAAGTAATCTAGATACAGGTACAGGTACAAAATCTCAATGATGAATGTTCTGTTTCGTGCTGTGTTTTTTTTTATTTTGAGACAGGGTCTCGTTTCACAGTTCAGGCTGGCTCCGAACTCGCTATGGAGCTCAAGCTACTCTTGAACTTGAGGTAATCCCCCTTCTTTGCCTCCTGAGTACTGGGATTACACGCATAAGCCACCACACCCAGTTCTCAATGATAAATATGATCATAATGTATCCCTAAAATTTACTAATAAACTCAATTTTAAAACGAAAGTTAATATTTTAATAAAATTGTATGCATATTACCAGTCCAGTAGTATATTAGTTATAAAGTGACATATAATTATATTTAAACATCCTATATAATTAATATATTTACACTACAGCAGTAGTATTATTATTACGATTTTATAGGCAAGAAAACTGAAATAAAGAGAGGTAGTTTGTTCACCATCCTATGTCTGAGACATAATGACAAACCTCCTGGTAATGTCTGGTAAATGCATGGATCCAGGAACAACATATAAAGTCCACACTGTCCATCAGGTTGGACTGAGTCTTTGGTAGTTGGAGTTTTCTTCTGGAAACAATAAGAAAGCAGCAGCCAAGTCAACCAGAGTTCCTCGCCATATTAAGCAACAAGGTTCTTTGGTAGTTGATATCACTCACCAGCAAAGGTGCTGGCCTGAGGTCTCAGTATGTGCAGACTGAGTACCCAGCTTCTGGGCTCCATCTAGCAAGTAGATGCCAACAAGAATTTGGTACAAAGTAAAAGGGAAAAGATACTTTGGTCCTACCTCAGCACCCTAAATATAACCTGTTGAAAGTTTGTACCAGAGTATGACAAACTCTCAATGCTGAATGCAATGATGATGTGTATTCATAAAGTACCAATAAAGACTTGAATTTAAAAAAATAAACAAACAAATTAAAAAACATAGTCTGTTGATTCTTTCAAGCCTGCCAGTCCCTACTCCTGGGAAGCTGTAGACCTGAGTCTGTTTGCTTTTCTCTTGACGTTTGAATGGAGGATTGAAGTTAAAAGTTGTTATATGATTGCATCTCTGGTGTAGGAGAATACTGCCTCATCATTCATTTGCAGCATACTATGTGAGATGAAGTAGATTTCTCTCAGTGCCTCTAAAATTCATAAGCCCCCCACACACACACACACACAAAGCAAATAAATGCAGACTTTTCTCATAGGATAATTTAACATTTAAATGAAATGTTGCAGGTAAGAATATTAATTATTATGTACTTTTTCAAAATTGGTAGCAACAAGGTAGATAATCTAAGAGATAAATAAAATAAGAATAAATTTAAACAGTCTGAGTTTTCAAAGTACCTATAATACCATCAAGATCCTGGTGGTTTTCAAGTCTGCCAAGGTTGTATGGGGGATTAGTCAATCAAACACCTTGAAAATTAACACAGCTTGTGAGTACTTGAAAACAGAATGCAAGATTATAAGTAAATAAAATATGATTATAAAGAGATAAATATATTTATAATAATATTCCAAAAGGCAACAAAAACTATTTTTGAGGTCAGTTGGGAATAATAAAATAGATACAGTGAAAATACAAAATGTCTTGTACATTAAATATTATAACTCGCCTAACTATAAAATAACACATTCTTCATTAAAATAAGTCATGTGCATTATCTGTCCACTGATGTGCAATGTCATTTAAGACATCCCATCATTCTCTGCTTGAGCACTCGTCTACAATCTCACAAGGTGTCCAGGGAGGAGGCAATGATAGCTAAGACATTAAAATGTAATCAAGATATGCAAATTCATATCTGAATGTGATTTGCTGGGAAAAAGAAATTAATCTAGGCATGGTCAAATAAACAATGTGTAATATGGATAATTAATCACCAAATTAGCAGCTTCAGTCCCTTGAGGAAATTATGCAAATTGAAAAGGTCCCCATCCACTGACACAATTAGACCACAGAATGGCGAAACTCTCAACAAAATAACCCTTGGGAACATCACAAAACAAATAGTCCAATCAGCCTTCTGATCCCAAACTCCACAGCAATAGTTAACATTATTTAATGTTGTTTCTTCCTGTTTTCAATTTATTCAGAGGGCGCCAGCAGGTTTTGCTAGAAAACATTATGTGATTCCACATCCTGAGTGATCCATTATGTATTTCTCTCAAAGTCTAGTTTTCCCCTATCAATCAAATGTCTTATTATTAAAATGTGAAATCTTGCAAATGATAAAGCATCATGAGTGAGAAAAGGCCAATTACGCATTTCCTGTCAGTAACAGCAAAAGCAAGAGAATATTGATGCACCATGGAAATATGTACCTCAGAGACCTGGTGTCACCCATTCATTATATAAGCAGCAAAGAAAGAATCTTTATACTTTTCTGACAGTGAGTGTCATCTTAGGCAAAGGTATTTGTCTCTAAAGTCTTACAGTGAGACCCTATTCCTTCACTACATGAATATAACAAGCCCTCCACTATTTCTTCTCTACACAAAGGCTGGTGACAAAGTTACTTCTACAGAAAACTTGGAGATTGGTCCTAACAAAATCTTCTGCTAAATCTCCACAGACATGAGGCCCCCACCTTTAGAGAGAGGGCAAAGCAGCCTAGATAGAAAAACTTTAAAAATCATTCAGTGTCAAAAAAAATTTTTGTAAGATTTTACTATATTTTATTCTTTTATTCAGCTATGTTTTTATTTATTTTATTGTTTTAAAATTATAATTTTTGTCCTGAAAAGACTATCCATTGAGATGAAGTTGTATTTGTGCCATGCTGCTGTTTGCTCACTTGTATAGATATCTATCCTATAGATACTACTTGTATGTCTCACTCCACACATAGCGTTGCAATTTGGTTGTTCTTCAAACCACTGTAACATATTTAAGATCAAAAAAGCTAAGAATTTGCAAACCTCGAATTCAGAGTGGGCCTCTTGAGACTTTAAGTGGTGGATAAATGCAAACCCAACCATTATACCAAGTAACACACTCCATATTCTGCAGATACAATGAGAACAAAATGTAGCTGCATCATCCTCTCTACTCAGCTTCTGTGATAAGGCACAGCATGGCCTGCCCATGTTCCGTGCCTCAAACTGTCTGGCGAAGGGATTGGGGCCCTTGGAAGACAATGAATCACCTGACTCTGAAAAGGAAATGTAGCTTTGACATATATTTCTACCCTCCTTCTTTGTTGTATACCAAACTGAAGGGTTCAGTACCAACCAGGTGGGATTGGGATCTGTTTCTCTGTGAGAAAATAATTTAAGATGCCAAAGAGAGCGACCATCAACCAGAGCCAGGAAATACCCCATTTGTCTTTAGTAATCAAATGTGAGCATCTGTCTGCACATAGGAGGACAATGTCTCAGTATTTTTAGCATCATGGGTATAAAAAGAAATCATCTAATCTACTGATTTTTCAAACAACACTCTGCACTGCAAGAGAGACTCTGAAATATAGTCCGGAAACCACCGAAAGGGTCGATGGGGAAGGTCAGGATTCCAGGGCCCCTGCTCAAGCTTCAGCCAAATCAACTCCACTTGTATCTCTTATGGTTTGGGGAAAGGTGTAGCACATATCTGCTACATTTTGAATATGTCATGTTCCCCGCTAAAGCTCATGTTGAAATGTGATCGTGAGAGTGGTAGTGTTGAAAGGTGAGAGCTTGTGATAGGGATTAATGCCTGTCTTTGAGATCGAATACACTGCCAAGATAGCAGTTGTTGGAAAGCAAACCCGCCTCTTGTGTTTAGACTCTCTTGTGCATACCTACCAGACTTTTCACTTTTTTTGCCAGATTATTAAGTACAAGTCCATTACTGAATACAACCACAGAATTTCATTCTCTTGAACCCTCATCTAAGCAAATGTCTTCCTTTATAAATTACCCAGTCCCAAGCACTCTGTCGCAACAACCGAAAGTGAACTCAAGTCATTTGCTTTCAAGAAAAGACTTTCATAGCTAAAAATGTTAAATGCACAAACACCATCTTGAGTCTAATTTCATCAATTTCTCTGAATGTCACTGAGATATGGTGAAATCATGAAAACGACATATTTCAGTCTTTTTTCCTAGATTCTGGCCAGAGCCTAAAACTCTTTTAATTTTCTAAGTGCTAAAGAGAAGACAATAAGAGAATCTTTTACTGTAATATCTGGTTTTGCTGTTACAGTTCTTAAAATAGCTTCAGAGCTAATAAAGTAAAAGGAGCATCTTTTCATAAGAGATGACTCTGTGTTAATTGAGTCATAATTCATAATCCCCTTGAGTTTTTGCTAACTGGGTCATTTGGGGCAGCCACTTTGGGACAGGTGGTTGCCAGGAGAATTAACAGTACTATGAGAGATTTAGAACTTTTGTCTGCCTCTAGTCACTATGGAAATGAATATGGCTTGAGATTGAGTTGCATCATCAATGGCTAATGATGTGATCAGTTGCGTGCATGTAATGGAACCTCCATCAAGCCCGAAGCTATGGAGTTCAAAGAGCGTTTGTGTCGGGGAATACACCAGCACACAGGGAGGGGGACACATTCCGCACCCCATGGGGTTAGGCACTCCTGTGATTAAGATTCTCCAGGCCTGGCTAAGTGTACTTTATCTGGCTGTTCCTTCATACCTTTTATGTCACCAATAAATTGGTAATAAGAAGCAAACTGCCCTGGAGTTTTGAGAGTTGTACTAGCAAGTTAATAAAAATGAAGCGGAGGGCCCGAGGGGGACCTTGGACTATATGTAGATTGAGGACTCATTACTTTACACTGAATTCTGGAGTGACAGGCATTCTTAAGGGTGAGGCCCACACCTACAAGGCATGGACTCCTTTCAGCAGTTCCTGTCAGAGTGGAGTTAATTTGGAGCGCACCTTCTTGGTATTCTCTAATAGCTGCGGATTGAAAAAGTACTCACACGTCTAGGGTCACCGGAGTTCTAGGAGTCAGTACAGAAAAAGTTTTCTTCCTCTTCACAGTCAAACTACCCCACAGGGCCACAGCTGGTGGGCAGTATGTCAGCACTCTGTGACTGTCCACAGCCACCTCCATAATAAAGAAGTTTTTGTTTCGTTTTCTTGTTTTTTGGAGACCAGATTCTCCCTGTGTAGCCCAGGCTGGCCCCAAACTCATGACGATCCCATCTCAGTCTCCAATACTTCATCTTTCCTGCGAGCTAAAGTTTCTATGAGTTTCTATACAAATTCCATCCCTCCCTTAGTCACCCCATCACTCCTTCCCCTGTGTTAATCTTCGTGAATTTTGGAGTGGTCAGAAGGAAACACTGATTTGACAAAGTGACCATCAAGTTATCTTCCTGTCACTGTCCTGAAACACTAAATGGAGAATTATCTCTTCTAACCGTGTGCCTTCTAACCAAAATTAACTGCTAACCCTGCACACTTTCAAGTCCTCCTTTTCTAGTGACCCTGGATTCTTGGGCCTGTCAGGGCCACTGTTGTCCTATTAGATGACTCTCACCTTTGTCTCTGTTGCCCATATACTCTCATTCTAATCCACGAGATCTAATATGAAAGTCTGTGCTTTTAGTCTTTGAGTCTTCATTCTTAGTCTAGAACTTTGGCTAAGAATATCAGAGTCCTGGTTCTGTCCTTTCATGACTAAATAAACAAGACCTAGCATATTAGAAGTACTCTGGGTTAAACAGATTATTCCTAATCATATTGATACTGTTAAGATATTTGTAGTTATACTCTTCCTCTGATAAGAATAAGATGCTTGCATCTTCTTTTATTTGAGTGCTGATGTGTATGAATTTTTTAACTATATGCAATGCTAAAGAAATATGTCATCATTTTTATTGTGGTCTCACTTGTATCACCCTCATGTGATAATATAAAATTATAAGAAACACCAGACTACCCAGAGTTACATTTTTTGAAGGTTGCTTTTAAATTTTCCTGACCTCTGTACCCTTGAGTTTTCTTTACACTAAGGTAGGAAATCCCAGGGCTTTGTGACATTTCTTTGATCAGAAAGAAGAAAAAAACATAGGAAAACCTATTTAAGAAAAGAGCTACAAACATCAAAGTAGACAAGCAGACTATGCAGGGAATTGTTCCTCCTCCAGACATATCAACTGAAAGTGCATTTTGTCACAAAATAGTGATATCAAGTGCAACCTTTCAGAGAAAAGTTGAAATAAATACAGTAGGATTAGGGAATAAGAAGAACAAAACCAATTTAAAAATCAAAAATTTAATTAAGAATTTGAGTGTGTCTATTCTCTAGCTTTAAATTTTGTTTTGCATCAAAATACTTACACACAAATATACCAAAAAGTTCATATCTATACACTCTATACATCTTTCCATGTGACTAAAAATGTAGTATAATAAACTATGCAGACTTTGGTTTGCTTAACTACAGAATATAAAACAAATAAAAACCAGATGACTACTTAATACCGTCTGCTAAACACACTTTCCTAGAGTAAGTTGTGATGACTCTGTGTTAATTGAGTCAAGATGGTATATCCTTGATTACAAGGAAAAGCACAAAAATGTTAAGCTATAAAATCATTTTGTTCATTTTAGCTACGTGATAAGAAACACAAGTCTAATTATCTAACTTAATTGACTAAAACTGCCAACATTGTTGTATCTATAAAAAGACCCAGACTAAAGCCTTGAACTGAACTATAAGAACAAAGAAGAAGAACGTGGTAAATTATTTAACTAAGTAGTAAGAAAAATGCTCATTTTAGATGTTATTTCTTGCAGTATAAATTCTAAAATTTCTTCTTTCTTTATTCTGGATTTTCTATCCATTCTTTCTCAAGAATGTTCAGTAAATTGCTTACTCTTTCATCATCACTATTATTTTATTTTATTGGTATTGGATAAAAGCTAAACAAGGAATTTTCAAAGATGTGCCTATGGTAGACACAGGGCTCCTAGAAGCAAAGTTCAGCATAGAAGTCAGCTGGGTCACTACATTCTCCTTCTTTCTGATGGATGTTCGCGCTGGGGACTTTAAGCAGCAGCACTGTGCTCCACAGACTTAATGACAGAGTAACTCCACGCAGTCTTCCCATTTGCTTCATCTACAAAGACGCTTCTACTCAGAGAGCAATATTTGGTGAAGAACTTCTCCACACTGCACAACGACAGGATGATAGCAGAGCCGACTAAGGACACTCAGCTTGCACACTGGTAGCCTGGATCACGCACTGTGCAGTAAAGATCCTAGCACTCCCTCGGGAGACAACGCAGGCAATCGGCCATCAGAAGGAAGGGGTCAGTAGAGTTATCAACAGCTGAGGCGTAAAAATGACAGATTATTTTCTCTTCTACTTAGGCACAGAACATAGCATTGATGGACAAGAAACCGGCTCACATATTTCTGAAAGTAAAGGCTTTTTTTGTTGTTGTTGTTTTTTGGTTTTCTAGCTTCAGTACAATTAATTTTTATAGACTTTTATCTCTCCTTTTTGATTTTAAAAGTTTAGTCACCATTTTAAGATTTTTACGGTTCCACGTTCTTCTCTGTATTTCCGCGAATGCTCTGCCAGATTTTTTAGGAATGAAAATCGATTTTACCCCAATAGATAATGAGACATAACTAGCTGGGGTGATTGCCGAAGGTAAAGAGAATTCAAAATTGGTAGCAGGATAAAGTTGTTAACGGTTGCAGTTGCTTTGAAACGGTAATTTCTTTCCTTTTTAAATTAATTTTGGTACAATTTAGATATACATAATGATCAATTGCTCATATGGAAATTTGCACTTATACGTGAGGTGCATTGATTCCTGTTTCTTCTCCCTCCAGTGTTGTCCCTTCGGTCACTGTTCCTCTCTTTATTTACAAACCTTTGCTTCCATTTGATTCTTCTTTTCTCATGTTTTCCTTTCCTTCTCTTCCTTTTCCCCACTCTGCTGTTCCACTTTCCTTTTGAGCAATTTCTTCGTGCTTTACAGTATCTATTGTACAATTTTATTCTTATTTAACTTTTAAATTTCTCACAGAAGACAGACAGGCAATACTTACACATATATGTCTGATTAATTTCACTTAGGAGTATAGTCTCAAGGTGCCTCCACTTAGCTATAAATGTCTCAAGTTTGCCCTGTATGGCTGAGTAGCACTCCACTGTATAAATAAGACACACCATTTTTCACTCCTCTGTCAGATGATGGGCACCTGACTTTTTTCCAGACTTTAGCTGTTACAAACTGTGCCACTACGAACAGGGTGCACATATGTCGCTATGCCATGATGCCTTTAACTTTTTCAGCAAGACACTAAGAAGCAGAATATCTGGGTTACATGGAATGTTTAGTTTTAGTGTTTTTGAGTAATCACAAACTGATTTCCACAGTTGCACCAGTCTGTATTTCCATGGACGGTGGAGTAGGAAGTGTTCCTTTCTCCTCGCCGCACAGCCAGCACTTGGTATTGGTTGATTTCTTGATAGCAGCCATTCTTTCCAGAGTGAGGTGAAATCTAAATGACATTTTCACTTATATTTCTTTTTCTCTTTTTTTTTTTAAGGTTTTTTGAGACAGGGTCTTGCTTTGTAGTTCAGGCTGGCCCTGAGCTCAGCCTCAAACTCACATCACAGCAATCCTCCTGCCTCTGCCTCCCGAGTGCTGGGATTACAGGCGTGAGCCACCACGCCCGGCACTGTGGTATGTGGTACTGGTTGCTGCTGGGGTGAGTCTCCATGCCCAGTATGGTATGTGGTTACCGGGGATGGAACCCAGGTCCTTGAGCTTGCAAGACAGGCACCGGAACCACTGAGCTATATCCCCAGCCCTTTCACTTATATTTCTTGAGGGACAGTGACACTGAACATTTTTCAATAAATACATCACCATTTCTACTTCTCCACCTGAGAAGTTGTGTTCATTTCAGATATCTATTATTGGCATAGAATTTTGTATTTGGGAGTTTTGACCATTTAAGTTTTATATATTCTCAATATTAGTCTTTTATTTGAGGAACAACTAAAAAATTTTTTTTCCTACTCTTGGGTTGTTTCTTCACTCTGTTGCTGATTTCTTTTTTGCTGTACAAAGGCTTTTTAGTAATATGAGATTTCAGTTGTTGATTCTTGTAATATTTTGTACGTTTCTTGTACATTCAAAGTTTTCTTTTTCTTTTCTTTTTTTTATGCCAGGCATTGAACTCAGGACCTTGTACCTGCAAGGTACAATGCCACTGAGCCATACTCTGGCCCCAGGGATTATCCTAATGTCTTTGTCCAAACTGATGTCTTCAAAAACCCACCTACTCACTCTTCCAGAAGGCTTAGTGTTTCTATTTTAATATGTGGAACTTTGACTCATTTTGATTTTAGTTTAACAAATGATGAGAGACATGGGTATAATTTAGTCTTTGGCATGTGGATGACCAGGTTTTTCAACACCATTCATTAAAGAGGCTATTATTCTTCCAATAAAGGTGTTTGGCCCATTTGTCAAAGATAAGGTAGCTGAATGTATTTAGAGTTATTTCTACATCTTCTATTCTGATCCTCAGGTCTATTTTTTTGTTTTCCATTTTGCTGGTACTGTGCAGTTTATAACATGGTAGTTCTGTAATACAATGTCAAGTCAGGGACTGTGATGCCTCCCACTCTCCCTTTGTTGTGGAGAATTGCTTTTCCTATTTGAGATCTCTCCTGGTTCCAAATGAATTTTTGGATTGTTTTCTCCAGTTCTGTCAAGTACATTATCAGTATTTGGATCAGGATTATATTAAATCTGTGTAACAATTTAAGAAGAATAGCCATTTTTACTATGTTGGTACTTCTTACCCAAGAGAAAGGAATATATTTCTGTTTTCTGATGTCCTGTTCAATATACTTTTACAGAATACTGCAGTTTTTGAAGTAGAGCTTTTACTTCCTTTGTTAGATTGATTCTTTTTTTTAGTTTTTTGAGACAACGTCTCTCTTTATAGTTCGGGCTGGCCCTGAATTCAGCCTTGAACTCACAGCAATCTTATCTCTGCTTCCCAAGTGCTGGGATTACAAGCATGAGACGCCACACCTGGCACTGTGGTATGTGGTTCTGATTTCTGGTGGACATGAGTCTTCACACCCAGCATTGTTCTATGTGGTTACTGAGGATCGAACCTGGGCTCTTGCACTTGAAAGACAGGTGCTGGAACCACTGAGCTAAATTCCTTGCCCTAGATTGATTCTTTTCCAATGCTAACATGAAAGGTGTGGTTTCCCTAATCTATCTTTTAGTAAGTTTGTTATTTATGTATGAGAATGCTCTTGATTTTTGAGTGTTGACATTGTGTACAGCTATACTACTGAATTTGGTTATTATATCTTTAATTATTTTGGTGGAATTTTGGATTTCTATGTAGAGTATCATATCATCTGCAGATAATGATAATTTAGTCTCTTCCTTTCCTATCTTTATTTCTTTTATTTCTTTCTCTTGTCTAATTTTTCCTGTTTAAGTTTCCAGAACTATATTGAATAAGAGTGGTAACAGTGGACATCCTTGACTTTGTCTTGATTTTAGAATAAAAGCTTTGACAATTCAGTCTTTGACAATTCAGTATGATCTTGTCTGTTGATTTTTCATTAATAGCTCTTATCAGATTGAGATAAACACCATCTATTCCAATTTTTTATAGAGTATTTTAGTCATAGTAGGTACTGGATTTTCCAAATGCCTTCTCTGGGTTGAGATGATTGTGTGAGGTGAGGTGATCATGTGGTTTGTGTCCTTGGATCAATAGTATGGTGTAAGACATTTATTGGTTTGCGTATGTTGAACCATTCCTGCATCCCTGGGATGAGTCCTATTGGGTCATGGTGGAAAATCTTCTTGATTATTGGCTGAATTACTGAGGATTTTTGCATCCATGTTCATTAAGAATATTGGCCTGTAGTTCACTTTTTTGGTTAACTCTAGTTTTGGCATTAGGATAATACTTGCTTCCAGGAATGAGTCTAGGAGTATTACTTCTCCTTCAGTTTCAGTCAAGATACTTGGTTAGGAAAAACTCCAAGAAGAATAAAAAACAGTCATAAATATATATTCATCAAATACTGGTGTACTCAGCTATATAAAACAAATATTAATGGAGTTTAAAAATCAAATAAGCACTAACAATTAATTTTGTGAATTAATTTTATTGTATATTTTAGATACATGTTATGATCACAACTGACAATGAGAATTTGCACCACCTTATGACACAATGTAATTCTCATTTTTCTCATTCCCCTGGCCCCCCACAATCCACCATCCCCTGTATACATAACCTTTGTTTCTCCTTTTTTACTATAATGGGAAATCTCAATATCTCACTGACACAAATAGATCAATTAGACAAAAAAAAACCACAAAGTAATATCAGAACTGAACAAAACCTATGAAAAATGGACTTTGTAGATGACCACAGTGTTGTCCCCCACAGCACCTGAGTACCCATTCTTCTTAGCTGCACATGGAAAGTTCTCCAAAGTAGACAACGCACCTTCCCACAGAACATGCTTAAACAAATGCAAAGGAGATGATAGTATCCCATACATATTGTCAGACTATACTAGAATGAAGCTGGAAATAAATTGGAAAAGAAACTACAATAACTACATAAATGCATAGAAATTAAAAAACATCCTCCTCAACACCCAACCAATCACAGATAAAATTAAATAAGAAATTAGAGAGTTTCTGTAGTTATATGCTTAAGGCACATACCAGAACTTATGGGTTGCAATGAGAGCGATCCGATGAGAGAAATTTATAGCAGTGAACTCTTACATCAGGAAAACAGAGTGAGCTCAAATAGCAACTTAATGTTGAACCTCCAACTTCTGTAAAAAGAAGAACAAGTCAAACCCAAAGCTGAGACAAGGGAAGAAATTATAAAGATAAATGAAGACAGTAATGGAACTGAAACTAAGAAAACAATTCAAAGAGGCAATGAATCAAAGAGTTGGTTCTTTTAAAGATTAAATAAAATTGGTACAACTTAGCTAACTTTATAGAAAAAAAGGAAAGAAAAGATCAAAATTCACTCATTGGGAATAAAAAGAATGAACTCATAACAGATTCGGCAAAAGTCCAGAAGATCATCAATACCTACTTTGAGAAATTCTATTCTAATAAGATAGAAAACACAGAAGCCATAGAGAGTTTCCTAAATATATAGGAGTTATCAAAGTCAAATCAAGAAGAAATAAAAGATATATATAACCCAATATCAATCAAAGAAACTGAAGATATAATTAGAAATCTATGAACACAGAAAAGCCCAGGTTCTGATAGTTTTGCTCCTGAACTTGCCAATAAATTTAGAGAAAATATACAGCCATTATTTCTTTTTTCTTGGTTTAAAAAATAAAACTCCATAAAAACTTCAAAAACTGCACACAAATTCTTATGCATTTTACGATAGAAATTGTAAGAAAAAAAGCAGCCATTGACAATTCTCCTTCGCATTGCTAAAAATTCAAGCTATTTTTCATCAAATTCATGTGACTGGCAGATGACTGGACTCTCTTCTTCCATAAGTTAATTTACATTTTCCTGAACACTTCACATCTGAGCAAGCTGGTGACAAGCTCACTCCTCCGTGTGAGTTAAAACATGTCGTTACACTTCTTCGCTTTTGTGCTATTGTTTTATGATATATACAGTGGCACTGAGCTGCATAAGCATTAAACCAAATGCAAATTACAAAACCATCAAAAAATGCAACAATGATATTTAATGTCCCCAAACACCAGACGGCAGCACAGCTCTAATTATGTCCCTCAATAATTATTCGTAGTGAGTCATTTGTTTAAAAAAAAGTCTACAACAGAGGGAACTAATTGTATAGACAATCTACAGTAAATTTACCCATGATCCCATTAAATGACTTCTTTTTATCTAATTATGTTTAAAAAGATAACATCACCTAGAAGTGAAGAATGTTGAATTTCTTAGAAAAAATATTTAATGACTCCATAATTGTTATATTTCCCTCAAATTCCCGAATTAACCCATTATACACTAAGAGTAGAGACGTATCTACCAAAATATATCTTTGTATTAAAAATCAGTACAGCTAATCTTCATTGGTTGAAATGAATATAAAATTTATATTCAGAATATTGACATTTCATTTTATGTACTACTAGCAGTCATATATAGCATGATTTGAGACGAGGTGGTGATGCAGATATCATTTCTCAAGTGATATTTTGAACATTTCTCATTGGCTTTTCCCCTTTACTATCAAAAACCATCTCACACTAGCACCTACAGAGTGGGGCATAATGCAGTGTCTGAGTGCTTTATGAGTTGAGTGCACGTTGACAAGACAACCAAGATTTCTTTCAAAGATGGCCAGTGTGATTTGTGTACGTAACCATGCCGTCACCTTGTCATTCCCACCACCTTTGCCTTTAAACAGAGGTGTAGGGCTGAAGAAGCGTGATGCAGGCATTTGATTTTGTCAGGAATTAATATTCAAATGTCTTGGCTTATGACAAGGTTATTTCCTAAAAACTCCACTACAGACTGAAAATATCAAGGACAAAAATGCACTTAGTGACCTAATTACCAAGCAGCAGTGCATACGCACCAAGGTACTCTAAAGAGTACATGCTGTTTTGTTTGTTTGTTTGTTTTGCATGTATGTGCGTGTGATCTCTGGCCTGGGGACTGTAGCTGATCACCATTGTGAAGGCGTGTCACTTGGCGGGTCATCACCTTGGGAAAATTTAGAACTTCAAAGTAAATTTTCTAAAGAATTCATCACACTTGCTCATTACTATACAAATCACAATATCATTAGTGCAACCTGTAAACCATAGTAAACTTTCTATGTTCTGGGAAAATCTAGTTGTTCTGAATGATTAAACTCATTGAAAATATTCAAGTCAACAGATGTTTCACTGAAGTGAGATTGTGTATTTTTATAAAACATTTTTCAAAAATTCTTACACTCCCATTATGAAAGTTCTTTGACTTTCAAAATCTGTAAAGATTCACAGTAGACTGTTAGGCTTTTAAATTACTTTTTAACTTGATCTTGCTGATTTTCTTCCCTCTGTAGGCTCCAATATTTAAGACATCCACAGTGCATTTCTATTTATGCTGTAAGATGATTATTTTGATTTTTATAATAGACTGGCTAGGACTGAAAGAAATAATTATTCCCACTGGGAAAACCTGTTATTGTTTTGAGAAAAGCTCTTCGCTAGTCTCACTTAAATTATTTGCTGTATGATTTCTCAGGATGTGTGATAATAGCACAAAATGCATAAGCTATTCTTATTCTCTTATTATTTTGTTATGAAATTTTGTTTTATCTTCACATAAAAGAAAAAATAAATATAATACTTAGGAAAAAATAAACAAAAATGTTTCATGGCAACAGAATCTACAAGTAAGGGGCAATATCTTCAAAAGTAATTTTTTGTTTGTTTGTTTGTTTGAGACAGAGTCTTGCTTTGTGGTTTAGGCTGGTCCTGAGCTCAGCCTCAAACTCACATCACAGCAATCCTCCTGCCTCTGCCTCCCGAGTGCTGGGATGACAGGCGTGAGCCACCACGCCTGGCACTGTGGTATGTGGTACTGGTTGCTGCTGGGCGTGAGTCTCCACACGCAGTATGGTATGTGGTTACCGAGGATTGAACCCGGGTCCTTGAGCTTGCAGGACAGGTGCCGGAACCACTGAGCTAACTCCCTAGCCCCAAAAAGTAATTAATTTTAACAAAAAGTGTGATGACCATCTTTAAGAAATAGGAAGTGAAAGCAAAGTCTTAAAAAAATAGGTAAATACTTCTAGGTAAATACTTAGACTTCACAGAGTTGTGCTAAAATTGTCCCAAGAAAATACATACACATGTACTAATTTCCTTCTTTTAGTACACCTTATTAGACAGTCACACAGAGAGTTCTTTCTATTCTGATCAAATGAAAATTGACAACACTTAGGTAGACAACTGAAAGGCTTGAGGTAAGAATTGAGATGCTATAAGTTTTGTGATATTTTTAAGCAGTTAATAGTTGTGTATATCTGTAAAAAAAAAAAAACTACACACACAAAGCATCAGTCTTTCAAATGCCACTAGTTCTTGAACATAACACTGAAATGATTATAAAGTCAAAGTAGGTATCAGGGTACAGAAATTAATTCTAAGACTATAGATACTAGTATTTGAATATACTTCTCTATGGAGAGAAAAATGTACCAATCTGAGCTTTGTCTAATTGTAAGTTTTAAGATATTACCCTGCTTTATCATTTTCCCAATACCTTTCATTTATTACTTGTTTTGACCCATTTTTATTCTAAATACTTTATTTGGTATTTTATGTTTATAGGAATGCATACTGGGTCATGAAAATATTGATTTTAAGTCTTCCTGCCTAGTCTATGATTAGGTAGATAGATAGTGACCTTTAGCTCCCTATTTCAAATGATGACAATTTAAATTTCAGGCAGAGTTTTAAAAGCTCATGGTTTATTTGACGTATTTGATGTATTCTCATACAATTTATCACAGAAACTACCTCCTACATCAGAGACTAAAAAGATTTATGCCTAACATGCAGATGGATGAAGTAAATAGAGTGCAAGTAGTATATTTTCTGGGATGGCCAATGAGGGCCATGGAAGCACTGTAAAAAGCAACATCTCTGGGGACCCAACACCTGCCTTGCAAGCACAGGTCCTGACTTCAATTGCCATTATCAATCAATAAATATAGAAAGAGAGACAGAGAGACAGACACAGAGAGAGAGAGAGAGAGAGAGAGAGAGAGAGAGAGAGTGGGTGGGAGGAAATAGAAAGATGGAATGAGTAGGGAGAAACCCAAAACAATGTATTAGTCACCTCTGCATCATTGATACAAAACAATCAATGCAATTTAAACTAGGACTCACTGAACTTGCTTCATGGTGTTTAGGGGATTGAGTACGCGGCTTGCTGGCTCCAAGGTGAAAAAGGTCTGATGACAGAAGGGCATGGCAGGGGAAGGCTGCTACAGCACTGCGGCCGGAAAGCAGACAGATCCAAACTAGAACAAACAAAGGAAGTGGTTCTCTTGAGTCAAGGTCAAACTAAATCTTATTATTATAAAACATGAAATAAATGCAAGGAATACAGTATAAAATTAAAATCTTTGATGTTTTAGGAATTTTTGTAAAGGCTTAGTAATAGTAACTTTCTTCCTTTTTTGTAATTAATATAGAACAACTACAATTGTGAAGTCCATACCACTGATAGTTATGTGTTATGCCAATATAGATGATGATTTCCATCAAACTGTGACCTGGAGGTTATTTTTTTTTAAAAAAAGAAAAGGATATTTTACTCTTGTGCTCTCTGAGGAATCCTTTACACATTTTGAGAGAGCCTTACACATTTTGAGTGGGCACAGTAGAGACCCAGGGTCCTCAGTCCACAGGACCTGGACAGACTGGCCTTGGGAGAGCTCTGTATCTGCCCACTGTGCTCTTTTCTGGGTGTTCTTTCAGCAATAACACTACATTGCCTCAACTTTTGTCCTTTTAGAGTCAGAGAGACACAACTGGGGTTAATCCTGTTTTGCTTACGATAATCCCTGAACTTATCAGACAGCTCCCCAACAGTATAATGCACAGCTATTACATTTCAAGAGATATAGAGAGGAGTCTTCATTACAAACATAATACAGACAGGGGCTCTATCTGTTCAGAGCCTCATGTGTGACCTGTGTGTCTCAGCCGTGGCGGCCTTTGAAATGAGAACACAGCAAAATATCAGCTGTGAAAGATACATCTCCCCAGTCTTGAAGAAACACTTTCAAGTGTTCAAAAATGATTTTGAGAATTCCACGTGGATTTTTTTTTTGTAACTTTCATCAGAATGGGTTGAAATTGTCCTTTCCACATAACTGTTCATTACTTTTAAGCTTTTTTATGTAAAGGTATTATACTTGACTTCTTTCTTTTTTTATTCAGTCCCTATATCCAACTTATGGCAAAGCTGCATCTTCTCTGCCTTTAAAATATCTGTGCTCCGATGCTTTTCCTACAGCTCTGCCCCGAAGTCTCATGTCTTTTGTTTACCTCTGTCAGCGGCCACTGAGGTGGTCTTTCTGATTCTGTTCTGATCTTACTACCTGCAGAGAGCATACAGATGCATGCTTCCAAAACTTACGTTTTCCTCATTTTCATAACAAACTCAAGAAATTCAGTAACAAAGGTAAACTCTCTTGACCATTTATTTTCATAGCATTTTTATTTTTTATTCCCCTCCCTAGCTCATACACTTTACAGAAGTGACTTCCATTCTCTTTCTGGAACATTCTAAATCCATTTCCAATCAGGGTTCTTGTCCTGGGCTGTCCTTCCACTCATACTCTTTGCTCCCAGATCTTTGAATGATTTCCTCCTTCTAGTCACTCAGTTATCGATCACGTATCAGCCTCCCAGGAGAGCCGCTCTAGACTCTCAGGATAACGTTGTCTTCTGTTCTAGTCACTCTTACTCAGACTTTCATTTGTTTATGGAACATTTTGGGTAGTAAAAATTTTAATATTTGCTAATGATTTTATCTTCTTCATCTCAGTTGATGATGAACTCTGAGAAAAGAAACTTTATCCTGCAACACATTGCTGTTTTTCTCAGCTCTTATTCCTATGCCTAACAAATAGCAGATGTTTAATAAATATTTATAACTAATTAATTGATTGGCAGAGAGTCTATCCTATTAGCCCTTCCTTTTTTGGTGATTAACACAACACTACACATTGTGTGCACATAAGAAACATTCATTTATTAAATTAATGTTTATTCTAAGAATTAATCTTTTTACAATTACGGAGTGTTTTTATTTGAATCGTGTAAAATGTAGAATCTACACACCTGCCTGATTTTTTTTTTTTTTAGGCATTTTTGAGACAGGGTCTCGCTTTGTAGTTCAGGCTGGCCCTGAGCTCAGCCTCAAACTCACATCACCTGCCTCTGCCTCCTGAGTGCTGGGATTACAGGTGTGAGCCACCATGCCTACCTCTGTGGTAAATGGAACTGATCGCTGCTGGGCCGTGAGCCTCCACACCCAGTATCGTATGTGGTTACTGAGGATTGAACCTAGGTCCTTGTGCTTGCAAGACAGGCACCAGAACCACTGGGCTAAATCCCCAGCCCTGCCTGAATTTCTTTTTTTAAAGTTTGGTCTAAATATGAATAAATTAGATCATTTATCTCAAGAATAAAGCAATTATAATCCTGCCCAGGGCAATTATAATGGAAAACTGGTTGTCTATATTATCCACACATAAAAATGGCACACAAATGTGTCATCCTTTCCTTGTATCTTTCTACAGTGGAGCCACCCTAAACAATAAAATTTGCAAATTAGAAATTATTGACTTTAATGGTGATAGATACCTAAAGAATGGTGAATAGTGGGGGCCAGGGAGTTAGCTCAGTGGTTCCAGCGCCTGTCTTTCAAGCGCAAGGGCCGGGGTTCGATTCCCCGGTAACCACATAACAATACTGGGTGTGGAGACCCACACCCACCAGCAACCAGTACCACATACCACAGTGCCGGGCGTGGTGGCTCACGCCTGTCATCCCAGCACTCGGGAGGCAGAGGCAGGAGGATTGTGATGTGAGTTGGAGGCTGAGCTCAGGGCCAGCCTAAACCACAAAAGCGAGACCCTGTCTCAAAAAACCTAAAAAAAAAAAAAAAAGAATGGTGAATAGGAGAGAAGCAAGATGTCATGACACCGGCTGAAACTCATTTATGTTTTATGGCACTTTGGTGTTAGAAAGTCCTTTCATATTTTCCTTCCCTTTGAGTTTTATTCTAGTCCTGACAAGAATGAGCAGGTATTATCATTTCCTTTTGAGATATGATAGAACTGAACTTCTGAGGTTTTTTCCTCAAAATCCAGTCAAATAGCTAAAAATCTGACTTAGTCTTCTAACCAAGAGCCTATTCTTCCTCGGCTTTCTCATTCCACCTAAAGTAATTATGATAACATGATTTATGAAATAATTAAGACTCATTCATAGGTCTCCGTTTCATAGATAGCTTTTAGATAATATTGACTCTCGATTCATTAGCCTTTAAGGAAGATAGGGAGAATTTTGGAGGAAGATTAACAAAAAGGTAACCTGAGGCCCAGGGATTTAGCTCAGTGCTTCCAGCACCTGCCTTGCAAGTGCAAGGGCTCGGGTTCAATCCCCGGTAACCACATACAACAATGCTGGGCATGAAGACTCATATCCACCAATAAGCAGTACCACATACACAGTGCTGGGCATGGTGGCTCACTTCTGTAATCCCAGCACTTGGAAAGCAGAAGCAGGAAGATTGTTGTGAGTTCAAGGCTGAGCTCAGGGCCAGCCTGAACTACAAAGTGAAACCCTGTCTCAAAAAAAAGAAAAGGTAACCTAAGAAGACTGTTATTACTGCAGCACTATCAAAAGGCTAGAACTTACCATGTATTTTCATGTATTTGTGCTTCATGATTTATAAGTATTACATAAATTCATTCCAGGGACATATGATGAAGTAGATATTAATTTATAACACTACAATCATTGTTATAATTAAAGCAACCACTATGGACGGCTTTCATTTAGTCCTGTCTCTGAACTGTGATCTTAGGAAATGCTTTCTATTTAAGTATCAGCGATGTCCTCTACAGAGGATAATTCAGTGTACAGTTCTGATAACTTCTTAAGATTATTAAGGGATGAAAAAGTACCACTCTGGTAGTCAATGGTTGTATGTATGTGTGGGCACAGAAACACTGACAACTTGCCCTCGGTGCGGCAGCTTTCCAGTGTGGGTAGATGTCCTTGATCATCACAACCCTTAGCTTTGTATCTCACTCATGAGAGAGTAAACAAGCAGGTCGTTTTCTTGCATCTTTGACACAGGACCATGGGATGTGGGACATCTAGGTGGTTCTAGTGGCTACACTATAGATGGGATTCCACAAGAAGAGATGATAAACCCTCTGCTGTGAAGGACCAACCTCTTTCCCATTTAACCAAGATCAAGAGCCCCCAGCAGTGTGGTGTCTCCAGTGTAATGCTCCACTATTCTGGATACCACCATTGTAAACTACTGATGATGACTCTAAGTGTTTGCAAAGGCAGAAGAAAGCTAGGAGGAAATAACAAACAATGCCAACAAAAAATACAGAGCAATTGAAACTCAGGAAAAACAAAAATCTGGTTTGTGAAGGAAAATTCGCCTCTGAGGGGTTTTATAGCACCATATTTGCTTTGCAGTCCACTTACTCTACAGAATAGAAATGCGCTGCTCACAGCACATAGTATTTTAACTCTCAGAAAACACCACTATTAATCTGATCTGAACACACTTTCAACTGAGTAAAATGACCTAAAATTCCAAATCCTTCACGCAAGACACCAACAGAATTGAACTCAACCCAAAATGTGCATTCTTCAGGGCTGTACATATGCCTTGCTCACCTTTAAAACAATTAAGGGGTGACTGTGTGACTAAATTGCCACACTATGTCTTGGTTTAATTTCAAGGTTGAAGTGTCTTCCCATCCACAGTGTGGGTAAAACCCTCAATGCTGAAGGAGAAAGTGGGAATTAACTATTCCTCCTATTGTCTTGATTTCCACAATGTGATGGCTTTGTGCAATTTGAATAATTATAAGCTTCCAGCATGCTGATAAGGTTCACCTACACCATTCATTTGCACGAAGTGTTGATCAATTAAAGCTCCTCTCTTAAAGAAAAATCACTGTCAAGTGCTCTTGTTCTGCCTCTCATCCTGCAACACCCAAGTGTAGTTTCACACCACCTGATTTTATCGGTGTCTTTCTATTCATCTTTCCCTCGTTCCTTTGCAGCTTGACCTGGCCTGTGCTATGACTCAGTCTACTCCTCACCACACTCTCTGACTAATGTACCTTTAACACTTGGTTCAAAAAGCCTTTCACAGACAGAGCGATTACTGGAAGACAGCTTTTAACACAGAGGTTATTAACTTATTGGCAGCATCAAGAAGGCACATGTGAACTTTTAAAATCGAAGAAAATGCTTTCTCTTCCCTTTTTTTATGTTACAAGGAAGCATGATGGTTTATTTTGGGAGTTGATCTAGTGAGTTCAGAGTGCCCAAACGTGAGACTAAACGCGGCTCTAGGTGTTTGCATTGTGGTATTTTGGTGAGATTAGCATGGAAACGGGTAGACTTTGAGGAGAGCAGAGTGCCCCTCACACTGTGGGTGGGCCTTGTGTAGTCGGATGAAGACTTAGGTAGGATTGAAGAGCAACTTCACTGAATAAAGGGAAACTGTCCTGCAGTCCTACAGACACATTTGAACATGAATTCCAACCTGCACTTTTCTGTTTATCCAGCCTGATGACCTTTGGAGTTGAACTGCAACATTGGCTCTTCCTGTGTTCTTGACCTGATGGTCTATCCTGCAAATTATGGATTTTTCAGCATTCAGAATCTTCTAAGTCAGTAAATACGACTCTAGATAGATGACAGATAGATAGATAGATAGATGATAGATGGATAATAGATTGATCCATCCATGTGTACCCACATGCAGACATGCACACTGTGAACTGGATGTGGTGTTAATGTGTCCTCCAAAGTTTCATGTAGCTGGAACGTTGGTCTCCAACAGTGTATTAAAATGCCAGACCTTTGAGGCTGAGACCCGATACAGCATAATTAGGCCATATAAACATTAGCCTCAAAATGGAGGGCTCACGGAATCGGTGATTTCTCACGAGGCTAAGTTGTTATAAAGCAACCACATATGCTTATCCCTTTCTTCATGAGGCCATTTCCCTTTCTTCTTGTCCGCCATGTTGGGGTGGGCTGGGGCAGCTCATCAATTTCAGCTTCATAAACTCTTTACTTCTTAGGTGCCATCAGGTGATCAGCCTCCTCTACCTCTGCTACTTTACACCACAGCCCCCAAGCTCCAGGACCAGATGGGGATGGGATGAAACGTTTGAAGCCTTGTATTCTATAGGAAATTCCATCTACGGACATTTCCAAATCACATTACTTGTGACCAGCTGCAGCATAAGGTACAGCCCCTAGTGTAGCCCCTGGCCTCTAAAGAAGAGAATGCTGCATAGACATGATCACCAACTGCCCAATGCCCATGTGCTGGAACCATCTGCCCCACTGGCCCCCATCAGTCTCGTGATATGTTTCTGTTGGCAAAAAATAACTAATATTTGCCCAGAGAGCTGAGAATCTCATAGCAGCCGGGTGGCCAAGGCATCTCTCCAACAATGTGTTGACACATGATTAAAACTCCCGCACAAAGAAACCAAAACTCAGAACCTCACTCAGCAGCAGTAACACTAACACCACAGGACTACAAGATGGGAGCCTTTCTAGGCTAGGAGGAGATGTGCCTGAAGAAACAACGAGGTTAAAAAGTCAGACATTCTCGAAAACATTTTGTGTGTATATGATTACTAGAAACCCAGATTGAAGAAGACATAGCTGAAGAAACAGTGAAACGCGGAAGATTTAAAAATCCCGCAAGAGTCTACTCAGCTAGCCAACTGAGAGGCAGCACAGTCTCTCAAGTCAGAATCAAACAGATCAAGACAAAGTGGGGACTGTGTCTGGGCCTACTACTAAAATCAGCAGATGATGAAGAATGACTAAGACTCTTAAAGAAACAGAAAACAGTACACAGAAATCAGCTAATAAGGGAGAAGAAATTGAAGTACCTCATCTGCCCTGGAAATGATGGGAGATTTTGAACACGCTTCCTTCTCATTCCTAAGTAATATTGACAATGAAGACACTCAGAGTAATAAACAAAACAGGAATTTACAAATGTGACATATTCAACATAAAAGTTTCCGACCTGTTCTGGGAGGCAGGAATATTCTAGCAACTGCATGAGCTGGCATGCCAGAGTTCTCATTTCTCAGAGCTATAGTTTAGATCAGTAAGGTGAAGTGCCTGTATAGAAAAGTTATAGCATTCCTTATTTTGTCCTTACCAGTGAATTGACTGTGTGGACTTCTGAGGTTTAAAAGTTTGTGATTCTCCACGTTCAGATACAAGGGTTCATCTTGGAAAACAGTAACCAGATCCGGTGAAGCACAGAAATTTGCTAATAGAATTTGTCTCACTTGGGCTATACTAAACTATCTCCAGTGTTTATATAAAACCCTATGATGTCTGGTTCCTAAAGAGTCTAATCATGTCTTGGGTTCTACAAAAAAATTAAAGTAAATTATTAACCTTTTGCCTATGCTGATTGATTATGTTCTTTTCTGCCACACCAACTTAAAAATTTGAAAAGGATTTCTTTGGAAAAAGAGCCATTGTGTGATGGAGTTGATGCTGAAATTAATGTAATAGTGAGTGGTTTTGAGTAGAAATGTGTGATTTATCTCAAAATAAATGTGTGATTTATCAGAAATAGATAAATTTCTTCTTCATATTCCTTTGGAGGAACTAAGAGAAGAAACTTCTGGCCTTCATACCATTCTGTAAGTCTATAAGTACCACCATGAGTGGCTGAAATACACTGATTTGTCTTCTTGGCCATTTATGGAAGGTAGAAGCAAAATCTTCACATTCATCCTTCAAGTTCTGCCCTGGAGTATCTGGGATATCATGGACAGACACAGCAGTGAGAGAGCTGCACATTCCTGGGTCGACCGGATTGTGTCTTATGATCATCGGCATGAAATTACATAAAAGGAAACTCCTCATACACTTTTAGTTCATTATTCAGTGTAGTCCAAAGAGTTTGATTTTTCTTGGTCTAAAAGTTCTGATATTCTATCTCACCTTAAAAAAAAACTGATTGATGGCCAGGGACTTAGTTCAGGTGTTCTGGCCATTGCCTCAAAAGCACAAGGTCCTGAGTTCGATCAGTGGTATCAAAAAAATTTTTTGTTTGAAAAAGAATTACTCTCTTCATAAGTCAACCATATATATATATATATATATATATATATATATATATATATATATATATGTCTGTGTGTCAGACATTTATGCTTAGGTTCCCATTCTCTGGAACAGAATATTGATGTTTATAATATAAATTTGATTTAAAATTGCTCTATCATTTGGTTTCAAAGTGTCTCCTTTACTGACTGGGGCATGAACAACAGTGAGAGTAATATCAAGACAGCCAATTAAGGATAAATGATTCAAACTTATCATTTATACTTAAGTGGATATACCTTGAGGATATCCTCGTAAGTGAAATAAATAGGTCACAGGTATGTAAATATCACATCTTTTCTCTAGTATGAGAAAATAAAGATGTAAATGAGTTCTAGAATTGTATGTTATATATTGTGAAATAGAAAATACTCAAAGTGAAAGAGAGTGAAGGGGAAAAATAGTGAGATTATAACAAAAAAGAAAGGAAACAAAGTTTGTGTATATGGGGAGGTGGTAGGGTGGGTAGGGCTATGGGAAAAAATGAGAATTAAGTTCTGTCATATACTGGGACAAATTCTCATTGTGGAGTGCAATCATGATGTGTATATGTAATGTACCAATAAAGATTTCAAAAAAAAAAAAAAGACAGCCAAGGAAGCTGCTGATTCTAATAACAGAGACATATAGGAATCAAGATACCCAATGCTCACTTCTCACCTCAAAGTCATAGTTGTCTTTCTCTAAGAAAAGGATTTTTATAGTTTTAAAAATTAGTCATTCTTTCATTGATAAGATATTTTAATTTTAAACATTCCCTAAAATATGTTATTGTTTTAATGTAATGTTTATAACTTACTTTTTGGTATATGAGAAATGTTTGCTGCATGAATTGCAGTATCAACTTAGTAAAAAAAGTGACAGCTTATTGGACTGGTGGTGGTCAAATAGACTTTTGTTCCATTTTATTTTTTGGTTTTGATTTTTGCTTTGGACCTTCATAATAGTTTTCAGCCCTGTCCTGAAAATGACTCTGTATAAAGGGCTAGAAACCTTTAGGAAATATCTAAGAATTGCCTAAATGAAAAAGAATCACATTTATGTATTCCTGAAGTTAAAGGTAAGAATCAAAAGCTATTTGTCCATGTTATTTCTTTTTTAAAAATTCATTAATTTTATTGATATATTTTACAAGTACATTTCGATCGTATTCATTATTGGGAATTTGTACCTCTACATACTATGGTTCTTATTTTTCCCATTCCCTTTCTCTTCCTTCTGCCCCTTAAGCTTTGTTTCCATTTTTTCTTCTTTCCTGATTTTTTCTTTCTCTTCTTTTCCTTTTCCCCCATCTCCACTCATTACTCCTCCTTCCCTCTTTCCCCTTTTCCTTCTACTTTACATTATCTTGTAAACATTTTGGTCCTCATTTAAACTTTCAGTTTCTCACATCACAAAAACAATTCAGCATCTGCACATGTGTGTCCTATTTATTTCACTTTAGAGTATAGGTTCAGTGCGCATCCATTTAGCTGTCAATATCTATTGTATCATTCTTTATAGCTATGTATACTCCATTTTATAAAAGAGACACATCTTCATTAGTGCAAGAATTGAAACTATCACCTGTATTTTATCAGATCATATGCAATGAAATTGGGGATCAATAACAAATGAAACCACAAGACTTTCTTAAATACATGGAAATTAAATAACACTCTCTTGAGCAATAGGTCACAGAAGAAATTAGACAGTTTCTACAATTATATTATTATATCATAGAACATACTGTAATTTATGGGACACAATGAAAGTGGCCTTACAAGGGAAATTCATAGCAGTGAATGCCTATATGAGGAAAACAGGAAGCTCAAACAAACAATTTAATGGTGAACTCAAGCTTCTAGGAAAAGAAGAACAAAACAAAGGTTTGTGCAAGGAAGAAAATTATATAGAGCAGAGCCAAAACCAAAACAACGGAAACTAAGAGAACAATACAAAAATCAACAACCTGAAGAGCTGGTTCTTTGAAAGAATAAAAAAATGGCAAACTCTTAGCCAACTTTATCAAAAAAGGAAAGACAAGGCCAAATCCATGCACTTAAAAACCAAAAGAGTGAAATCACAACAGACTCGGCAGAAATCCAGAGGATAACCAACTCTTTGAGAATATGCACTCTGATAAGATGAGAATCACAGAAGAACAGACAGATCTCTAGATACATATGAATTAGCAAAGTTCAACAAAGAAGGTATATAAATTCTAAACAACCCAATATCAATAAGCAAAATTAAAAACATAATTTAAAACCAACCAAAAAAAGCCTGGATCCCTCTGTCTTCAATGATGAATTCCAAAAAATATTTAGAGAAGAGGTTCTATCACTACTATTTAAACCATTTAATGAAATTGAAAGGGAAGAAATTTTTTCAAACTCATTACTGAAAGGAAACATCACTTTTGAACTCAACAAGTGACAAAAACTCAACCAAAATAGAAAACTATAAGCCAATCTCGTCAGTGAATATAAATGCAAACATCCACAATAAGGCAATGGCAAACAGAATGCAGAAAATCAGGAAACCCACACAGGGATGCAAGATAGCTCAACATATACAAATCAGTAAATCTAATGCACTGTATCAACAGAGCCAGAGACAAAAAAACATGCAATCATCTCAATAGATGCATAAAAAGCATTGAACAAAATCCAAAGCTCATCCGTGACACTACCTTACAGAACATTGGTATAGATGGTCTGTATCTCCATCTGATCAAAGCCATCTACATTAACCAACAGCCAACATCATATTAAATGATGAAAAACTGAACTCTTTCATGTTAAAATCAGGAACAAGAAAAGGATGTTTGTTGTCAAGTTCTGGAACTTTAGCTATAAAAATTAGACAAGAGAAAGAAATAAAAGGAACAAAGACAGGAAATAAAGAAGTTAAAATGTCATTTTTTGCACATCCTTGTTTCAGTAAAGTACCCTTCACTGTCTTCACTTTGGGATCAGAGAGGTAAGACTGAGATTTCTGAGATTACTTAACAAAAATGCCATTCTGCGTTTCTTAACTTTGCTAAGATCATTGTTTAAATAATGCACAATCGTGACACTCCCCATTTAGATTTATTTCAAGGCATTGTAGTTTTCTCTAAACCTTTCCAACTCTGCTGAGCACTCAGAAAACAGGTCCTATTGTCAGTAGACTTAAAGCCAGATCACTAGACAGCACTCAAGCAGTGCACATTAATGTTACTTTCTGTCTGAGAAGCAATTATCTTCTCCAGATCCAGCACACATGCACATGCGTGCGCATGCGCGCACACACACACACACACACACACACACACACACACTTTTGTGTTGAGAACTACAACTAAACAGAATCAGAAAAAACATCAGTCAGTGATTTAATCAGATGGGTTTTATTTGGAGAAGCACTTGATTTCTGGATTTTTGTGCTGTGCTAACTTGAATGGTTGCATTGTGCAGCAAACTATTGATATTTACTAAAGGATTCTCTCTTCAATATTTTTTGTTTGTTTCAGAAATAATTATATTTCAGAAAATATATATCAATTAGAAGATAATTGATCATTGGCTAGAAGAAATTAGACAGTTTCTACAATTAAATGATATGTGAGTACAACATACTGGAGTTTATGTGACACAATGAAAGTGGTCTTACAAGGGAAATTCTTACAAGGGATATATTGATAAATAGCCCCTTAGGTTTTGAGTACATGTTAATGTATTTTAGAACTTTTAATGAGGAATGAATTCATATTCTACTTACTATAGGAAAGCAGCTTTGTTTCATAATGTGGCTTTTTTGTGTTATTAAATAATTGCATCATGAAAAAGAATATCTACATCAGTTTATAGCTAGAAAAGCAGAGATAAAGATCTAGAAGGCTTTCCTAGAACAATAGAGATATGTAAAAAGCATATGGTCAAACAACTTTGTGAGATGCAAATAAAACAAACCTGATCACGTTTTCTTTACATTAGAAATCTGCAGCAAAAAAGGAACATGATGAGCTAAAAAGGAAAAAAATCCCAAATAAAAATTGGCACTGTTAGAATAATTCAAGCAGGAGATATAACAAAGGCCTATGAAAGGAAAATAAGTAAAGGGACCCTTGACTCAAGGATATAAAATGCATTTTGCCTCCCATGCTACTTTCCTGAAATCTCATCTCGACCCCTTCATTTCACAGCTCAGGTGCAAGCAGTGTTGCCTTTTCCTTGTAACTTGCCACTCAAATTCTAGTATATTTTCTTTTTAGTTTTTGGAGACAGGGTTTCTCTTTGTAGCTCAGGCTGACCCTGAATTCACTATGTACCCCAAGTTAGCCTCAAATTCACAGGAATCGTCCTGCCTCTACTTCCCGAGTGCTGGAATTACAAGCATGAGTCACCACAAACAGCACTTTGGTATGTGGTACTGAGGATCGAACTCCGGACCTTGCACTGCCAGGCAGACACCAGGAACGCTGAGCTAAATCCCTGGCCCTCAAGCACATTTTATTCCTAACGATTTAAACTTGGTACAAAAGAAAGAGTTTTGGACTTAAAACCTTAATGTATAAACCATAGCTCTGCTAATCCTTACACATCTATGGAAAAACATTTAATTCCTCTGAGTCAAACCCCTAGCCAGTATGTGCCGAACATGCGCTTGTCCTCTGCATCAGAATCCAGCTCATTCATTCCTAGCTAGTGTATCAGACTTACAACTAACACTCCATTCTTGAGACTCTTCGCTGCCTTTTACCTGAGCATTCTTTTTTTTTTAATTCAAATCTCTGACATGACTTGATTCTCTTTTTTCCCCTTCCCCCACCCGGACATTCTTAAGCTCCCAATACCTATCAGAATCACTGAAAATTTTGGACCATTTTCCAATACCTATAAATCAGTGACCATCTACATTTTAGCAGGCAGCATTGTTTTTGAAGTGAACATTCTATATTAAGAACTATCCTTGAACCAACAATACCAGAAGAGACTTAGGAAAAAATGATACATGTTTCCAGCTATTATTGTTGTTAAGGCACCGCTGAGTCAGTGACTTTCCTTGTCCTGTTTGCTTCCTACCTCCTATATATGCACACCTGCTTTATTTCTACAAGTTTATCTTTCTTCAGTGGTTGAGTTTAGCCACATATATCGGTCTCTTCAGTTAAACTTCACATCCGTTCTATGGCTGCCTTTGTCATTCTCTCAAATTTAGTAGGTTAAGAGAGGAAAGGTTATGGCTATGGAAAAAGACTAAGAATGAACGATGTAGTCCACTTCTGACCCTGGGTAGAGGAGCAACAGACTCTGAACCCAGGAGCTTCAGGCCACAGACTTTGTTCTGAAGATTTGAACGAATCCTGGCTGAACCTAGCTCATTGTTGACTGCAACCATTCTCAAGGGTTGCGTGGTGAAATATCAAGGTTACACGGCTCAAAAAGCTAATAAGGTCGATGTCTGCTTTGGGAGGGACAAAGTGGCAGGGGAGGGAGAGAGAGGACAGTCGTAATTAAGGGGCTGGAAAAGTTACTCTTTGTTCCCCAGGACACAATCTAAAACTGATTAGGGAATACTTGACAAGGACCATCTGAGCTGCTGGCTTTTAAACAGTCATTATAACACAGCGCATGGTCGTGACAGAGACAACCTCTGTTTTACCCACCTTTGTTGGAGCATGTTCTCTGCCCCCACATCCTCCCAGAGTATCTGAGCACAGCCATTTATATGCATACGCATCACACTGAGGGCTGCAGAGTCACAAAACAGCCCAGGAAAACAACACCCTGCCCACAATATGCTCATTGTTTTGATTGAGACATTGCTATTTGAAATGCATTCATTTCTGCCTCCCATAAACACTCCTCCACAGTAGAAAAAATAATAACAAATGCATTGTAAATAGAGGCCCAGACATCTTACACTTAAATTACAGTCACGTCAGCCCAGCCCTACCCCATCTTTCAATTACAGTCATTAATTGAGGATGTAACCCAGAAACAATTACATCCATGAAATTCTAATGAGTCTCCTGTAGTTAATATAAAAAGAAAACAATAGGAAATGCATGCTGATGCTGGAGTCTAATCCAATTCTGTCGATTAAAATAAGGAACAGCATTTTGGTAACATGTAAATTTGACTCTTTTCTTCTATCCAGTTTTCCTTTCTCAGGGAGTGACAGACTCTCTGCATAGATTTGCTTATCTAACAAGCTTATGGAGCTGGATTCTCTCAATTATGTCCGAAGCACATCTTGAAAACTCACCAGTGGAGAATATATTCTGTTCAGAGATGCGTCTTTTACAGAGTGTCCTATTTCCATATGAAAAGTCCATTCTTTGTTTACCTGTCTGAAGTGCAGATGTGCTTCATATTTCACTATCACAGAAATGATTACATTAATAATGATTCTAAAAGAACATTGTGGCAGCTGAATTTTTCTACCACTGAAATAAATAAGAAGAGGACAAAAAATGAACAAAGGATTTTCTCTCAAAATTGGAGACAGGGCCAGGGATTTAGCTCAGTGGTGCCAACACTTGCCTTGCAAGTGCAAGGTCCCTGGTTTAATCCCCAGTAACCAGATACAACAATGCTAGACGTGGAGACTCGCATCCACCAGCAATTAGCACCACATACCGTGGGCCAGGGATTTAGCTCAGTGATGCCACCGCTTGCCTTGCAAGTGCAAGGTCCTGGGTTCAGTCCCCAGTAATCAGATCAACAGTGCCTGACATGGTGACTCACACTCACCAGCAGTCAGTACCACACACCACAGTGCCAGGCGTGGTGGCTCAAGCTTGTAATCCCAGCATTCAGGAGGCAAAGACAGGAGGATCGCTGTGATGTGAGTTGGAGGCTGAGCTCAGGACCAGCCTGAACTACAAAGCAAGACCTTGTATCAAAAAACTAGGAAAAAAAAACTGGAGACAAAGAAAACCCACAAAGTTTGCATCGTGCATATATGTTGTCAAAAGCACCTGGGACTGACAAAGCCAGGCAGGACATCCCCAAAGCAGCCATGGTGCTACAGTAAGGAACCCTAGGGAGCAACGACAGAGCAGAGGTCAACCACTGACACCCACAGAGTAACAGCCCCTCAGAAAGGTGAGAGTCCCACACAGATCCTGAGGTGCTTGGAACAACATTGAAGAGACAGTTGCAAACCAGAACAAGGGACGTAAAATGAGTTAAAACCTGCACAGACAAGGTCAAAGGAGATGTTATTTTTTCAAGTATCAGTAAAAATCCACTTTCTAAAAGTGGAAAAGACTTATGTTTCAGGTCTAAGAAGTCTTTAAAGAAAGAAAGTAGATATCACAAAAAAAATCAGATTTGGTTATCTGAACATTAGACCAGATAGAATGTTTTAGAAAAGGTACATATTTTATAATGGCAAACATCTCTGCTCATTAAGACAATATTATAGCAACGATTATCTTTATATGAATATCAGAGTGCATCCTAAACAAAGGAATCTATGATGCATAGGACAACTTTTCGACTGCTCCATTTTAATTAATGGAAAAGCACAGAAGTATTTCTGCCATCATCATAAAAACATGTGAAATATTCACTTTTCCACCTAATGTTATATGTGGCTCATAGCCAACACAATTTTGTAAGAAATTTGAGTCACAGAATTTAGAATAAAAAACTAAGACTACTTTTGCTGATTACTGGTGACTCAAGAGAACAAACTTTTTTAAAATATGTGACAGAGCCCAGTCAACTAGTAGAATATCAATAGGTAAAGTAAACAGAAGTCAGAGTCATTACTTATTAGGAACAGTGGGAAAGGAATAAGTAGGGACCAAAAAACAAGACTGTTGGGTAACATAATGAGCTATTTTTAAATTTTGGTGGTCCTTCATACTGTTTCAAACAGTAACTGTGTCAAGTTACAGTCCCACAAAGAGTACACAAGAGTAACCTTTCTTTAATATCCAAAACAGCACTGGTTTTGTTTTGTTTTCATAACAGTCACTGTAATGCATATAAAATAGTATCTTATTGTAGTTTTATTTGATAGTTCCTGATTACTGATTTTTGTACTCCTTTTCATATTCTAGTTAGCCATTTGTAGGTCTTCTTTGGAGAAATGTTTATTTAGTCCCTTTGTCCATTTTGAAGTTGTTTTTGTTGTTGTTTTTTTTAGTTTTCTGCTCTTGAGTCTGTGTATATTTTGGGTACAAATTCATTACCAGATATACAGTCTGCAAATATTTTTGCTGAATTCTTTAGGTTCTTTTCATTTCATTGGTTGTTTTTTTTACTGTGCAGAAAGAAGCTTTTTAGTCCATTTGTCTATTTCTGCGGCTCTCATCAAAGAAGTCATTGCCAAGACTACCATCAAGAAAGTTTTCCTCTAAACTTCCTTCTAAAAGTTTTATAATTATATTTTAATTTTTTTTTTTGAGACAAGGTCTTGCTTTGTAGTTCAGACTAGCTCTGAGCTCACTATGCAGCCCCGGAGAACCTCGAACTCTCAGCAATCTTCTTGTGTCTACTTCCTGAGTGCTGGGATTACAGGCATGAGCCACCACATCCAGCACTGTGGTTTGTGGTTACTGCGGGTTGAACTCGGGACTCTGCGCTTGCAAGGTAGGTGCCAGAATCACTGAGTTAAATCCTTGGCCTGAGTTTTATCATTGCCAATTTTCATTTAAACCTTTAACCTAGTTTAACTTGATTTTATGGGTGGTGTAAGGATAAAGGTATAATTTCATTTCTCTGCAAAAGGATATTCAATTCTCTATTGCAATTTTTGCACATTATTGTAATTTACAAAAGAGATCATCGTTTCTTCACTGTGTGCTCTTGGCAGCCCTTTTGACATCAAAGGACTATAAGTATGGATTTATTTGCAGATTCTTTAATCTGTTTCAGGGGCCTATCTATGTCGGTTTTGAAGTAAGTTCTGTACTGTTTTTACTAAGTTCAGCTTTGTGATATATTTTCAAATCAAGATTACAATATCTCCAGCTTTTCTTTTACAAAGTTATTTTAGTTCCTCATCAATGTCCTATGTTTTCATATAATTTTATATTGCTTTTTCAGTTTTGTAAAAAAGAAAATACCACTAGGATTTTGACATAAGAGTCTTTGAGGATCATTATGGACTCAAATGGATTTGTATATTTAATTCATCTCAACTTATTTGAGGTGGTTGTTTTCAGTGTTAAATTGTTTCATTGTGGGCCACAAAGAGTTCTTTGAGGTTGGCACCTATGTTCTTGGTATAACTTCAGCTTCTGATAGCTTTCTCACTCTCCGGAGTAAGATGACAAGACCAAGGTCCCCTTTCACATGTTTGTTAACTCACACTTCGGTAAAGCCAGACTTTAGTGCCATATATGTGTTTCAGATGTTTTTAAAGAAAAAAGGTTGCAGAGACTGTGAATCCATAGACATTATCATTGCTTCTAGGATTTCAGTGGATCAAGCTCATAATATAGAAAAAGGGAAGAAAAACTGAGCACTAATGATGAGTTTGTAGAGCCAGTTAACATTTCAAATCACAAATACAACATAATTTTAGATTCTTTAATATTTTCATATACTAACAGCAATGCTTCCTAGAAATGTCATAGCATATTTAAAGTAGCACTGAGAGAATAAAAACAAGCCCTAGATTTGGTCAAATACTGTAAAATATATTGGGTTTTCAGAATGTATTTTATGAGAATTACAAAGCAAACTAGATTATTTTAAATCACGTGATTAAACTTTTCTTCATCTAGTTATTAGAACACTTGATATAAAATTTGAAACACTTAGTTCATCTTTATTTCTTTTTTAGTGAGAATTTTGGTTTAGTTTTGTAAAACATCAAAAAGTTCCAAGTGAAAACACAAAGCCCCAGTGAAATCTCACTCCCGTCCTCACTTCTCCCTCTCTCTCCTCTCAGCCTTCACTATGTGCTTTAAATAATGCTTTGCATTTGAGGATTTTTTAGGTTTTTTTTTTTTCACAATCAAATACCTTGGAGTTACCTTATATCAGAATAAAGATCTTCATCATTACATTTACAGAATAATTAGTTTTATACTGTGTAAGCTTATTAAAATTAATTGAAGGAGTTCACCAGGGATGCATGTTTAGGTTGTTCTGATACTTTTGCTATTCTAAATAATGTTGCCATCAATACTTTTATAGACACATTATTTTATATTTCTGCAATAGTGTCTTCAGGTAGATGCTTCGAAAGACTTGCTAAATAAAAGAACAAAGACATTTATTTTCCTGGATATTTCTGAGTTCCCTTCAGATATTTTTCATTCTCAACATGAAAGTGCCTGTTTACCGAAAACAATTTACAGTAGCAATGTTTGATCTCTGGTTGTCTGGAAGATGAAGGTGGTTAGCTTGTTGTTTTTGTTTTTTTTCCCGAGTGTGTGTGTGTGTGTGTGTGTGTGTGTGTGTGTGTGTGTGTGCATATGCGTGATTTACTGCAAAATTCTCAGTTTTATTTGTATCTCTGCCCTCCCAATTATGTATTCTCAAATCAGTAACTAACATAATTATGTTAAAATGTTGATCAGATAATCCTATCATCTGCAATTGACTTCCTGTTCCATCACAAGGAGAAGAGAGATCATTCCATACAAGGCTTTACCCATTCCATACCTCTCCAACCTGTCTTCAGGGTTATTCTCCTTGGGCCCCGGCTCTGAAAACAGCTGGCCCCTCTAATGACACTGGGAGGGGCTGGGTCGCCAGTGAGGACCTTTCCAGTTGTCTTTTACTGTGAAAAGCTGTCTTTTCAGAGACAAGAGCACAGCTCACTGCTTTGTCCCTTCAGGCCTTCACTCCGGACCCGCCATTAAATGAGTCTTAGGAAACGTGCTGCAAATTGGGAACTTCATCTCTGAACCATTTTCCCCTTACATCAAATTACCTACAGAAAGGTAATCTATTATACATTCATTCCTTTTGATTTTTATTGTTTTGTACAGAGAGAGAGAGACAGAGGAGAGAGAGAGAGGAGAAATTTCTAACCATGGTTGGAGGCTATGCTCTCTGTTCTTGGTCTTGTTGCTGTCTGTATTTTCAATGAATGAGATGCATAGAAGAAATAAATTATAAATTAGTCTTTTAAATCTGGAATGTCCTATTATATTCAAGAGTTCTTATTCTATCACCTCTCCTAGTAATAAAACTCTTTCATTTCACATTTCTTAAATAACTGATAAATTCATATTTTAAAGCTCACAAATTGAAATTTCTGACTGTGTTTGCTTTAAACTAATCACAGTGCTAAACAACAAAACCTCATTTGAGTTAATAAAAATAATAATATATTGAAATGAAAATAAGTGGCAGTAGCTTTGAATATTGACTAAGCACCAAATGCTAGTCTTTCAGTTCATTACAGTAGTCATCTTACCAATTTCACAAAATACTCAAGTAAGGTAAAACATTAATTATTAAGTCATAAAATATGCATTCAATACAAGAACACGAATGTGTGTCACACACTCACTCTATTGACTCTCTGATTTTTCACATTATACAAGTAATATTAGTCTTATCTTAAGTAGGAGAGAATTGAGGGCCCAGTGCTAAAAACACAAAGATCCATTTTTTTGAAGGCTAATGAGTACAACTAAAGCTAAATCAGCCTTTTACCCACAAGGTATAGTGACTGTCCCTACATTACTCTTTAGAGAAAGATGAATATTGTATTTCTCTTTAGGCTCCGATAATTCCATTTATCTCTGTTTCTATCAGTTTGTCCCAGTAGGAACCACGTACATATTGAGAACCTATTACAGCAATACTGTATGCTTCTACCTGAGAACCCAAAACAAAAAGAATAGACATTCATCTCCCACAAAGACAGTACAATCCAGGAAAGTAATATTTGTGCATATTTAGAAATGAAGAAAATGTCAACCGTCCCAAATGTTCATGAGGAGCTACTTACTATGCTAACATGCTTTGGTGCCCAAGAGACACATTCAGATTTATAAACGTCCCACAATTGTTACTGTTTTATGTCAGCAGTTACATTCATAGCACTCTTTTTCCAATATTAATTGTCTTTCTGATACTTACAGGTCAAGGATAGTCCTTCACAGAGAACAAAACAAAACTAAGAAAAACAATACATCACTTTATTTCTGGTTAAGAACATTCTTAACTGGAAATAACAGCGAACTTCTGAGAAACTGAATTTTCAAAACTTCAGTACATCTATTTTCAGAGCATTTTTCACTCATGGAAAAATTAGCTGCTTTTCTTTAGCAACCTCTGAGAATGGACATTATAAATATAGTAGAAGGACACGAAGGATTTTCAGGAAAAGAAAAACAAATAATTTCCCTTGAGCTAAGAGTTACCAGTAAGTAAACAGTCCACATAAAAACACGTGTAATTATAGCTCTTCTAATACTTCGGAACTCTTCTGAGTATTTATGTTCTTGCAAGGGTCAGGAGGAGAAGAGGAATTACGCAGGTTTCCCCCTCGGTCACCGATGTGGGAGGCAACGTCACTGGCAGTCGTGTCCCAGGATGGGGTGCTGAAATGTGGACCTCACCAGCTGTCATCAGTAATCCTTTCGCGAAGATTTGGAGAGGCTCGATCGGGTTTTGGCAGTGCGCGCTGTCTGTTAAAATCTTGGAGGCAAACCTGGGAAGTCCTGATTCACTGAAAGGAGAGACAGAGGTCTCCGCACGCGGGCAGTGGAGACTGCCATGGCGCGGGCTCTAGTGCAGCGGAGGCGCCGATGTCGGCGTCGGGCAGCACCGGGCAGAAGCAGCTGGGCGCCGGGCTCCTCGGCGGGGACGGGGCGCCTCTGGGCGCTCTGCAGAGACCCCCGGGAAGCAGCCGCTGCGGAGCGCGTCAGGGAAAGCTCCTTCGAGCAGAAGGGGGGCAGACCTGATTTGGGGGAAGGGCAGTCTGACGGAGACTGGCTTTACAGTTCTGGGTGCCGGCCCCAGAGAAAGAACTCGGGTACACTGACGCCACTTTGGACACAGGAGTGGTGATATCAGGTCAGAGGAGGAGACAGGCGTTGACAGTGAAACGAAGCCGTTTTAAAAATTAGGGACATGAAGGATGAAAAGTCCAGTTAACTGTGAGATGAGAATCATTTTTCATAAGGGCCTGACACAACTATGGGGAGCATCTGTCCTTTGTAGGCCTAGGAATGTGGCTAGACTGATCTTCCCAAGGCCGCCAGACAGCTACCCTGAGCTCCAGCGGCCTCAGCTTGCCTCTCTAGTCACTTGGAAGTTATGGAAACTCGGCAGATGCGCGCACAGTTGCCGGCGCGCTTCGGAAGCCCCGAGCACACGGACTGCACAGCGAGCTGACGGGTGCGAGCAGAAGCACTGACGCGGGCGGCTGAAACCAGTCTGTGGTTGCCATATTGCATCAACGGGGTGGGAGTATAAGCGGCTGGTATTAGACTACTAGAGACTTTGTTTGGGGCCAGAAGATAAGGTGTGAAAAATTCTGCCATCTGAGAATTTTTACTCCATTCAAAATCGCGTTGTAAGAAATAATTTTGACATAAAAATTAATTTAGATGAATGGCAAGGACCCTGGAATTAAATAAAACTAACAGCAAAAGATATACAGAGAGATTATGGTTAATTCTCTATGACTGTAGGTAAGACTATGTCTCATATTTTTCTGCCTATAAAATGAATATAATAATACTGATTTCACAGATTTGTAGTAAGACTAACCTTTGGGAAGTAAAATAAAAAAGATTAGACATGCAATGGAAGGTCAAGTTAAAACTTAATTTGAATTTCTTAAAATAGCCATACACACACACACACACACACACATATACACATAGAGGTACTGATTACTCCTTAGATGTGTATCTTCCTGCTGTAAGGTATAAGGAAAAGATAAAATCTCATCAATCTGTATTGATTTAATGAAGCCTGATTGGAAGCTAGGAGATAATTTAAATTACTTCAGGAATGTGGGTTCCTCTGTTTTATATGGCTTTATCCTCAATTTATCACCTATACTTGTATGTCATTTGAATATATTTAGGTGCAGAGTATGTTTGCTTCTTAATCCATCAGCTAATCAGAAATCCTTTTGCCACTGAGAAGAAGGAAAACTCTTAGTTCTGCATCTTTCAAATGTCTTTGATCATCAAATTAACACCACAGAAAGAGCTAGATCAGAGTTGACGGACAGTGCCACCACTATCCATCTCCTCTCCTCAAAGGAGAGGAAGGACAATGTTGGAGTGTTACCTTGGGAACTTGACAGTTCACAAAGAAGAGGCAAAAAGCATTTAATGTCACTCATGTAATGAAGAGGAAAAGCAATCTGGGCTTCATGAGACACAATACATCCCCCTCGCATGCCCACGATCCTCCTCTCCTGATCAACTTCTTTTCTTTTGATGCAGTTCTGAAAAATCTTCTAAAATAATGAGTAGAGAGTGCATCAAGGTATTGAAACTGATTTTCATTTGATTTTTTTACTCAGGGCAAAAATAAACACATATTCATAAAATATCCATATTACCACAAATCACCTGACTGTGAAACTAGAAAAATATTTGTTTTAAAGATGCTGTTTTCTTTCAAAAGTAAGGAAACCAAGAGTCTGTTAAAATTATTTGTGTATTTACATATGTTATTCTGGGCTCTAATAATGCTCTGTGAGGAAAGAATATTCAGCAGACTCAAAAATATTTCTATTTCCTTAAGTAATTATTTAATATCTTCCACTTTGATTACCTTTAATAATTGAAAATATCTTTTATTGCTACTGGTATATTGAAATTTCAACATTTTTATATGCAAAAATGAGGTAAACAGTTTATTTATACAATAAACAATCAAAACATCAGCTGGGGACTATCCATGCAATATTGCCACATCAAGCAGCATAAATGATCTAAAACACTAATAACTGAATTTTGTAGTAATATATGTACTGCTTGTATCAATTCTGAGACTTCAGGGGCTGAAGACAAGCAAACATAATCCACATCTTTTAAAGGAGTGCATCAACAAAAGAAAGCGAGTGGTCCGAAGCAAACAGACAAACGAAGAACACACACCAGCAGGAAAGTTAACTCTCAGTGGGTGCTCACTGTGCAAGGTGGTGTTCTGAGCACTTTGCATGATTCATTGACTTGATCTTCACGACAGCAATCAGACACAGTGGCTCATAAACCCCATCCAAATATGAAATCACAGAAGGTAAGTAACTTGAGCAAAGTCACCTCGCTGTCAGACCAAGACTTGAACTCAGACTCAGGGTTCCTCTAGGGGAACTGATCCACAAACACACTCACACAGATGTCCAAATTCAAGTCACGCCTTTTTAATTATAATGTGTTACTTGTGAGTGTGTTTTAGAAGCTTTTGTGTGGAGAATCAATGATATATTTCAGGTAGAGAGAAACAGGATAATGAACGCAAGACAATCACTCAGGAGAGAGGACCACTTGAACTAAGATTGTAAAATTGAGAGGAAAGACTTAAAGATCAATTTTTAAATTAAAATAAGCATATTTCATTATGTATCACTTATAAGTAAGAGCTCACTCATTCAATAAACATAGAGTGAGTACTTCATATGTGTTTGACATTCTGAACTCTAAAGATGAATGAGAAAATATTAATAAACAATGATGATATTACTAATTATAATAATGGTACAGAATACATGACTTGGTCAGGACAGAGCAGAGTCAAGAAGATGCCCACAAAGTATGTCATCCATGGACGGGGTCATGACAGATGAATAGATGACCAGTATCACAGGGAGGACAAGATGGACAAGGATGCTGGAAGCAGAGCGGAAGACAAGAAAAAGCGAAGATAGGTTTTCATATTCAGATAATAGTGTTTCTACAGGACAATACAGAAGGACATCTGAGCTCCAAGGCAGAGTATTCAGGAATACATCCAAAGAAAAGAACTAGTCAGGCATGCTGCCACAGCCCGGGAGCCCCAGTACCCTGGGGGTCTGAGACAGGGAAACTGTAGGTTCACATGACCTTTGGTAGCTTTCTGATTTAGTGAGATCTTTCCTCAAAAAAGTATGTTGGGCTCTTATTTCACAGCACAGATCCAGAGTTCAATCTCCAGGACTGGAGAAAAAAAAATAAGTGAAGTTATTCTAAGTACAAATTCTGAAGTCAACAATGTAGAAATCAAAGAAATCTGATTTTTTTTCTACCTATTTTGCTTCAGTGGATGTAATAAATTATAGGATTTTCAGTAAAACTTTTGGAAGGGAGCAATGATGTGCTGGAAGGTGAACAAGAGTGAAATGTGGAAACTTTTGGTGATATTGGGGAGCACTCTGCCTAAGCACGATAGACATGTCGTCGGGTGGAGGGAGGATGCATTTTTCCAGTCTCAGAAGTCACTGGTTTTCTCTCATGCAGGCAGCCTGGGAAGACTATGGGTTCCTTCAAAAAATAAATCCTGTCCTTTCCACTTCTCAAGCTGGAAGCTCAATATAGAATCCAGAACAAAGTGCTTGGTACTCTCGTGACACTGAATCAGTTCACTTGTATCTGATTTCTCTGCACCAGCATGTCTAGAAACTGGGCAGAGGTTCCAGCCACGTTTGGCGCAAGACTGCTCTGACACAAACTAGTCCATGATTTCAAATATTTCTATTCTTTTGTGCATAGAACATCAAAAAACTGATTAGGTGACTATGGCCGGAATGAAACACAGCGGCCAGAGATTATTACTGTTCTTTCCTCTGAAATGTGAAACGCGTTTTGTATGGGAATTTTAGAAAAGAAGCTTAGGCCAGGAATTTAGCTCAATGGTGCTGCCTCTTACCTTGCAAGGACAAGATCATCAGTTTGATTTCCAGTACCATGAAAATAAATAAAGTAATTCAGTAACTAATTAAGAAGTTTAAGTGGAGAAATAGAACTTTGCATCCTGAAATGAATAGCTGAGTTTATTTACAGAACAGATGCAAAGTCAAAATCTGTCATTCATACTCAAATGGTTGTACCTTGAGGACATCCTCATAGACAAAATAAACAGGTAACATGTGTAAATACTGTATCTTTTCTCTGGTATGAGAAAATGAAGTTGTAAATGAGTAGCAGTATGTATAGTTGATACTGTGAAATAGAAAATATTTAAAAGGAAAGAGAGTGTATGGGTAAATAACAAGGGGAAAATGAATATGGCAAGAATAAAGACAAAAGGAAACAAAGATTATGTATATGGGGGGTGGAGGGGTTGGAAGGTGGGGGTAGGGAAAAAGAGAATCAACTCGTGTCGTTTGCTGGTACAAACTCTCAATGTTGAATGTGATGATGATATGTGTTCACAATGTACCAATAAAGATTAAATTTTACAAACCATAAAATCCAGTTAAATTTGTACTGAAATTATGTAAAGCACAATTTTCTGAGCCATGTAGAATTTTACACATAGATTTATCCATTCATTGTATTTTGGCACCACGAGGGATTGAACCCAGTGCCTTCCTAATGAGCTGCATCTTAACCTTTCCCGCCAGATTTGTTGTTGCTATTGTTGTTGTTGTTACTGTTTTTATTGGCAGGTCTTGCTAAATCTCTAAGTTAACCAGCCTGGGCTTGAATTTGTGGTCCTCTTGCCTCAACCTCTCAAAGTTTGGGAATTATAGTTATGGGCCACAATGCCCAGCTAGACTAAAACTTTGAATTAGCTAATGTCAGGAAAAGCCTTCAGTTAAAGGCTTATTCCGTTTCACTTATTTGAATATGTAACTATGGCTCCCTGCTAAATTATAAGCCTTCCAGGGACACCCCAGGAAAGACAGTACAACGAAATATAGAGTTTCTAGGGTCTGTCACAAGGTGACTTTAGGAATGGTTCTCTTCAGATCTAAGAGGAAAGGACTTGTGAGCATGCTGTGCTTTCCATCAAACACCACAATTCAGCCCCTAACATCAGTTACATACTGCAAGTCGCAATGTTCCTCGGGGAAGAAAGAATAAATACTTCCCATAACAATGTACAGAGACCAGGGTCATTGGTTTATGCCTTTCTTTTCTCACAAAACAGGTAGACAGTGGAGCTGACTATAGAGTTCAGCTTTGGAAATGTACCCGATTTCCAACATCACATTTGTTTGTTGACTGGTCCTAAATTATGTGATCAGTCATAAAAGTTATGGTCAACTCACCCTAAAATAACTAATGCTGGGAACATTTATTATACTCTGGTCCTTAAATTATGAAAATGACAAGTACTTAAAATTTTCTGTGCAAATGATACTGCGATTTACTTAGTAACCATCTTGATCTAGAAAGAATTGAATGAGTTCTACTCCTGAGTTGCACACATCAAAACTTAATTAAGTTTCTGACTTCATATCCTCACAGTTTCATTGATTAGGGAAGTCATAGGCTGACCATGTCATTCTCCAGAGACTGTGTAACTGTCAGATATAAGCAGTCTATATACATATATATATATATATATATATATATATATATATTTTAGTGGAGTGTTCTTTTCAAGTCTCATTAGAGCATTATGAGTATTACAGCTGTGCTAATCTTTTTCTAAGAAATGAACTTTTAAAACTGCACATTTTTAACGTGACTTCTACAGTTACCATGGCAGCCTCATTATAATATACAGAGATGAACATTATCGCAGCTATTCCTGATCTATTCAAAATTGTCAGGAAATGAGAATTCTGCATAAAGTATGTTTTCCTGAAGGGCTCGTAAGATTCACCAGCTTGAGCACTGAGACTCTCCGTTTAGCAGTTTTAAATGAAAAGCTTTCTATCATGTATCGCACACATCTCTCGTTTCCTTAAATGCATTCTGGGTGACTTGGGGTTTTTGTCGTCAACAGCTTATTGTATTTAGAGGCTCCTACTGCGCCACGTGGTTCCTTTAGTCTTCTTTTCATCAGACACTGCGAGTCACTTTGGACTCATCATGTTTATGCCTCACTTTCAAGTAAAGATGGGTTTATACAGAAACACAGTCTCCACGGCTCCTGGACCTCGCTGGGTTCTTCTCAGCTGGAGATGGCAGGTGAATGCTGACATGGAATTGCTTTGCTCCTGGCTTGTGTTTCTAGCAGCCCAGAACTGATATTTCCTGCTGGTGGCCCAGCTCTCACAATCTCAGATAACGACTCCCCGCCTGCTTCTCAAATGGAACAGGTCCTGGTCTACTTTTAGGTCTCAGGGACTGAGCTCCTTAAGTAGACCTTTCCAAAGATGTTTCTAGGGCTTTCATGCAGGAGCCAAGATGCCAAGCTCAATATGGCACCTGGGACCACAGCCTCTACTTACCTTCTACAAGCCTCACTTTTCTCATCTCTACAACAACACAAATACAAAGGATGACTATGTACGTGCAGTGCACAGTGCAATCTCTAACTCATAGAAGTTAGTGAGTGAAAACAGTCATACGGGAAACTCGAGAGAGACTGTAGGCAAAGGGAATAATGAAAAGTCTATGGGAAAGAGTGTTTTAAGATCAGCTAGTGCTATTTTGTTATAAGTATTGAGCTAGCACAAAGTGATTATTTAGAGGCCTATGTGGCAAAGTTTTGTTTGTTCGTACTGCGTGAAATCTGCTAGTGAGAAATCAGTGTGGTCTGGCCTATGAGGAACCTTATAATGAAGTTAGAGATTGTAGGACCTAATGCTCTAAAAACGAATTGTGGATGTAGCTTAATAAAAAGTCGTGACTCTATCCTTAGGAGTCGCAAGCAAAACTCTTACCCGAATCCCTAATTCACTTCTAACTTAAGAATAGAATCTGATCCCCTCTCATACTGTGTTTGTTCCTCTAAAGTAAGGCTAATAATGCTTTTTTTTTTTTAGGATTAGAAAAAAATAATAAAGTTTTATACATAGTAAGTACATAGTAAAGTTATAGTTATGGATTTAATTTCTAGCTGTAATTACATTTAAAATAGTTCAATTTCAGATGCAGTAGAAAAAATTCCAAGTTTACATCTAGCTAAACATAAAATTATGCAACGTGGTTTCCCACTGTTGCTAAAGCAATGGATGGTGAAATGCATTATGTTGGAGCATCTTCATCCTGTTGCTCTCTAAGAAGAGCAGCCACACCAGGAGACTGATATTTGTCATCCTCCACTTAGAAGAACAGGACTTTCCTCTGCTTCGGCGGCTCTTCTTGTTCCTTCAATGGTAACTCTTCAAATGTTTGTCCTAATGAAACCTGCAGCTCTTCTAGACCTTGTCCATGCTGCACTTGCGCCTCCAACCTGATATCCTCTTCTGCCCTCTTTTCTGTAGTGTTTATCCCGTGTTTCCCAGCAGGAATATATATTCCCTACTGTGGCTGTCATTGTCATTCAGTGATTTCTCAAGCACCCAAATCATGCCTCTCACTGAAGGAAACTTGCTGGGTATATAAGTAAACTTTGTGTCTTGCCTCATGGATTCTGTTTTGAAAATGGAAAGTACAACACAAGTTAATGACATTTCCTTTGATTTAAATTTATAAGTCACTAATGATGAATTTTGAGTGGGAACATATTAACATTTTCAATAATCTAAAACAATATGAGCTTGCTTTATTTAACTTGTTATTTTTAGCTTTTAATTTTTGTTTTTAACTAAAACTATCCCAGAAGAAGCATATTATCTTTATTAGGTGCCCCAGTACTATTTTTTGCTGATGGGTCTTCTGTAGCCATGGAGAACTTGGGTGTGAAGTTTTAACTGTCTTGTTTTTCAATCGTATTTCTTCATGGATAAACACTTCTGCAACTGTCCTGCTAAAATAATTAACCCAGAGTTCAGTAAGCAGGAGGACTACTAATACCTGTGGCACTTGGCGTGAATCACATAATGGTTTGTTTTAGGCAATAAGTTATTCCTGTGTCTCTGTGTAGCTTCATGACTGTGATTTGTAGCAGCATTTTTCCAATTTTAACTATGTGAAACCCTGAAAATTTGGTAAAAACACACATCTTTGTTTGTGTATCTGTGACTTGGGCCTAGATTTTTCATTTCTATGTCAGTTCCCAGGTGAACTTGATGCAATTGGTATGAAATACAGCCTGAGAAGCCAGAGGTTTGATTTAAAAATGTATTGACATTATTTCTTTATCAATTGAATTGCAGTCTGAATTTTAAAGAATAAAAGAGAAAAATCTTTTGCTTTTTCTTTCATAGTTCAAATCTTTCGTCTAGTGCCATTTTATCCAATAATACAAAGCACGGATTTGAAGTCTTTCACCATAGCATTTACAGTAGAATGAAGAGTCCTCCTTTTGCAAATGATCCAAGGGCAGGTACAGACTTTATTCTCTAATGAAGTTCAAATTTAGCACTGTGAGGAACCTCACTGAAAAAAATAAAGCAGGAAATGGCAGATTTGTTTTGATCGAGCACAGGAATTTTAAGTGTGTGTTGGCTTTACACTTTCTTTGAAACTGTGCAATGCAAACACAGGAACCAGGAAACGAGCCAGCCCCACGGAGCGATTCCTCTCTCTAAAGATGTCAGAACCGGTTCTCTGCTGCATCCGTATGTCGTCTTGCAGAAGGGAGTCGGGGAAAAGGCCTCCGCCCTCCCTAGCTGAGGGGCGATCGTGTGTGTACAAGCGCCTTCCTCCTAGGGCTGCAGCGGGGCCTCGCTGCTCTCGTTCTGGTTCAGGCTTTGTTCTCTCTGAGACTGAGCAACAGAACGAACAGATTTGCCTCGGTGCCTCTGAGGAAAGTGGGGGATAAGAAAGTGAGAAGTGACGGTGCGCATGTCAGAAAAGTTAGCGCCCGGGCACAGCAAGGCCTCTTGTTGTGACTAAACAATGGTAAAGCAGTAACTGCGTTGACCCACTGGCCTGTGGGGAGCTAGTATGAGTTTGCCACTGGTTACCATGAGATCAAGTTTTGCAGGTCTGTTGAACAAGCGTTCTGCTAGTTATTAGTGTCTCTTTCTACTAGGACTTCTGTCTTATTGATAAGAGAAACCTTCATTTTGGAGTTTCCCATAACTAAACCTAGGTCGGGCCAGGGATTTAACTCAGTGGTTCCTGCGCATGCCTTGCAAGTTGGGGTTGATCCCTGGTAACCACATACAACAATGCTGGGCTTGGTGACTCACGCCTTCCAGCAATCAGCACCACATACCACAGTGCCAGGAGTGGTTGCTCACGCCTGTAATCCCAGCACTAGGGAGGCAGAGGCAGGAGGATTGCGCTGAGTTCAAGGCTCAGCTCAGGGCCAGCCTGAAAATACAAAAGTGAGAAAATGAAGATGTAAATGAGTTCTAATATATATAAAAGATACTATGAAATAGAAAATATTAACTGGAAATGGAATGTAAGGGTAAATAATGAGGGACAAAAAGAGTGTGATGGTAATTTTAATAAGCCTATGCCTATGTATATAGGGCTGCGATTGGGAGGGGAAGTGGGAAAAATGAGAATCAATATGAGATGATATGAGAATCATACCATACCATACACTGGTACAAGTTCTCAATGCTGAAAGTGACTATGATGTGTATATACAATGTACCAATAAAAACTTGAATTTTTAAAAAAATTAAACATAAATCATCTTGATGCACTCACATTAGAAACAAACAGATTATACTTTGTATTCTCTTAAAAGTCTTGGCAATCTCATGGTGGCAGCTAGGAAAATTTAAAGCAAGAAATAAGAAAGTTATGACCTGACTTGAAATTTTGATATGGCAGAGGGAGAGAGTTAAAGTCGCAATACCTTACTGCCTTTTTTTTTTTTTTTTTTTTGCACCAGTCATTGAACTTGGGACTTTTTGCACATGCCAGGCAGGTATGGCACCATGGAGCTACACCTCAGCTCCTCCTCCCTGCTTGGAAAACAGATAAGCTGAGCTTAAAACTTGTGTGAAATTAATTATGTATAAATTCTCTGAAGATCTCACAATTTTCTTCTCTGGAAACATCTGTTTTCTAAAGGCAGACTGGCAGATAATGTTGTGACTAGAAGCTGAAATCATTTATGATTAAATAAACCCCAATAGTTAATGTAAAAAAACAGGAGTTCTTATCCTAGAAGTCATGCCCAGGATCCTTTGAAATTATAGAAAATATTCATATAATTTCTTGAGAGAGGGTACGTTAAATTGCACCACAACATCAGATGTTTTTGTCATCTCCCAAAAAGGATAAGAATCATTTTATGTAGTGTCTGTGAACACTCTTAATCCTTCAGGACGGTGTGCTAAATATCCCATTTCCAAGAATCAATCCCATTTAAATAAATCCTAGTGATATTTTAGGATGACAATTTATGGATAATGATATTTATTTCTGTATTATTTGTAATAGTGAAATAATAAAAGAATTCAAATACCAGTCTCCAGAATCTGGTTGAAAATAGTATGGTATGTTTGTCTTACAGGAGATTATACTATCATTAAAAATAGGCTCAGTGGGCCTGAAGTAAAGCAAGCTGTCTACTGATGAATGAACGAATGAATGAATGAAGAAAATGTGTTACCTCTAAAATGGAAAACGATTTAACTATAAAAATGAAATTTTTGCACTTGTGACAAAGTAGATGCAACCAGAAAACATCATATTAAATGAGGTGATCCCAGCACAGGAGACAAGCACAGTATATTCACAGGCAGTTGCAGAAGCTGAAAAAGGTGGTATCATGGAAGCAGGAAGGGGAATAGCTGTCATTAGTGACTGAGAAGAGGTAGACAGAGCAAAGAAAGGCAAAATGATGGACAACAAAATTCAATGGAGTAGAAGTTTTTATTGTGGTGTTCAAGAGTGCAGTAGGGTAGCAGGGCACAATTTATATTTTAAAATTTATTTATTTAGTTAGTTAGTTTGTTAGTTAGTTTTATGAGACAGAGTCTTGCTTTGAACTCAGTCTTGAACTCAGAAATCCTCCTGCCTCTGCCTCCCGAGTGCTGAGATTGCTCGGGTGAGCACGCCCGGCACTGTGGTATGTGGTGTTGGTGGGTGTCAGTGACCACACCCAGATATAATTTATTTTTAAAGTAATTAGAAGAGTCCAAAATTCCATAATACAGAAATGATAAATATTGTAAGAAGTCCTTACACATCACACACACACACACACACACACACACACACACACACACACACACATATATGGTTAAATATACTGAGCCCATAAATGTGTATAAATATTATCTATCAATTAAAAATTACAAGGAACATATAGAAAGCTTAAAAATATTGTGAACTTAAGAGTTATGGGTTCATGAGATAATCACATAAGCATCTGCAGTTTAGCGGGCTCTGAGTTTGTGATAAAAGATCAGTGTGAGCATATACTGAGCCGCTTTTACATAGTGATACTTGAAGTCTATATAACATTTGTGTAAATCAAAAACATAGGTGCTAACACTTGCATGTAGGTATGATGTGTTTGCAAACACATATCAAAAACGCTGAAGAATATTTAACGAGAAGCATGAAATTTAATAATTTTTATTTTGTTGGAAGTTTAATAAAATACACCTATTACTTTTATAATATGTCAATTACTTTTGGTTTGTTTTAAATGAGTATTTTAGACCATTTACTTAAAACTCTTAGAAAAACCTTTTAGTATTAGAAAAGAGCTACTCTAGTTGCAACTCAAGAAGAAAACACATTCATTTCATTTTTTAAAACAAGTTTTCTGCTTGATCTTTTTTGTCATTGAAATTATTTTGTATTTAAGATAATTTTTGAACTATTTGATTCTGACTATATTTTCATGTAGCAATAGTTATACTTGAAACTCCTTCTTTGTTGGGTGCATTGCTGACATATCTGAAGTCTCTCTATCCTGCATAGTCACTAGGCATGCAAAATTTTGAGGCTCAGGATTGTAATACCCCCCACCATGTCCGGGTTGCTTAGAATTGCTTTTGCTATTCTAGGTCTTTTGTGGTTCCAGATGAAAGTTTGGATTTTTTTCTCTAGATCTGTGAGACATGCTGTTGGTATTTCAATCAGGATTGCGTTGAATCTGTATAGTAGTTTGGGGAGTATAGCCATTTTGACGATGTTGGTTCTTCCTACTCAGGAGCAAGGTATGTCTTTCCATTTTTTGATATCTTCTTCTATCTCCTTTTCCAGAGTGTTGTAGTTTTCAGAGTAGAGGTCTTTTACCTCCTTTGTTAGATTGATTCCTAGATATTTTATTTTTCTTCCCATTTTCTTTCCAATCTCTATCTCAGTGGATCTACTGTTTGTGTATGCAAAGGCAATTGATTTTTGAACGTTCCAGCTACATGACTAAATTTGGGGATTAGGTCCAGCAGTTTTTTAATTGAGTTTTTAGGATCCCTAGATAGAGCATCATGTCATCAGCAAATAATGATGATTTAACTTCTTCTTTTCCTACCTTTATTCCTTTTATTTCTTTCTCTTACCTAATTGTTTTGGCTAACATTTCCAGAATTATACTGAACAGAAGTGGTGAGAGAGGACATCCTTGTCTTTCGGAGACATATGTACACTCATGTTTATAGCAGCTTAGTTTGTGATTGCTAAACCTAGGAAAAAACTCAAATGTCCATCAACTGGAGACTAGACAGAGAAGATGTGGTTCTTTTATAGAATAAAGTATCAATCTGCCATTAAAAATGATAAGATTCAGTCATTCATACTCAAATGGATGTACCTTGAGGACATCCTCATAAGCAAAATAAACAGGTCACAGATGTGTAAATATTGTATCTTTTCTCTGGTATGAGAAAATGAAGTTGTAAATGAGTTGTGGGATGTATAGTTAATATTATGAAATAGAAAATATTTTAAAGGAAGAGAGTGTAGGAGTAAATAACGAGGGGAAAATGAATGTAGTAATAATAAAGAAAAAGGAAACAAAGATAATGCATTTAGGGGGCGAGGGGTTGCAGGGTGGGGGGCAAAAGGAAATAATGAGAATTGAGTCATGTCATATTCTGGTACAAACCCTCAATGTTGAATGCAATGATGATGTGTATTCATAATGTACCAATAAAGATTAAATTGAGAAAAATTTGACATTACTTTGGAGAAATTAGCAGTCATTTGAATAAAATATTTAAGACTTTTATCCAGTATCTAGGCACCAACCATGTGTCCTTGGAGACCTTTGCTATACTGAGTTGAATTCTCCTGAGTATAATTTTTCACTCTTTAAAGCTTAGGCTTCAGTACTCAAGTATTATTCCCATCGCATCATATTGATGAGTCTTTATAGGGAGGTTTCTCCAAATTATTGTGTCTACTTTGTAATTCTGTTGCCCATAGACTTCCACTGCAGCAAAATACATGTATTTGGCTGAGTATATTAGTGACCAAAACAGAGCAGAAGAGTCTTAGAAGAGTCCAAGAATGGTATTTGAATTATCACCTTAAAATTATATTCAAAAACACTTACAGTGAGTTACCAGTTACTCCAGAGACAGAGACCCCTGGTATCCATTCCCCTCTGGTTTTCCTCTCCCCGGAGTGCACCATGTTGAAGCTACCCTGCAATTTGGTGGAGCCACACATTATTTCTGGTTAATGTTTTTTATTAAAGTTCAGACCAATTAATTCCAAGGAAAAACTCTTCCAGCACTTTCTCTATCCTTCTCCCTCCTTTGATGACTCTTAAAAGCACAGTGCAGGTAGAGTATGCAGCTGGAAGAGGAGACTACATAGCACTTCCTTTATAATCTTGAGTCCCCAAGAAGCTTTATAGCCTTCAATATGGCCTAGACTACGAGCCTGAGAAACAAGCTGCTACGTGCACAGCTGGATCTCCATGGTTTTTCTTCCTGTTATATAATCAGCCTGTTTGAACACATCCATGACGATGGAAAATCAAATTTGTTTCTCCAAATTTAATTTTAAAGTATCTGTTCAAAAGTAGACTATATAGTAGACACTGTGTTTGATGCCAAGAATATAGAGATGAAAAATCTATAAGCTTAAATCACATTTGTTTTAAAACCACTGTAATATTGCTAAAAATAAAAATTCCTGGAACCTCATCTAGACTTATTCAAAGAAGCTGCCTTGCCTAGAAACACAATATAAGCTTTTGAGGTAAGTCTTGAACACCTTTATGTACAGGGTTGGTCTGATGGCAGACAGGACAAATATGTTATTTTGATTTGTTTCAAATCTATGAAAAGGAGGAGATGATTGTTACCTCATGAGATCAGTGAGACACTTGCTGGAGTTGTTCAAGACAAAGTAAATGTGATGCCACCAATCAGCACACTGCTTGGGCAGTACTATTTATTGCAGTGTCCATAGAAAGACAACTTTGCTTAAAACAAGTCGGACGTGTGTTTCCTAAACAAATGGAGAAATTAAAGAGATTTTCACAATAATGGAACACTGTCTGATTAAAAATTTAAACCATTGATTTGCATACATATACATATATATTAAGAATATATATATATTTATATATATATATATATACCTCTTGATAATAAATGTATAAATTTTAAACACCAATAGCAAAGTTCAGCGCAGCAGCTAAGATGACAATAAATGCTTAAGAGGAAGATCCTTGAATCGGATATGATTGTGATACTAGAAACCACTAATTTTTAAATATCTATGTATCAAAGAAGACTGAAACAAAAGTAAGTCTTCCTCTTCCAAGAAGAGTATTTAGCCCCTGACGTATGTTAGGAGACTTTCATCAGTGTTGCTCTCAGTGTGATCATTATGAGCTTTCAGCACAGCCAAGCCTTTGTTCTAATATGGATCCAAATATAATGTATCTTAGAGATCAATAAATAATTACCATACACAGAACATATTCCCATCATCCCCATCACTTAGCTGTCTGCAGCCCATCAGATGCACTTGGTAGTAGGGTTTAGCATTTGAATGAACATAATTGCAAATAGCTTGTCATCACCCATGAAGAGTTTTGTGAAATGGGGCTACTCTCTTCTCACCATCTTGATAACAGTTGAAACTGAAATTATCTGGAAGATAAACAAAACTTTAGCTCAATGGTCTCGATTTCCAGAACCACTGTATATTGATTTTCTGTCTAGAAGATGTACAGCTCTCAGAGCACACTGCCTGTATTCTCATTTCTTTAGATATTTAGTTACTTATTCTGTCATTATGGAGCTGTGACTGCCAAATAAAATAAGCTTCAAAATATTAGAATCAAAGCCTCTAAAAATGTGCACTTAAGAAAAATACTTCTTTAGAAATGAGAAGTAAAGATCCTTATTTCTAGCAATAGATTGGGGTTGATGGCTCCTACTCACTATTCACACTACCAAGGATCAATATTCAACCTGGCAGCTCAGTTTTAAAATGAAGATCTTTGATTAGTCAGTTCTTCAATTGATATGCTGTGCTATCAGAATAGTTTAGCAGTGATACACTAAGAAATCATATCCTGCCACCTAAATCCCATTTAATCTCTTCCCACCATATCATTTGTCCAAAGTCAAAAATAGGAGAAAGAATTCCAGCTTTCTAGGATTAGCAAGAAAAAGAAAAGCAGAACAAGAAAACAATAACTCCCTTCAGGAATCCGAATGCTTCAGAATTGTGGCCCACGTTCATGTTGTAAAGGTTTTGAGAAATCTCGTGTGAGTGACAGAAGTGTTCTAAATTTCTTTGACTGTTATTTATATTACTCAGTAACCTTCCCCAAATGCTTAGAAAATGAGTCATAATTAGTCTTCCAGATTCATTTCACTCCTCTGATCCTAACCAGGTCATACGGAAGTCTCCACATCTTCAGCTTTTGCACGTGCTATTATTTTCAACACTGGATTATCTTTTGTTTCATTACCTTCTCTCATCCCACTGTTTCAGATACAATAGCCCCTGACTTGGCTGGGAATATTTCCTGAACACCCAATTATATAGATAGGCTCTGGCTCTCTACCGAATCCACTTTTTCTGCTCAAGTAAGATTAGCCTTTTTATGCCTGTCTGTTTCATAATATCGCCTTCCCATTGACTTATAAGTTCTAGAAGCCTGCATGCTTTGTTGTTTTATTCAATAAAGGAGTTCCACGTATGGTTCTCTATGTATTGTAAGTTCTAAATAGATATGGAATTGAAATTAATATATCAAAGCCTTGGTTTCAAAAAAAAAGTGTTTAAGAGACTTTTAAATTAAGATGACCACAGATCCCCAGTTAATTATTGTGCTTCTGGCTTGAGTGAGTTGGATTACGCCATATAAATTGCCTTATGTTCCCTCTTATTTTCACTTGTGCCTATTTTGAGGACAATAGTATATTCTGACAGATCAAGCCTGACACTTCAGAACATAAGAATCCCAATACTCTATTCTCCTTGGTGCGATTCTACAATGTGCTCTTCTACACCTAAATGTGCTGCACGATGTTTATTTCACTTTTACATTGAAATACATTTGCATTAAAATGCTTATGTACTATACTTACAGACTTCACTGTTCTTCAACGACTCAGATGTCCACTGCCATCCGATGTGTCACTGTAAGGTGTGAGGCTGGCCAGTGAGTCCTGCCCTGGCTCTAATATCTGGTATAAGTAAGCTTGTTGTAACCTGCATGACTCTGGAGACACCAAGATTACGACCTTCCTCCCGAGAAGACAGTACCAACCTATGAACGCAACATAAGCAGATAAGCTGATGCTTTAAGGATCAAAAATCTAAATATTGAAATAGAAAACCCTAACCTATTAGGAGATAAAATAATTAAAACTATTTCAGCCATAGGTGTAGGTGTGGAGTTCATGTGACATTCAAAGGGTCACTATCTGCTTGAGTTGATTCAAGAGGAAGAAGACTACTAATTTGCAGGGGCTGGAATATCTTACAGGAGGAGTGTTTTGCAGTTTCTGTAGAAATGGACCTTACAGGAAAAACAAGGAAGCGCCGCTAGGGACTATCAGGTACAAGTTAATGATTCAGCCAAATAGTCACCGTGCCATGCTTCCTTGCAAGCGAGGGTTTTCTGGCCTGATCCTGGCATGTAAACAAGGACCTGCTGAACAGAACACTGGTTCCACAGGAGACAGCAGCAAGAAACAACAAATGGGATCACACGAAATTAAACACCTGAGGCATAGCAAAGGGAATGACCGCCGCTAAGAGGCCACCTGCAGAAGGGAAAAACGTTATAAAATACACCTTACAAAGAAGAAATCCAAAAAAATGACACATCTCAGAACAAAAGCCTCAACCAAATAGTGGGCAACTGAAACAAATAGACACTTCTCAGAAGAGCAAAAATGGCCAATAAACACATGAAAAATGTAGTTCTGGCCATAAGAAAAAATGTTGAGATTGTAACAAAAAAGTAAGGAAACAAATTTTATGTATATGGGGGGGGTGGTAGGGTGGGTAGGGCCATAGGAATAAATGAGAACTAAGTTGTGTCTTATACTGGTACAAATCCCCATTATGGAGTGCAATCATGATGTGTATATTTAACGTACCAATAAAGATAAAAAAAAAAAAAAGAAAACTGCAAATCAAAATGACACTGCAATATCATCTTACACCAGAAAGAATTGTTGTCATGGAGAAATCAAATAATTACAATGCTGGGGAAGCTACGGCGAAAAAGGAATCCTCATGTCTTTCTGGTGAGAATGTAAATGACTGCAGTCATTTTGGAAATCAGTATGAAGCCTTCTCAAAAAACTAAAGTAGAAATTGCATTTGACACAACTATTCCCCAAAGAGCTGAAGATACATTATAGTGACAAAGGCATACCAATATTTACAGCAAGATAATTCATAAAACTACATCTTGGAAGAAGTCTATGTCCATCAAGAGAAGAATGGATAAAAAAATAATGTGATTTCTATACCCAGTGATACACTAATCACCTGCAAAGAAGGATAAATTTGAGACATTTGTAGAAAAATAGATGCACTGTAAAAGCACAAGTTTCATTTAAATAAATGAGACCCATAAGCTTAAACACTTGAGAATACATGAGAAACTCAAAACACAAATAAAGGGCAAAGTAAAAGGAAACGGGGAGGTAACTGTTTTGCAAATAAGAAAGAACTAGCAACTGAGAAAATAAGAGGCGTAGAAAGAAATGTGAAAAGACTTAAAATGTGCTACATACATGTACCAATTACCTACAATGTATTTAATGATTATACGGCACAAAAATGAACTAAAAAAAGAGTGAAAGGATATAGGTACAGAAAATGAAAGAGAACAATATAAAGAATTATGAGGGCAGGAGATTTGGCTCAGTGGCACCACGCCTGCCTTGCAAGCTTAAGGTCCTGAATTCCATCCCTGGTACCAGAAAAAAAAGAATTATAGCATGTCATGTACACGAACCTACTCCCTAAAATGATACAAATGGCACATGCTGCAAACATGTACTACTAAATAGTAAATGAATAAATGCACTGATGTCACAGCTATGAAATGGAAGTCCAGCAGTTTTAATTCTGGTAAGAGTTTAGTAACTTAGATATCTTCAAAATCTACTGCAGTAATTCCATTCCTCTGGACCACATTTGATACTTATCTATCTCATAAATGAAATATTTATTCTCTCCATAAATATTGTGAGTCCTAACTGATCATGGTCAAGGGGACATTCATCACCTGTTAGATTGCTGTAGAAATCACAATAAGAGACAAGGCCACAGTTATAAATAAATAAAAGTACTAGGGGGGAAGAATTAAGATTTTGAATTAAGATTTTGCAGTGAGAGTTCTTAGACAATTATAAATCAATATGTCCTTAGCAAGGAGCACATCAGTGCCTGCATTTGGTAGTCAGGAGAAATGTCCTGCTTTTGGATTGGTGCACCTAAGGCTTTCCAGTATTTGTAGCCATGTATTTATTTCTGCATATGAAGAGGCATTTTCAAGAATACTTTTGTAGTGTTCAGAGAAAGAAATTGTATTGTCTCTGGAGTGTTTGAAATCCCAGGATCATTAATTGATGTGAAATTCAAAAAGCCAAGCAACCACAAACCAGAATTTAGAACAATTAGGTAGTATAATAACGCTAATATAAAAAACTAATAAAATAAATTGAAAATAAGATGGAATAAATTGTTCAGAGTGATTGTAGGTGAGAAATTGTTGGTTTTTTTCCTTACTGCTATTATGAATTTTCCAAACTACGTAAGAGCAGTGAAGGCTTATACATTATAAATAAGTTGCTATAAAGTAGAAATATATGTTAAGTATAGAATATAGGAAATACTGTGTATATTTTTTGAATAGGGTGAATTATTTAGAGTAAGCACAGAGAATCCTCCACTATCTAAGGCCTAAACTCTGAACTATAATCAGGACATATTCCTTCATGCCAAGGACTATGAAAGAATACAAATTCTAGCACATAATAGGAAAATATCCTATATCTGTTTACTGATCTTCAACCACTCTTTTCCTAAACAACACATACACACACACACACACACACACACACACACACACACACACACACTGCTGCTGGTATTTGTTATGTCATAAAAGCCTCTCTCCTTCAATTATCATCTGTAACATCTCCACATCCTTGCTCATAAAACTGCCTTCCTCATCTTTTGAACCTCTCTCCTGGTACACATAAGCACACTCAGAATTATACAATTTGCACCCATAATAATAAAATCTACTGCTGTGGTGGCAGTATACACACACGTGTGTGTTATAAACTCTCACTATGAAACAACTTTTTCATTTAGTATAAATAATAATAGAAAATGATTTACCTTGTTTACTTCCCAAATTCATATTTTATTTATTACTGTAATTAGTTTGATCTATATCAGAAAAATGGAGTGTCATTTGCATTTCCTGTGGATAAATGTCAGATCTTTTTCCTATTACTTTCCAGCTTTCCATTAATAAATTTTACTAGAAAACAAGAAAAGAACTTGACAAAAAGCATACTTGTTGTACTAGCTATGTAAATCTTATAAAATTCTTACCCTCAAAAAAGGGAGGGGGGAAGCCGAAGGGAGTAAATAAGGAAAGAAAAAGAGAAGGTAAAAGCAAAGCAAAAGCAAAGTGTGTGGTTTTTAAGGACCAAGAGACAACAAACCTTCATACATTAATAATAAAACCATTATGTCTGCGTTTTTGTGTGTATGATGATGGTCTTTAGTAATCAGTTTTCAGTATTGAGGTATATGGTTAATTGGGGCTTATGCACCTTCAGTCAATTAAATTTGTTTTATTAATGCATAATTTAGTATTGTTATGTATAGCAGAGCCCTTAAAAGGATTTTAAAATTCTTTCTTCTGATGTGGCCTGAAATATTCCAAGGAAACACCCACTGTCGAGTGAGTGAAAATGAGTAATTATGGGAGCTCTAAAACACCACCGTTGTGCAGACGAAACAGCTGCTATTATTAAGCCCTGCAAATTGAAAGTATGGATTCTATCATCACAAGAACAAAGACAGTGCTGCGATAATTATGGAAATGCTATAGCTTCCATTTTTGCTAATGTTTTCGATGGAATATTTGAAAGCCGCAAAAGGTTACGATAGAGAGCTCAATTTCTGTATCTTGTTACTCACTTAGAGGAATGCATTTTTCCACCAATTGCAGTCATAACAGAGCTCGCAGTTCCTGCAGCATCGTGATAAGAAAGCACTGATTTGGACAAGAAACTGAATGATAATAAACACAGTGTCAACTCAGTGGGGATGATATTGTTTAATATCGGTACTGACTGAAACTCCCTTCTAGATGACTGAAGCTTTGTTGGCGTCCTCTGTGTATATTAATTTCTTCTTTCAAAGGCCATTATCTTAAATTGCATGTTATATAACTTGTGCCGCCTCCCTCCGGCCCACAGCACCACTTCCAAAGCAACTTCATGATGCATATTGTGGAAGGAAAAAAATTATTCCTAGACTCAGCACCCAAGGAGATTACAATCTCGAGACCGAAATGGGAAGGGATTGAACTCTGTACAATTTCCTTTTGTCACATGAATTGAATCCCGTTGCGCTATTTTCTGTGCGCCTTTCATTTGATGTCACAAAAAATGATCTCGGAAAGTGTTAGTGCTGCTAAGCCACCATGGTCTGCTTTTAACCCAGCCAGAATCTTCCGAGGCCCTTGACTCTGAATTCTCCATCCTTGAAAAACGAGCAGATTGAGAAAAACCGACACAACAAATGGCAGAGAAAGGTCCTTGTCCCTTGGCTCAGCCAGGCTGACCACGGCGCTTCAAGATTTCCGTGTTGATCTCCTGCCAAAAAATTGAAAGGAGGAAATGTTGCAGTCTACGTCCAGTTTTGTGGCAGCAGCTGCCGCCTCCGCAGGAAGGAGAACGGACCCTCACTGTCCGCACAACTTTGTATTTTCAGACTCTGACGTCACACTTGGGCACAGGCCAGACTCCGGACGTTCTCTCTACCTGTGGGGTTCGGGTGGAGTCACTCAAACCATAACGGTGTCCGTAGGCATGGATACTGCCCTAAACTGACCGATGCTAGGAAAGAAAACACAACCGGGAAGGAGAAGGAGAAAATCGCTTCCGCAGAACCTGATTCTGTTTTGATCTCTAGAGTGTCTTTGATGTTGGACAGGCTGCTGCATGCAAAGCACAATCTTCAGTACTTTGGCTGCATGCAAATTAAACTCATTTAGCTGAAATTTAAAAATAAAGTATTTTTGCCACTTCTATTTATGTATGAATTTCAAGCAATTCCATGACCACCAACAAATAATTTCCTCGAATAAAATCCATAAAATTGGCCACATTAAAGTATGCAGAGATTTTTTTAAAACATCACTACATGCTTTTACTTAGTTGAAACATGAAGTCGTACGTATTAGAAATCAAGAAACCAAGAGTATGAGTGATAAAACCTTGGACTGTGAGCTATGTTGCCACAGCATCAGAGAACTATCTCCTGGGCCAGTTTACATCTGTGCGCCTCTCTCAGAACCAACTCACAATTTATAGACTGTTAGATGCCACACACACCACTAGACCGACTGTTGGACAGGTCTACAAAGAGAGCATTGGTCTTACATTTTGGTGTGTTGATTGACTCAAAATCCTGCGTACTTACAGGGCATGTGATCCTGTCATACTCTGAGCAGAATGCTCACGAAGTGACCTCGTGGCTATTCTGGTTTTGGACTTCATCCTTTTACCTCAGATTTCCCCTAAAAATCAAACTGATGGTACTGAAGAGACAACAAACAGTATAAACAAATGCAGTCATGTGCTACTTCACAACAGGAATACTTCTGAGGGTGCAAGATTATGTGATTTTCCTCATTGTGCAAAATCATTGAATATATTAGAGCTTACACCATACAGCAAGCGACACAGGACTCGTGAGCCAAATGGAGCTGCTCCCAGCACAACACTGCACACTATTCTATGTTGACTTTTTTAATAAATAAGAGTACATTCTAGAAGAATGATAAAAATGTGTCAACAACTAGCAATTATATTTCTTATTATCAAGTATTATGGACTGTACATAATTATATAGTACACTTTCACATGACTGGCAGTATATTAAATTGTTTGCATCATTATCACCCAAGACACATGAGTGACTCATTGAACTATGTTGTACTGACGTCACTAAGGACTTTGTCAGCACTCTGCCTCTTACACATGGTCCTCCACTGACAGAGATGATGTTACGTGGGCAGGACTGTTTATTTCATTCTTATGCCGTGTTAAGTGCTAAGTACTTCACATGTGAATGTCCAGATGGTTCTAAGTCACTTATAAGAGAAGTATTATTATTTTAATATTTCATAGAAAATTAAAGACTGAAAAATTCACATTTTATTTATGTTCACACATCCAGGAAGCAGGTAATCCAGGCCCAGAACTGATGATTAACCACAAATTTTACTGTTAATCTATACTATCCTTGCTCCTTGTATTGAACTATCTTACTACCAACTAACATTTACTTAACTTTGACTGAATTTTCAGTTTAATAGCTATCATTGAGAGGTTGTTGAGGCAACAGGATTTGGGGCAACTACTATATCTCTATTGATGAGAGGGTCATTTTTATTTGCTCAAGGCACCGAAATACCCCACGTTCTATAAGCAGTCAAGAAGTAAAAGGAAAGAAAAGAAGCTGATACTTTCAAGAAAAGTAGAGATATTACATTGATATGGAAAAAAGACATAAGGTCAATCACATAAACTGAAAGAGAAGAAAAATTTTCTATTCTACTGTACTAAATTAGAGCTTGAAAGCAATTTTAACTGAAATGACAGAGATCTCAACCATACAGCGTGAACATCATTAATTTTGCTTATGATTAGCTTACAGGGAGATACGAGGGGATGAGAAGTCTCCTTTTAGTAACGTTATGATCCTGAATACCACTGGCATTATTTTTTAGTGTGTGCATTACTCTTCCCACCCTGGAAACAGAACCAAACCCGGGTCTAGCAACTCCCAGTAGAATTCATTGTTTCCATTCAATAGTTCTTGCTTTTGATAAAAATCCTTGACTGCTAAAGGCACATCAAGCTTTCATAATCTCCAAGAAAGGAACACTAATCTCAAGTTATCTTAAAAGAACATTTGCTAAAAATGAGTATGGATTTTACATTATTCCTGTGCCCAAGACCATCACCAATTACTCCAAAACATACAACGAGTGCCCAGCTCCTAAGAAATAGCTCTGAATGTGGAGCACCGGAGACCAGATAGATGCTCCTCAACTTACAATGAGGTGTGTCACAAAAAATCATTAGGACAGATGAGCAGGACGAGATGAAAATACATTTAATACACTCACCTGGCCAACTGCACAGCGTAGGAACAGAGTTCACAGCAGAGTCCTGGTTGTTGACTCTCCTGACTGAGTGGCTACCTGGGAGCTGAGCTTTGTGGCCCACTGCAAAGAATATCACATTGCACCGCCACCTGGGAAAAGAGGAAGAGTCAAATTTTGGGCTACACTTTCCACTGAACACTTTGCTGCTGTACTATGTAAGAGAAAAGCTTTGATGGTTAATTATCGTTAGGTCAGGCACTGTATTGAGGAAGACAGTATTACGATATTAGTAAGTGACAAACACAGTTAGAATTGATAAGTGGGCTATTGTCATTGTAATGGCAGCTCCATTTTCTTTCAGAATTAGTGAAAAATAAATAAATGAATAAGGTGTTCCTGGCTATGTGGGAAGTTTTCGAGTTTCTTGGCTTTCCCAGGGAGAGTGTGCTGGGCAGCGACGGAGGACAGGCAGGCAGCGAGCACTGCTCTAGATCATCCCAGACACCGAGGTGTGGGGATCAGGTAGAAACCTGGATTCTAAATGCACAAGTTGTTTTCTGGAAATGACTTTTCTTTTATTTCTTAAAATTATTAAACCCAGAATGTTATGTTGGGTTTTAAAAATTAGTTGCTGTTAGATTTGTCATCTATTAATTTCACCTCAAAATGGAAATAACATAAAATATCTGATGTTCGGACCAGGGATTTAGCTCAATGGTTCTAGCACCTGTCTTGCAAACCCAAGGTCCCTGGTTTGATCCCCAGTGACCACATACAATAATACTGGGCATGGAGACTCATGCCCACCAGCAATCAGAACCATACATGACAGTGCTGGTCATGGTGGCTCACGCCTTTAATCCCAGCACTCAGCAGGCAGAGGCAGAGGCAGAGGCAGAAACATTACTGTGAGTTTGAAGTTGAGCTCAGGGCCAGCCTGAATGACAAAATGAGACCTTGTCTCAAAAAAAAAAAAAAATCTAATGTTAAAATTTATTTTTTATCTGACAGAGCTGAGATGTCAAGAGTAAGAAATGAAGACAGTGCCAGAGGACTGAAAAGCAAAAGGCTGAATCCCAAAACCCTCACATTAGAATACATCTGACAGAGTATTATCATTACAGCCTACATCGGGCAAAAGTTTCTGGCATCGTGATTTGGTGTCCAGGTTTAAGGTAGGAGTTTACCCTTCTTAGTTCTGTTATGAAATTAGCGAGATGAATACTGATTGTGGTAATACGTCCAGTAGATTCAAAGAAAACAGTTTACAAATAGCCAGAAAAAAACTGTCACTACTGCCTGTATACCAAGAGTTGTTGGGTACTGCTGTGGGTGGCAACGCCACACCTTCTCTTCTCCTCCTCCTGAGAGTATTCCTAGTATTTCCAAATGGGACTCTGTAACATTAAAGCAACATCTAAGCAAAGAAATCCAGAAGCCCTTGCTGTAACAGCTCTAACTTCTAAGTATTTACATTCCTTTGTTTTTTAGCCCATCTGGGCTGTGTGAGTGAAGTCTTGCCCAAAAATGTGACCTTTGAATACGTTTCAAACACTCAATGGGCCAGTTGGAACAAATGTTCACAAGCATCAAAGAACCTTCTTTTTAGAGGAAGATCAAGGTGCAGGCACAAGTAACCCTCCTTAGAGGGATTCTGTCTGTTTTCCTAATCATTCATTCATGTGTAATTATAAAACTTAAAATGTACATACCTCTGTGTCCCTTTGCTTATTAAATAAACACTAACATCTAGGTATATGCCACAGATTTATCTTCAAAGAGCAACTTTCTATCAGTTCTGTTTTCTCTAAAGCCAAAAGATGATTATGCAGATAAAATGTAAATCAAGAGAAAGCATCATATTAATAAAAATTCTAAATTCAACAGCATACATAAATGAGAATGTTTCGAGACTGAAGTTCAATGACAGTCTTTCTACAAACAAATACATTTGAACATTTGAAGTGCTTCAAAGAATAAGTGAAATAATTAATTAATAATTTTTCTTATTTTAATTTGTTACCAGTAATATTAATATAAATATATACTTAAAAGTTTGAAAATATTTGGAGCTTTCTATTTGTGCTGAATATTTTTATTTCAATTTTAAATACATAAACTCCTTTTATTCTCACCAATACAGTACTCTGAGACCAATGTACCCTTTCATTAAATCTTGTTTAGTGACTTTCCCTAGGAGAGACATATATATATATATACATATACATATATGTATATATATTCATATAATATATGTTATTCATATAATATATAAGATATAATATATTGTAATATATGTTATATATATTCATATATATGGATTTTGAGTGCATTTAAAATAGATATTCAGTTCATTGAATTAATCAGTTAAAGGATCATGTGAATTTGCAAAAATTCAGAATGACAATCTTGTAATAATGAAGATTATTATAGTAACACTGAGCTCACCTAAATCAAAAAAGGGTCTATTGCTTCCAGAAAGTCCTGTAAACTCCAAGGATAAGATCGTGGCCACACATATGGAAGAAGCATAATCAACAACATGAGAGCACTCAGGAGCCCACAGAACTTTTCTCTCTCCTCATATCTTCTTTTTGTGGCTCTCCTCCTTCTCCTCTGCCTCCCAATTTGTAGGTCCAGCCATATCTTCTGACCTGATTTGTCATAATTCCAGTGAAAAAAACAATTAATAGTCTTCAGATTTTTGGAGAAAGATCTTTTGTTCTCCAAATTGGATCCAATGAGCTCTCCTGCTCCGATCCACAGTGGACACCTGTGCGCTGTGCCCACCTCCTTCCTCACCCATTTGCCGTAGGGCTCTCAACTGCAGAGAACCAGTATGGCACCTGGGATCTACCTCCTAATCATGTGGAGCTCGAGTTTCCAGATTTGCAGATGGAAAGCTTACTAGTCAATCATCTCAAGAGTAGGGTACCGGGCCGGGGAGTTAGCTCAGTGGTTCTGGCGCCTGTCTTGCAAGCGCAAGGGCCCGGGTTCGATTCCCCGGTAACCACATAACAATACTGGATGTGGAGACTCACACCCAGCAGCAACCAGTACCACATACCACAGTGCCGGGCGTGGTGGCTCACGCCTGTCATCCCAGCACTCGGGAGGCAGAGGCAGGAGGATTGTGATGTGAGTTTGAGGCTGAGCTCAGGGCCAGCCTGAACCACAAAGCGAGACCCTGTCTCAAAAAACCTAAAAAAAAAAAAAAAAAAAAAAAAGAGTAGGGTACCTAACATGTTAGTTAAAAAAAGACAAGCTAGGGCTGTCCAGGGCTGCCCTTCCCCCCAAACACACACAGTGGTCTACAGCATGTGGAATGGTTTATTGCATCTTGGTCAGATTATCAATTTTTCTGGATGTAAACATTAATTCACGTATCATATAGAGTATTACAGATTCTGGGGAATTAGCATTAAGCTAACTCACTGCAGTCTACTTAAGGAACAGTGCTGGAGCTCAGAAGATGATACTCCAAAATAGGTCACTTTGGACTTTAAACCAAGAATGCCTGGAGAACAGCAAATGGAAAGCTTTGACTGAAGTTCCTTATCCACTTGAACATTGCCAAAAAGAAGAACAACTGCCTTCAAAATTCTTCTCAAATCTCCCACACTGAGGAAGAAGAAACAAATCATAGAGGAAGAAACTCAAACAATTTACTTAGAACTTATAGAAACTTCGTCCCTGGGCACTGTCCTTTGAACTCATTTATGTCCCCTCAAATCACTTACCGCCTCTCTGAAAGCACCTGTGGTCACCGCATTACCACTACCTCACCTCTTTCTCTGTAGTAGAGGACACTTGAGTTTCAGTTCTACGGTCCCTCAAACTTATATATCTGACAGCTCTTGGCACATATGTATATTAATAAACATTGTATGCATTTTCTTGTATTAATCTGTTGGCAATTTGCTCCAGCAGACTCAATTTTAGAACATCCAAGAAAAAGTTTGAGCAAAAAAATGAAATCAGAAACATTAGCAGTTTGATAGAGTTAAAAATGCATGATCCAAACTTAGGACTGATCTGAATGTGAGACCTGTCAGGAGACCAAGTTATGGATCAGCTATCTGATAAGAACAGGTCCAATCACATCAATCATTGCCTCATGAATTATCCTTTTCCTCTTGAAGCAAAGAACAATTTTATAGAAACAATAGGCTAGGCTCCTATGGGCAGGAAGTCACCGTCACTGGGATATACATGATAAATACTGAAAATTCTTGTTCTCCCTCTTGGACATAGATGACTTTCTCTGAGTAACAGTCACTTCAAACCAGGTCTACGGATATGACTGCAATCATATCAGAATATTTCCTAAGCTTTCTCCATAAAATACTTATAAATATCCTATGATTTTCCCAGTTATCTCTTCATCTTTATTACCCTGATTTTTCCTGGTTTCATCCCTCATGTTTGAGTGCACACGACTGTGTAAACGACAACTACAACTTGATCACTGTGAGAAATATTCTGTAAGGAAGACTTCAATGAGAAAGATTCAAGAGTCTGGAACTGGATAACATCAGAATGAAAGTACACGCAGGGGCACAATCAGAGAGAATTGGATAAGTTTTTCTTCACAAACACTGCTTGTGTCAGAATTGTGAGAACTACCGAATCTGTATCCACTGCAGACACAAACTCCAGATGTGTCTATGCGAATACAGCACCGGGAAGCATCGCTAAGAACCAGTCAGTTGGAACTATGATAATACAATCACAAATGACCTGCCAAAACAACCGTATTTGTTTGTATAAGTGGTAAACTTCACAGATCTGGAGTACTTCATGATTAAACATGAGATTTGAATATTAATAACATAAGAACATTCCTTAAAGAAAAGAAAATACATTTTTAAGATTTATATAAAGTCCTTTCACTGACTAAATTGATGTGCACTACCATTTTTGTGTAGATAAAATGCAAATAATAATGAAACGAGGAAAGGAGATTCAATTACCATAACTTCTGACCGATGTTAAAGCTATATTTTTGATCTGTAGTTAACACAGACCAAGTTATTCGGCACTCATAGTAACCAACACTTCGTAGCTAACAATTTTATTAAATAGATTTTAAAGCTATGATCCAATTTCTAATATCTCAAATTTCTGTTTTTCACAAAAATGAATTTCTGTCTTAGAATTATGTGCATAATTCTACAGAAGGCTTAGTAGTTCTCTCATTTATATTTACCCCCTTTTCTTTATCCTCTTTTTCACTGAAATAAGTCGAGCATATTGTGAGTTTTTATAATTTACCTGAATTCGAAGAATATAATGAGTAGCAGAGAGGAACAAGGAGAGAAAGGGGTCACAGGGACCCAAGTTTTACTCTTTAGACTTGTGGCCCTGAGGAAAAGCTTTAAAAGATGACATTGATAATGGTGTTCTAAGATGACTGCACTTATTGTAAGACTGAGTAGCCATGATTTATTTTATAACTTCAAAAGTAAACTAACAGTGACAGAAAATTCCTTCTGTCTTGTCAACAGCGAGTGTCTGGGGATGACACATTCCCAGGAGACGCAGCAGTGATGAGAGCGGGTGAGAGCCGGGGGCCAGAGCTACTGGCTGGTGGTTACTCTGTGTGATGTGGAAAGCGCTCTCTTCCACGGCTCTGTGTAATACAGCAACAGAAACAGGCTGCTAATCATCACCCGGCCTATTGGAGGTTTGGCTACTGTGACAGAGGCCGCCTCAGTCTCGTCTTTTGAGCACTTGGTTCTTATCCTTTCCCTCTGGAAAATATACAAAAATCAAGGCCTAATGTGTCTGTTAGGATGTCTGCATTCAGGTGCTTGCTTCGGCAGCACGTATACTAAAATTGGAACGATACAGAGAAGATTAGCATGGCCCCTGTGCAAGGATAATATGCAAATTCATGAAGCATTCCATATTTTTAAAAGTTGTAGCTTTTCTATAGAATGGAGTATTACTCTGCCACAAAAAATGATAAAATTGAATCATTTATACTTAAATGGACGTACCTTCAGGACATCCTCATAAGTGAAATAAATAGATCACAGATGTGTAAATATGGTATCTTTTCTCTGGTATGAGAAAATGAAGATGTAAATGAGTTCTAGAATGTATGTTATATATTGTGAAATAGAAAACACTCAAAACGAAATGGAGTGAAGGAGGAAAAATAATGAGATTATAACAAAAAAGAAAGGAAACAAAGTTTGTATATATAGGGGGCGGGAGTGGAAGGGTGGGTAGGGGAATGGGAAAAATGAGAATTAAGTTGTGTCACATACTGGGACAAATTCTCATTGTGGAGTGCAATCATGATGTGTATATGTAATGTACCCATAAAGATTTCAATTTTAAAACAAAAGAAAAGATATCTGCATTCACTGTGGCAATAGCGCCAGTCTCCAACTCCAGATGACCAGTTAATCAACCGTGATGATCCGAACACTCCATTACCAATTTAGCTTTCTGGATTCTGACTAGATTTGATGGTAAACATTACAAGGTGATGCACAGTCAATGTTCCAGGTTCGCTTCTGCTTGGATACTTAGAAGGACCCAGGTTTGGCTCTGCACTTAAAGGTTTTAGATGATCTTATTATCTCAGAGATTTTGTCTTAGTGTGGTTGTGGGGATAGACCTTAGATTAGGGTGTTTAACAGTGAATAGAAAATGAAGCTGAATCCACAAACAGCTCCAGCAGGTCCAACAATAACCTCAACAAGTAAAAGACTGTGTCACCTGAGCAATATTGATCAGTCACATAAAGGGACTAACCCAGGCTGAATATTTTTATCTCTTATTCAGTGGGTTTCTGGTGACTATCTCCCTGATTTTATGGTTCCGTTACTTCAGAAAGTTGAGTTCGAGATATATATATAACTTTTATGATCATTATTCTTTAATATTTGGAAAATGTTGCAATGTTATGAAGTATTTAACATTTGGTATGTCTCATCTGATGTTTTTTCTCATTTTTAGTATACTTTTTAATATACTGTACTAATTATTTCTCTTACATAATTTTGAGAAAGTCAGAGATAAAAGTGAGCTATAGTTTCCATAGAGAAAGAGAAATATGGCTATAAAAGCAGGTCTTCCGCAAATCAAGGTTTTGGGTTTTTGTTGGTAGTGTTGCTATAGTTGCTGCTGCTGGTGCTGTTATTGTTGCTGTTGTTCTTTGTTGTTGTTGTTGTTCTTGTTGCTCTTGCTTTTGAGACAGGGTGTCACTTTTATAGTTCAGGCTGGCTCTGAGCTCACTTTGTAGACGAGGCAAGCCTCGAACTCAGTAATCCTCCTGCCTCTGCCTCCCAAGTGCTGGGATTACCTGCATTCAAACTCAGGACCCTGCATTTGCAAGGCAGTGCTGGAACCTCTAAGCTAAAACCCAGCCCCAATGCTTCTTTTTAAACCTTGTTCACAGTCACATCACTCAGCACAGGTTAAATGCTTTTTTACAAAGTCAGTCTTTCTCTGTTGAACTGGAATGTTTCTTGAAGAGCTTACACCATTTCTTCTTAATTTGCATGTTTTCTTTCTGCCCTGACAGTAAGTGGGAGGCGAGGTGGAAAGAAATGTGAAAGATACATGCTTGGGTAGGGGTGACTGAGATTTCTGTCAGCAGTTTCATTTTTTAGCTTCTGAGCTCAATTTCTTACAATGACATGGAATAAAATGTGTTAATGCATCACTTGCAGCTTAAAAGCTGCCTATTCTAGCAAGATGTCGTCTTCCCCCTTGCATTCTCCATAAGAAGTATATTTAATTGTGTGAAAATTAATTTATTGAATGACGCTAAGAAATAAGATTGCCTTTTTGTTTCAGCAACATCTTACTAATAAAAGAGAAATATCCTATAGGAAAGATGTTCCCTCAGTACATGGAAGGTAGTTTGCCTAATAGTTAAAGCCATAGAGTTTGACAAAACCACTCCTTATTGAAAACATCAAATTCTTCACATAAATGTGATGTTCAGTAACATACATGATTTGCCCATACCTTTGTTTTCCATCTGTAAAATGGGCATAATAATAGTACTGTCTATCCTGGGAAGCAAAGTTTTAAACACTAAGAACTAAGAAATATTTGCTACTACATATAAGAACTATGCACCACACTTTGGAAATAAAGCACACCTGATGCCCTAAAATTCTGTATTAACTAGTTTTTCTAAGTTGGGCAGAGGGGAGTTAGTGTTCATTTGAAACAGTGCTCCAACAATAAACTTGTATTCAAAATATAACACAGACCATTATTAACAACAGGTTACAATGAAGTTGGAGTGAACCCTTGTAATGAGTAATTGAGAAACACTGAAGTTAATTAGGCTATTTCTTAGATGACCAGGAAACCTATTTTCCTGGAAAGTTGGAGGTTTCCCCAATTTGTGAGACTGTTGACAAGGAAGTGAGAAGACTGCTAAGATCAATGGAAAGATGCAAGGAATTATTTGAAAGCAAATTATTGAAACAAAACAATTCCAGTTAACCCACTCCTTCCCCACTGGGAACTCTAGCCAAACTGAAAATTTGGCTGTCACCACAGATTAAGAACTATGTCTAGTAACATTTAGAGTTACTAATTTGTTGAAATCCAGTCATGATGGACCCAGTTACCAAAAAATAATTAGACAGTAGCTGTTGTATCTAAGAAAACCTTCTTGATCCTAGTTCAACATGGCTATGCAGAGTATTTCTCAGGCCACAGAGAAACAACTATCGTTCATTGGGTGCTTGGGCTCTGATTCCATAATCTCTTTTTTTATTGCTTAAGTCTTCAGGTTCCTCTCTGTTGCAGTATTTTGTTATCAAAGTTAAAAAGATTCTATTAGATTCTTGAGCCCTTTGCGAAAGACCAGCTATAACCAAACACACCTCACTATAACAAATGAGCACCTCTTCCTAAAGAAGGTGATTGTCTTAATGGAGTTTTTTTTTTTTTTTTTTTTTGAGAAAGGGTCTCGCTTTGTATTTCAGACTGGCTCCGAGCTCAGCCTCGAACTCACATCACAGCAATCCTCCTGCCTCTGCCTCCCGAGTGCTGGGATTACAGGCGTGAGCCACCACACCAACAGGTTGCTGCTGGGCGTGAGTCTCCACACCCAGTATTGTACATGGTTGCTGGGGAATCCAACCCGGGTCCTTGCGCTTGCAAGACAGGCACCGGAACCACTGAGCTAACTCCCCAGCCCTAAAGGAGAATTTCTTAAAGGTCATGGTTGCTGTTAATACTCTATGACTGTACAATTCTTTATTCTATAGAGAAAACTGCACCATTTTTTCTACTAAAACCAAGATCTTTTTAATCAGCGATAGTTTGCCCAGAAGCCAGTTGATAAAGAATAGAACATTGATATAATCTATGAATATAGATTATTAAGAAAAGAAAAAATTAAGGAAAGAAAGAAAATTAAAGGAAAGGGAAGGGAAACTATAAAATAAATACAACCTATTTAAAAGACCAGAGAACATCCTTGTTATATTTTAAGATAAATTCTGTTTCATTTGAGCTAGGTATACTTTTTAATGCTATTTTGTCACTAAATTGGATTCCAGTGATATTTTTGAAAAGGGAAAGAAAATCCTTTTGTGTCTTTAATTTCAGATTGAATAATTCAGTATAATGCCTCAGAAAGTGAAATCTAATCTCACACGACCTTTTTGATCTCTGCTCTTCACGATGCTCACAATCTATGAAACACTAAACATGCGACCCAAATCTGCTGTGACCAAGTCAATTTCAAATTCCCATTGTTGCCAGGCTTGTGGCTGAGATGGATATGGGCTTCGGAGAGCAGTTTATAATCTATCTGGTTGTCTTTCTGTGCTTAATCTGTCTGTGCGAGTGACAGCTTGACATAATCGCTAGGCATCCAATAAGTAATTCCATTCACTATCAGTTTTTAGTTTTATTTCTTCGTCGCTTTATTGCAGCAGTAAAAATGCTGGTTAATCTGCAGACTCCGACTCTCACAAGCCTCATGTTGTCAGTATTAATTTCACACCACTGCATCTTCATGTTTTGTCTCACATAGTAATTAAGGAAAATCATTACAAAGTTGAAATTAAGCTAGAAGTATAATCCCTGGTTTTAGTTTGCATAAAGCTAATGCAATTAGCTTTAACTCATAACAATCTTCCTGTATTACTTTTTCATATAGCCCAGATTTTTTTTTTTTTTGTAGTAAAATGTTTAGCTGCGAGCATTTCTTTGCTTCACATACCTTTCTTTGCCTCTCTGAGTTTATAATCTGGAACTACCCATCAAGAACCAATCACGCAGGTAGACAGAAGTTATTCCCTCAACTTTACCAAAAAGCTTACAGGAGCTGACAGCTGTGATTCTCAATGCGTAGTCCCTCAAAGAGCAGCATCGGTATCCTATGGAAATCAACCAAATGTAAATGCAAAGTCCTCCACACCAAACAAGATGAGGGCCAGAGATCTGTGTAACAGCAAGCCTTCTGCTTGGCTCCAATGTGCTCTAAAGTCTGAGAACTATTTTTTTAATTTTAATTTTTATTTTATTTTATGTTTTTTCCAATTCAAATCTTTTTTTTTTTCAGCCAGTAATGCTGTTAAAATATCAAGTCCTCCACTGTTTCAAAACTCCTTGGAGATTATTCAGGTTTTTATCACATAATTTCAGGACTGATTTTTTTTTAATCTTTATTGATACATTACATATACGCATCATGATTGCACTCCATAATGGGGATTTGTACCAGTATAAGACACAACTTAATTCTCATTTTTTCCCATAGCCCTACCCACCCTACCGCCCCCCCATATACGTAAAATTTGTTTCCTTACTTTTTTGTTACAATCTCTTCATTTTTCCCCCCATGATCAATGTAAAATAGGAAGAAGGGGGAAAAATGATCCGATTCAAATCTTTATTGATACATTATGAATATACATCATCATCGCACTAAACATTGAGAGCTTGTACCGGATTTCACATGATTTGATTCTCATTTTCCCTTCCCCCACCCACACTACAATCCCCAGCCCTTCTATACATAAATTTTGTTTCCTTTTTTATTACTATAACATTCTTTTTCCCCTCGTTATTTCCCCTACACCTTTTTTCCCTTTTAAATATTTTCTGTTTCACAATGTCAACTATATATACTAAAATTCATTTACACCTTCATATTCTCATACCAGAAAAAAGATACAATATTTACACATCTGTGACCTATTTATTTCACTTATGAGGATGTCTTGAAGGTACATCCATTTGAATATGAATGACTCAATCTTATCATTTTTAATGACAGAATAATACTCCATTCTATAAAAGAACCACATCTTCTTTATCCAGTCTCCTGTTGATGGACTTTGAGAACATTTAAGATACTATAATGAGCCAGGAATTTAGCTCGATGGCACCGCTTCTGCCTTGCAAGTGCAAGGTTCTGAGTTTGATCCCTGGAACCAACAACAAAACAAAACAAGATATTGTAAGCATGATCAAATAATTTATCATCCCAACTTGGACATTTTTAACATAAAGTAGGACCTGGTCAATACTAACACTACCATGGTGGCTAAAGGACAGGGCAATCCCCTGTATGAAGGGAGAATCTTGGTTCTACCAGGGAGGCCAGGCCCTGCCTTCCCCTCTTCTTGCTCTGCAGACACGTACTTTGCCCATTTCAGCCATAACCTTGGTCAGATCACTCCTTGACTCAAAGCTGTCCTTGTCCCAGCAACATAAAATTTAGTTTCTCTATTCTGATATTTAAAATCTGTCAGGATTCCAACATATTTACATTATGTAAAAACATCTATATTGCTTTCTTTTTCATCAGTCAGGACCAGATGTGTAATTTTTCAGGGCCAGGACAAAATGAAAACGAAGACCTCTTGTTTAAACGTGATGTCAACAGAGCAATAAGTCAGGTGTAGGACCCCATGAAGGCCGCACCTCCACAGGACTGTACCTGGTCTAAAGTCCCAGCACAGCTCCGGGGCCTGTCGTGTGTCCGGGTCTTTCCTTGGAAGCTCAACTTGGGCTTAGTTTAAAATTTAGGTTTTCACACAGTATGTTCATGAACCCCATTTGGATTTACAATTTCTTTTTCCTCCGCGCCTCCCAATCACTTCCTAACACAAGGGTCCCGAGGACCGAGACTATTAACTCGTCGGCTTTGGGAGCCAATTAAGATCCAAATGATAGCTTTAGTCAAATAATTTTTCACTGCAACCTGGGCACTTCTGATCATGAAAGAGGCCACTATTTATAATGGCACAGGCATAACTGCCCAGCCATATGCTCTCCATACCTTTCCTGGCTGTGTTATACTTCCTGCATCTGAACCCGATTGAATGATCCTGATTTGCCAGCTGTGTGGAGCTCCCAGCGCTGCCCTCAGAATCTGTGCTTTGTCATTTGCACTTGACAGTGAAGAAAAAGCTGAAAGCTCCAATAGACACCCCAAAAATGTGTCATATTGGAAAGGACTTCGTTGAGGGCGGTGACTCTGTGTCAAAGTCAACATCTGAACACCCCAGAAAATGGACAAAGATCAAAAGAGTCCGAGGGAGAGCCGCGCTCACCGGACTCGTTAGAACCTCACGCACTAACAGAGCAGGTCCTTCGGGGCTGAACTGTGCTCCCGGGACGCGCCAAGCGTCCAGCTCTGACGTGGGAGGCTCGTGGCCTCCCTCTTCGTCTCCATGTTCTGGGGTCTCATACCGCTTATCATATCCTTTTAAGGCAGATCGCAGAGGTGGCAGAAAAATCAGGGAGGAACTGTTTCTTCTCTAATTCTCACATCATCTGAAATTCAGCTCCAAAGTCAGATTTCCCTGACATTTCCTTAGTTCCCAAAACAGAGACTATAAAATATTGTGGCAACAAAGAATGGCGACTATCTCAAAATTAGCCAGCAACAAATGTTGACGAGGCTGCAGAGAAAAAGGGACCTTTCTCTACTGTTGGTGGGATTGTAAACTCGTAAAACCTCTGTAGAACTCTACAAATTCTCAGTGTTGAAGGACATGATGATATGTATATAATGTACCAATAAAGATTTGAATTAAAAAAATAAAAAATTAGAAAAAAAATACCCAAATTTCACTACAATATAATTTGTACAGCCCAACAGGTAGAAACAACCTAAATGCTCACCAGTGAATGAAAGGGTAAAAATAGAATATTTCTATAATGGACTACTACATTGTCTTTAAAAAAAAATGAAAATAGAAAATTGGCCCAGGGATATTGCTCAATGACACCGCATGCCTGCGTGGCAAGCACAAAGTCCTGAGTACAACCCCTGGTGCCACACAAAAAAATAAATAAAAAGAGGAAAATTATGTAATGCACAACACCATAGTGAAACTGAGGACAATTTGCTACGTGAAATAATCCAGTCACAGGACAAATTCTGCATAATTCCACTTATAGGAGGTATTTAAATAAGCAAACTCACAGAAGTAAAAAGCAGATTTCTGTAGTTGTAGTCAGAAGCTGGGGAAAAAAGTAAATGGGGAGCTGTCGTTTAATGAATATAGATTCAAGCACTTGTGCAGCATTGTGTGTAATTACTGTATACTTGAATATATGCTAATAGAAGAAATTTAGTGAGTTTTTTAATAACAATAGTTCTTACTGATCATTAACTTGATTCCTTAAATTTTTTTTACACTGAATATACTTAAAAACAAATGAGGGAGTGAAAGTATTTTCAATCCGTTGGCATTTTAGTGCCCTAGGACTAAAGAAACTGAAAATGTAATCTCCTCTCATCAACATCTGTCTTAGGTTCCTGACCGGAGTGTGGCAACAGTCCAACACGGAGATGCACCACAGGGAGACCGAGAGCTGAGTGAGAACCACGCCCAAGGGTGAAATCTCCCTGCTGTCTCTCGCCAGCTGCTCCCCTTTGAGCAAGGTACCTCCATGCTGAGTGTCTCCATGTTGTTAAAGGTAAAGTGAAGACAAGCATTAGTAAATACTCATAAAGAATACAAGTTGCAAATAATTGTATGTGTGAGTGTACTTGATTTATTTTATGAGAGCTATCCCTATAGCAAAATGACTTAATATTAGTGCTGTGATCCATAGTGCTACTTTATAGCTTACTTTATTAAGTTCAATTGTTTCCCAAAATGGGTCACATATTTCTAAGTTTGTCATCCAAAAATTAAGGGCTCTTTTAGATAAGTTTTACATAGATAGTTTTTCTATTCTTATCCCTAACCCTTCCATCTCCATTCCAATAGCTAGCAGACTATCTATTCTAGGCACTCTGTAAACATTGAATGAATAAATATTTATGCATTTAAATTTTGCAGAAAAGTACTTCAAATATTTCATCAAAATACAAAAGAACTTGCACATTTCTCTCCAAGAATTTCAAATTCAGAATATCTTAACTATAATAGCTATATAACATTTGCCTTCTTAGGGAGTAATTGATGAGTTTCTATTTTATAGACTGTGTCAGGCAGAAGGATGATAAGCGGATTGACAGTTCATTTGTTATGATTTCTTATTTTATAGACTGGGAAGCAAAAACTCAAACTAACCTACAGAAATGGCTCGTTGAGGATTCAGGCCATGGTCTTCTTGTCTGCACCTGGCTGCATTTAAGCAAAATCTCCAGGTTCCCTAAACTAAGGCTGTAGTGAACCTAACAGCTTTAAGGGTTTCTAACAATATTTGGGAAAATAAATACATTAGCACTCACCCTCCTCCCCTCTCAGTGTCTCTCGCCTTCTCCCTCCTTTGTGAAATGTACATTATACACTCTGTAAAGTGTACAGACACACGCATGCACGCGCGCACACGTGCACACACACATACGCACGCGCACGCGCGCGCACACACATTTTACACGTGACCCACAAAGGCGTGCATGGTCCATCTCGCCACTAGGGGGCCTCCATGAGAATAGAAAAGATTGAATAAACTCCTGCAGAAGCCATCTTCCTGGTTTTGTTATGCAAATTGTGTACATTACTGGCATGTGAAAATTATTGCCTTCTAGGAGTGGGGATTTTTGTTTAAATTATACTTCTATGGTTACTTAAAGTTGGTTAATTAAACCAACCAAACCAAAGTTTGGTTAATACAATACAGTATAACCTAATAATTGAGATTCAATACATGTTAATTCAGTAATGGAATTTAAATTGTCATCTTCCTTCAACAATAATCGGATACTGTGTAATTTTAAGGAGTTATTCATTTTCATGAAATAAATAGTATTATATATAGTTACTTTTTAAGCTCTTAGCTTTTAGAAATATATTGTAATTATTCATGGATAAAAATAAGATAATATCTGAGACTTGCTTCATCATGCAAAGAACAGTAAAGTGCTATCTTTTTCCAAAATATGAATTTTTAATATTATCATAATAAAAGAAAATATATATATGTGGAGACATATATATCATTAGTTTTCAATATTAAATGATGTAAACATCTACCCAAACATCCTATGATACTTCATTAACTTTTTTTTGATACTTCATTAACTTTTATAATATTTTAAAATTAGGTTTATTGGTTCATTTTAAATATACATTATGATCACATTCATCACTGAGAATTTGTACCTGATATATTTTGATTCTTTTTTTTCCACAATTTTTGTCTTTGTTTTGTTTTTTGAAACCGGGCTTTTCAACAATGGCCCTCAAATTCCTGAACTCAAGTGATCCTGCCGCCTCTCCCTACCAAGAAGCGGTTACCGCACTAAGTTCAATTGTGTTTTCGTGTTTTGGTTAAAAAGAAATTAAATTTAAATTTTAAAAATTAAAAATTATTGACATCTACTTGCATTGTATTAAAATTAAAGTTTTTGAATGTTTTAAAAAGGCATAGAAAGTGTTTATAAAAATAGATTAAAGAAATGTGGCCATGTACAGTGAATGTATAATGATCCAAATAACAAGATATATTTTTGGTACTATATTTGTATTTATTTAGGTAATATATTACTATTACTAAATGACAAATAGATAGCTAACTATACAGACGTAAAATCTTATGACAGAACTCAACTGCAGATGTAAGCTAAATGGGTAAGACAGGATTACAGGTAATTTTAAGTATCTTTGACTATTGTGTGTTTTATAGAACAAATATGTATAAATAATATTATTAAAAATTATGAAATAGCCCAAAAGTGTAACAGTTTGGAAATATTAAGTGTTGTGTAAAGGTGAAAGAGGGCACACAGGGCTGAACCAATTCTTCCTGCAGTTACAGCATCTTTACATCAAAGCACCTCTAAAATAGAATAAGGGGTGTTCTCACATCAGCCATTGTCAGTCAGCTGAGATCCCTGCTCCCAAAAGACATTTGGCAATAGATATGGTAACACATTCGGTTGTCAAAAGTTACGAGGTTGCTGCAGACACATGGATGGAAGTCAGAGATTTTGCTAAATATGGCACAACACTACAGAAGCCCTGCAACACAGGATTATCTAGACTATACTATCAAGATTTCCAGCATTGAAAAACCTTGCTTTGGAGTTGTGTTATCTTAAAGCTGGAAAGAGCTCTGGCTCCACATAATTCAGAACTTCAAATCTAAGAATAAAAGGCTAAAAATCATTGCTTTTTTCTCATTAAGTATAGAATTAAGTATTGTCTGATTAAGTTAGACCCAACTCAGCTGCAAAAGCTCTTAAAAATAGCTCAAGGGAAGTTTTTCTTGACACTTACATATTTTCTTGACTTAGAAGACTCTCAACTCAGGGAGAGTATTGACTGTGCTTTGGCCTCTTCCTTACACAACGTGATCAGCAAGTTTGTTGACTAATTTGGAGAGTATTCATCACAATAACAAACTGATTTTTTTACTCTAGATTTAACCCATAAACATTGTCTTAATTTGACATATGGAGAGATATTTGGTTGAGAAGATCTGAAATAAATGTTCTTGACCACCTCCAAACACAGGAAAACAATTTAGAGACCAATTTTCAGTAATTTTAAGCTGAGTTCTCCAGGTACCATTCAGGTGACATGAAATGTCCATAGAATTGTAAAGTGGAGTTAAAATAGTAAACTATATTAGTTAATCTTACAGAAAGAAATCTACCCATATACCACTGACTTATACCAACTTAGCATCAAAGGCACATCTTTTCAATGCATTATGAATTTGTACACGTTTTCAATAGACCTCCTCATTAAAAAAAAAAAAAAATCAAACCCCAAACACCACCAAGAGTCTCATGAATCCCAGCATAAAGCTAGGCAGCCAGCATCACAAAACAGAGATGAGCAGGCCTGAGTGTCCACCTTTGGAAGCGCACATCAGGGCCCACACGTGTGTTCCTCTCCCCTCCAGCACAAGACCTTGAAGCTAACCAGGCTCTGCCACTATCAGTGTATAAAATGTTCCGATTGTAGGACATTCAGTGAACTAGATGACCCGTACTCTCCCATAAATACATCAAATAAAATAAAAACTGCTTTCAGAAGAATGAAAAGGCATATTTAAAAGAAGCAGAAGCCAAAACTAAACTTCAGGGGTTAGAGATGTACATTTTGGAAAAAAGCTTGAGAAGAAATGAAAGAAGGTAATTAAAGTACAGGATAGTCATTTTTTTGGAGGGTGGGAGAACAGAACATTGAATTTTGACACAAAATCCCTGGAGGGCTTCTAAAATATCTATCAAAATTTTATGTGTTTTCAGTTGAATGATAGAAGAGTTGAAATAATCCATTCATCTTTGTATTTTTTATTCTAGTTCCTGTACAGCTTGTACTATTGTTGAATTTTGAGATAAATATTTTATTAATATTTTGTCTCATTTTTGGTGTTGATTCTATGAGAGGAAAGCATATGTAGTGTAATCTTTACTAAATATCTTAGGTCATCTAATATACCAAGTTGAGGAAGTTGCATGTGTAGATCCGTGCACTATCCATCGTGCTGTGAGATATTGTCCACCCAGCTGACACCAGGAATGGTGTCTGAGTCGAATCTTCAATAATTACTCTTTTAACACACTCCTTTACCTCACATTTTCAGCCTCTTACTCCTTTAACTGACACCAGATGGGGAAAAAAGACCTTCTAACATAAAAGGTAGGTGTTCCTGTAACTGTCATGCTTAATCACTATTTCTGTGACAGTTCCTACCATTGAAAACTCCTATTTCCAATCCATCATATGGAATGCTAAGTACTGAATAGTTAGCAAAATTACATTAGCATGTCCTTAAATATACACAGTGAAATGGGTGACATTTCAAAGACCCTAAGGAGTTCTGCTCATTGGTTAAGTCACTGAGTCAAATATGTCACTTGTTTGTAGCCAACTCTCAATTATCCACAGGTAGATTATCCATAGGAGACACAGCATTAAAATTCACATAGAAAGTTATCCCTCTGAATCTACAGATGTGATCCAGGAAGGCAGTTTGGACAGCATTTGAATCAGCACCTCCTTTTGCAAATGAGGAAAAAAAATCAGACAGGCCAAATTGCTCACCCAATGTGAACCACTGGAAAGACGCCAAAGAGGTAGGGCGGGAGATCTGATGGATTTGATGCCAGGACAGCAGTCTTCCCAGCAGCACCTTTCAAAGCCTGTATATGCCCCCTCCTTTCTTTAGATGGGGGTCTCGCTTTGTAGTTCATCCTAGCCCTATGCTCAGTCCTGAGCTCTGAGCAATCCTCCTGCCTCTGGCTCCTGAATGCTGGAGTTACAGGCATGAGATACCATGCCCAGCACTGTGGCAGATGGTTGTGATTGCTGCTGTGAGTGAGACTCCATGCCCGGCAATGCTGTATGTGATTCCTAGGGATGAAACCTGGGCCCTTGCACTCACAAGGCAGGTGCTGGAACCACCGAGCTAAATCCTTTTTCTTTTAGGGTTTTTTTTTTGTTTTTTTTTTTTTTTTTTTTTGAGACAGGGTCTCGCTTCATAGTTCAGGCTGGCCCTGAGCTCAGCCTTACACTCACATCACAGCAATCCTCCTGCCTCTGCCTCCCGAGTGCTGGGACTACAGGTGTGAGCCACCATGCCCAGCGTGAGTCTCCATGCCTAGTATTGTATGTGGTTGCCAGGAATCCAACCCGGGGCCTTGTGCTTGCAAGACAGGCTCTAGAACCACTGAGATAAATCCCCAGCCCCTAAATCCTTTAAAAAAAACAAAAGTTTTGTTTTGTTTTGAAGATTTAAATTATTAGGGTAATAGTACTGTCACACATATTTGTGACTTAGAAAATATTAACACAAACTATCACTACTCTGTAGCAGAAAATTATGCTTGGTGGAAAAATATATACTGTCTCTAGCATCTCTCGCCTAGTTTTCCATTTTTCTATTTGGGAAGCTTTTTGCATGTCTCTATGCTGGAGATAGCTGACAGCAATACAAAGTAAGACTTACGTTAAATATGTAAATTCTACCTCTCGAGTATTTGATGCATTCCCCTCCTCTGCTCAGAAAGAGCTGGGTTTGCCTCCACAGGCACATTCCTCTCGCTATTATGCATCTCTGGGTATGTCTATTTGTAGCTTCCTCTTTTAAACCAGTTATGGCATCGGCTTAGTTCCCTCACTGATCAAGTACAACTTTTAACATGTGTTTGTTTATGTGTTTGTGTGAAAGTCCTGATCTAGCTGTTATTTTGAAAATCGTTTCTTACCAACAGTTGCTAGTACTACTATTACTTCTACTATCCCAGGAGTTATACTCCTAAGGTAGAAAAGGTTCTGTAGAACTGGAAGTGCACCGTCTTCTTCAGGTTGGGCTAAACACTGGTTTGTCTCTTCTTCATGAAAATCTGATTCTTCTTCTTCTTTGGCAAATGAAGGATTAATGAACTTGCATACAGAAACACAGTTGTTATCCTGCGTTCACCTTGACACTCAGCCTCCTCTGACTCCAACACCATTTCTCTTCAGGAAAACGTGACTGTCAGCACATCGTTGAAATCAAATCATTCTCTTTGCCAACAGAAACAGATATACTGTATTTTTTACAAAGTTGGGTCATTCAAATTATATTGGTGTTTTGTATCTTTTCATTAGATGACTGTCTTTGTGTCTATCCTGAAATGTGAATGTGCACACAGACAAGGTGGGGGAGCAGCACTAGAATAAGACAATAAAGTCGAATCTATTTAACTCTACTTGAATGTACTATGTTTTGCTCACTATATTAAAATATTTTGAATTTCAACTCTAAATAATATAGTACAAATAAATAAAAACCTTTTTCTAAATGGTAATAGAAAAAGTGTTAGAATTCTTGCTATTAATGATTCTCTATTTTCCTCTACTGTTATTTGTTAAAAACTATGACTGAAAACAAGTCTGACCAAAATAACAAGATTGAATATAGACACACCTTTATTTACCCAACAAAAATACTTTCAAGACAGTGTTTGTAACCAATTTCTTAGAATAAAATAATACTACACAAAGGTTGTTAGCATTATCTGTTCTCATTGAAAAGAAAATAATTATGTTGCCACATTAAAATCTGTCTTTTGGCCTTTCCTCTTTGTCCTTCATGCCATTAGCAAATTTCTCCATCTTTTGAATCCTGTATTAGGTTTTTTGCAGCCAATCACATTCAACTTTACTTGTTCTCAGGATCTTTTTACCCTGAGTCTTTGCCGACAAGGCCACAATTTCAAATGACACAAAATGACATAATACTAAGTCTAAGCTTTACGTTCACTGGAACTTTCCATGGTTCCTGATGAAAGTATTTTCCCCTTGGGAATTAGGACCCCTGATTCAGTAGAAACTGAGATGGAGTTGATGCAAAATAGAAATCTACAAATGTGTCTTCAAGTTAAAAGGCGAACAGGAGAGGGTACTGCTACAAGACACATCACTGAGTGGCTATTTCTCAGCCATGCTTTCGACGTGAATGCCACATCAGCAGTGTGGTGTCTTGGCACATGGTCAGACAATTCCTCTCCACATCCTCCACCATTTCATCATTGTTCAAGTGTGGTGTATTTTGCTTCTTAAGTTTTTCTGAAACTTGACTTCAAACCCAGTGCTTTAAATTTTACTGTGTACTGTTTGTATTTTACAACTGCTTCCCAACTGACTCTTCTGCTTCTTACCTTTCGTGTGTTTTCAGGGCTGACAGTGAACATGACCCGAATGAAGTGAGCTGTGGGGCAGTTCTAGGGCTCTTTTGATTCCCTATGGTGTTTTTTATTTCCGTGTTACACATTCTCACCTACAGTTTCAGCTTTGTTCTTCCAACCCAACCAGAAGCATTGCTTTCTGCTTAGTTTGGCTACATTCTTTCATAACTTTCAAATTCTACCCCTGGGCTGTACTCCCTAGAGCTGTCCTGTGTCCTCTGGCCTTGGACTGGAGCAGCTGGGCCCGGACAGGACTACCGTGGACAGTTCTCTGGCCAAGTGTGCCTTGGCCAGCCGAGACAGACCCAAATACTTCTTCCCACTGAGCTGGTAGTTTGGTTTCTTTTCAATGCTGTGGGTGCTTTTTACATGCCAATCCTTCTCTCTAAATATTGTTTCCTGCTTCCAACCACCAGGGTGACTATTCAAGAACTAGTAAATATGTCACTCTCTTATATACCTCCTCTACACTCAATGAAGTTTTGAGGACTTCCTTAACATTTCACACAAAGCATCAGCAAGTACCTGTCATAGTAATAGAAACATAACAATAATAAGACAGCACGATAGCAACAACATAGTAGCACAAGATTTATCAAATGCCCATTGCATGCCGATCTCTGTGCTGATTGTAGGTACTGCATTGGCCTAATGAGAATCAGTCTCCCACTGAACTGCGGACTTCTTGAGAAGTATCCACTTTCTTTTCCTTTCTTTTTCCTTCCTAACATATAGCCAAATTCAGGACAGCAACTACCATTCATAAACAATTACTTAAGATAATTAAATTAAATGACCTGGGATACATTTAGTTTATCATTCTTCCTTAGACATAAGGAAACAGTAACTCTTTAGTAGTATGCCACTTAACACATTAAGATTACAAATTTAATTCCTGCCTGAGAACCATTCTTCCAAATCAGTGGTTTTAGTCTTGCCTAGAAATTCACTTTATCCCAATGTTGGCCTTTTGTCACTAGAGTAGCAGTTCCCTGGGCAACGAGAAGAACTTTCAGACTGGTTCTTCCAGTAGGTCTGGGGGAAGGTGTGGGCAAAGGAGAGCAGGCAAAAGTCCCATCGCATTTGGCACTCAGAGTGTTTGCTGTACTTTTGGTGATGTGTACTGACTGCAGGCTCTATTTAACTGAGTAGAGGACTCAAGTATTGAACAACCAAAACATTGCCCAACTCCCTGGGTAGGTGGGGCTCCTTCAGTGCTTGACAGATTGCCTGTCATCTGAATGTGATCTGTACATGTTGGAAAAACTGTACGGCCTCTGCAGAGTCCTCTCTGCTCACCTGAAGATATTCAGTAGTATGCCCGTGGGAAACCCAGAGCCAGCCTTGCCTTCAGGCATCAAAGGCTGAAACAAATTAAGTTTCCATTTCTCCCCTGGCTATTTGGGTTTGAACGATTTCAAAAGCAGCCTAGTAAACAGGCAGACAAGACTCCACTTGAGTTGCAACCCTGTTTATAACCTAAAGCTAAGGAGTTTATGGAATCACAGGCCAGGCTGGGGCATGCTCACTCGGCAGTGAAAAATCAAAGAATGGCAATTTAGAGCTAGGGGAGGGCAGGGCAGTGCCATTAAATGAAAATAGACGCAACTCATTCTTCTTTTCGACAAGTCCAGATGTGAAAAGGAGGTCAGAAAAGCTATGGGAGTGTGCAGAAGGTGATCTGTGACAGGGAAGCATGGCAATGAGCCTATGTAAATTAAAGATCTAAGCCAATGTGGAAAACACATTTTCAGCAAGCAAATAATGCCATTTAAGGAGATTGATTGCTAAAGCAGCCTCATTGCCTAATGGGAGCCTGGTTATTCACTCAACAAATATTTACTGCCTGGCCCCCGAGCTAGAGCTGGCCTGTAATACAGTGGTGAACAATGACCCCATCCTGTAGCCCCTAGTTTCAGTATTATTATAGAGGAGACTTAAATACATGCATTATACATTAGGATACATTTATGTATATATATATATATATATATATGGTACTACTAAGTGCTGGGGTAGTGTCATTGTGTTCATGATAATTCCCAACAGTTTACAAACATATTCCTATCTGATTTGTATCTTTGGATCGTTCTCCATAAAGCTCTAACACACACACACACACACCCCAAATCCTAGTCTCTCAAACCCAAATTTTAACTGCTCTAGTCTTTTTAGTTGGTCAAGAGAGATTTAAAGTCTGAGTGATATTTTATGAATGACACAACTGCCTATTGAAATACAGCTCTAAACTTAAGAGTTAAGAAGTTAAAATCATCTAAATTAGAATGATTTAAATCATTTAAAGAACATAACTGACTTGTTCTTCCATCTTATTTAGTCCATGTAGCTACTCTGATTGCTTAAAATTAGTAATAATTATAATGTCATCTTTACATAGAATGCAGACATTCTGTTGACAGGGAAAAAGAAACGGTATACAGCAGAAAAGAATTCTGGTGATGGGCATGGAGTTTTGAGGGAAAAAAAATCACCCTTAAAACATGCAAATTTAATAGTATGTAAGATACTGTCACATAATGAGAGTTTCAATCCCCTCCCACAGAATGCTCCATAAATTACATTACTGAAATGTCACTTCGGAGAAAGAACATTTCTGCTCCTTCTTTTACACAAAACAAAATCCTAATAAGGGCTATATTTAGAAAAGTTAGGTGCTTAGCTTTGTCCCACACATGCTGGGACTGTTTGTAAGCATTTATCAATGACAGTAGACTACAAATCCTCCAAACACAAACATTTATTCAAATTTCTATTTCAATATGTGATAAATGGAATCAGATTCCTTTGATTCCATTTGTTCAGCTTTTCAATTTTACTTCTCTCACCCCTTCAATAAATAATAAACATTTGTGAAAAAAAATACTCAACCCAATTATTTACATAACATTGACAGAAGTTTTCCATTATCCTGCCTTTGTATTTGTATTCCCTTATGTTATGGGTTAAATATTTACCCCAGAATTCATCTATTGAAACCCTACCTCACCCTATGTTATGATAATGGGAGACAGAGTCTAGAGAACGTCTCGGGTAGGCTTCTAGAGAGGAACAAGATCCAAATAAAGCATATGTATGGTTATACACAGCATTTTATTGGGTAGCTGTACAAGTCCAGCGGCGGAAGAGTTAAGATGGTAGTGTGTGAGATTAGACAGGAAAGAGTTCAAAATGCCCATCTGAACCCTGTAAACCAAGAAGATGCAGGAGCAGCTGGAAGTTAAAAACCTGTAACATCACAAAAGTCACCATAAGGAAGGCTGAAGAGTCTGAGTTGGAAGGTTAGACTGTGTACTGGAAAGCTGAAGAAACTGGAGACCCAAGTCCGAAGGTAGTAACAGGGTAGAGAGCTCCTCCCAAAGGCGCGCACTAGCTTCTTTCCTTTCTTGCTCCAGCCAGGCTACAGTCAGTAGCTGATGGCACCCACCTCCAAGTGGGGCCGCTCCCTCGCTGTTTCCTCCTGCATGTCTGATCCAGAGACACACCCCGGATGTTATTAATCTGCTAGTTTTTACTAAGTCAATTGAAATATCACAATTCATAGTCAGAAAGCAAAAATGAGATAATGAGGGTGGAGCCCCGTGAAGGGAATTAGCACCCTTCCAAATCATTGCTCTCTGCCCTGCCTCTGTGAGGCCAGTGAGGTCAGTTCTCTGATGGAGAAGACCATCTTTACCAGAGGCAAACCACGTTACTTTCTGTATGTCTACCACGTTACCTTCCACTTCCTGCCTACAGAGGCATTCAATATAAATTTATATTTTTATAAGATACAATTTTGATGCCCATCCAGGATAAGACACTTTGTTTTTAATAAGTTATCACTTACATTCTATGTTTCATCACTGTTGAATACTGAGCCACTATTCTGAGATCATCATTACTTTTTAGGCAACTTTTGAGATTTTTATTGCCTCAGCGATAGTTATGATTCATTCATATTATATGTAGCTGTGGTTATTCATTTTAAAGGGTATTTTTTTAAGGTTTAGCATTATCTTAGTGGCTCACATTTTGTAATTATTTTCATTGTGAACTTATGAACAGTGGTACTATAAACATTTTATACATGTTGTCTCGTGCACTAAAACAAGCCTGTTACTTCTAGCTTGTATCTAAAAGAACTGCTAGAAGGTGAGGCGTCAGAGTGTCTCTCACCAAGAGTGTGTGAGATCGTACTGACCTGCCACACTCCGACAATCAGCACTATCCAACTTTTAACTGTTTAAGAAAAAGAAGGTAAAATGGCACTTTCTGTAGCTCAAGATTTATAATAACTTGATTACATTAAACCAGTTATTTCTTCGTGTACCTGTCTAATACCTTCCCAGGTTTACAACACAATTATACCGAGCAGCCTAATAATAAGTAATCAATCATAGAAATAACATGTTTTTAGCCGAACACATTCTAATTTTTTGTAGAATGTTAGTATTTTTATACACAATACATTTGAAGACACATTTCTATTGTCTGATCTACATAGTACAGTTGACCTTCTTGATTGTAATATATGAAGTATGGTCAAAACATATATGAGGTGAGTACTAAGGTAAAATAAATGATACAATAAAAGATACATTATTATAACCCCTTCAAAGTTCTCCCTTCTCTTCAGACACATTGACCCCATCATTGTTATCACTCTCTGAAGCACTTCTGGAAGTCTTCTGTGAGTTCCTGTGATTGTCCTGCTATGGTTGCTTGGAGTCCGTAACTGATCTAACACACTGACCTCCTGTGGCAATTCTGACACCGCGAAAGACCCAGAATTTACATAATGCCATATCAGGTGAATACGAGAGATAAGGACAAGCAGTAATGGTTTTTGTTTGACAGTCCTATAAACAGTTAATCAGCGAGAGGTAGTCAAAAATGCATCGAATGATTAAAATAAGAAATGTATATAGTAAAAGGATCATTGCCAATAATCCTCTAAACAGCCCTTCTTAATATAAAAGAAAAAATTTAACCAATCATTCTTGGTAACGTATCTTTTACTGAAGTAGTATCTTATTTAAATATTCATTCACATTTTGCACATACAATTTCACTGTGTAATAACTCCAGAAATTCTGGAGTGATTTGTGAATCTCAAAAGGGTGACATATTTTCATCAGGTATAGAAATTAATTCTAACTATATAGATTAGCTTTCTGAGCAAATAAAACACTTTACCTATAGTTACTTTGTACTAGGATCTGTATTTTGGATGAGTGTTTTATCTATGCTTCAAAATATTTTTATACTTCTGTGGGTACTGAAGTATACAAATCAGCACTAGAGACCATGCAGAAATGGTAATTTCTTTTTTCCCTATTATATAAGCATTCATTTAATCCTTGGAAGATAAAATGAATAAAAGACCTCAAGTAGTAAAGAGCTGCTGGGGAAACTGTAAATCACTGTTCGGCCAACTACCTCTGCTCTCTGGTGGTATCAGAGCATTTCCCCTATCTCCCAGTTGCTCCACATGAATATACCAAGTACTCTTCACCTTATCCAAAAGGATTGTGGGGGATCATCTGATACACTGCATATTTTCTTCCTCTGGCCATCAACTACCAACACACTCTGTAATCTCTGGCAGCTTTAAAAAAAAAAAAAGGAGCATAGGAAATGAAATATTTAAAACTAAGAATCACAGAATCATGATAGATAAGTTGTCTCCTGCTCAAATTCTAGAGATTGTGCATTGCTTATGGGCCTTAGACATCACTCCAGGTAAAACTATCATATATTTTTATTGTGAATGATAGTATACCCCATGGGGGAAATGTAGATATTAGATAGTCAAACTCAATTACTATCCTCTGAAAATAGAAGGATTTTTTTCTACTTGTAATTAGAATTTACTTGCATTTTTGGCAAAAAAAAAATAGAGATAGATTTGTTTCTAAAAGTCACTTCAAATGTGTTTTACTATGTACAAATGAGCATGTGGTTATTTGGTTAATTTGTAAGAAATAAAAATTGATATTTCACTTGCAAATAGCATATCTTCACAAATTATCTTTAAATCAGTTTGAATAATAAATCATTCTAAGATCTATTACATTTTTCTCTTATGATTTTATAAGGGCCAAACAAAAGTCAATTAACCTGTATAATTCCATTGAAAATCTTCTTTCTCTATTTTCAATGTTTTACAGTTTTGTGATTATTCATAATTCAATTATATTGCCATCTATAAACAGAAATTAACCTTCTTGTAAATGGTGATATCATATACCCTCATTTAAAGTATCTATTATTAATATACCACTTGTTTTAAGGTATATATAATGTGCACAGTCACCTGTATTCAATGAATGCTAAGAATATCCCTAATGGTCCAAGAACAGTAGATAATATAAACAGAAAGGAAGAGAAAGAGGATGGAAGATAAGTCATAGTCATAGCTAGCTACAAGTGGGGACCTGGTGGCAGAGCAGTACCTTGTAATTATTTTCCAATTAAAGTCACATCCAAAGGATCAAACTATCCCTGACATGTGGTCAGTGGGAAGGTACAGAGCAGGTACTCTCAATTCTGACTTAGACTTAGATCATGTAACCTTTCACTTTCCACTTTCATGTGACCTTTCACTTTCCACTTTCAAGGGTAAAATAAGTTTATAGCAAGTTCAATCAGCTAGCAAATATGTACAATTACCCACTGTGTGCTAGCCAGTACATACAGAGAAAGAAGCAACAAATAACACATTGCACAAAGATCATCAATTTACTTGAAAAAATATGACTGAAAAATATAGCTATATTTTTGAAAAGTGAATTCTCAAATTTGATCTCTAGTACCACACACACAAAAAGAAAAGTGAATTCTTTTTCTTCCATATATCTTGCCATTTGCAAATGTATCATGAACACAATACAGAAAGTGTAAGAAGTTCTACAGTGTAAAAGAAGTCAATGATATAATTTTTCTTTCTTTAGAGGAGTACAGTATAATGTCTACAAGGAAAGCCAATATATGTATACATATAATCCACATGATATCACTAAGTTTTCACTTGGATTTAATGAATCAAAAAATTTACTATGCTAAAACAGTGCTTAACATATAGAAAACTACATTAATTGCTATTGCTGTAGTTTGGATGTTGAACATTTCCTAAATGCTCTTATATTGAAGACTTTGGTCTACAGGTGGGCTCTACTGGAAAAATATGGAAACTTTAAGAGGTGGGGCCCAGTGCGAGATCTTTAGTTTATTAGGGTGTGCCCTAGAGGGAAATTATGAAAATTCACTCCTTTCCCTTCCTGTCTTTTGATTCCTGGCCATGAGGTAAGTGTGCTGTTTGTCTGTCTGTCTGTTTGTTTGTTTGTCTGTCTGTTTGTTTGTTTGTTTTTGAGACAAGGTCTCACTTTGTAGTTCAGGCTGGCCCTGAGCTCACCATATTGCGCAGGCTAGCCTAGAACTCACAGCAATCCTCCTGCCTCTGCCTGAGGTAAGTGGTTTTGCTCCAGCTTCTGCTCCTGCTGTGTTGTACTTAATGGTTTAGGCCCACTCAAACTATTTGCCAGAATAAATCTCAATTTACAAAAGTCTGAGGTATGGATTAAAAACTAAATTATTGATTTGTATTAGTGCTGCTGGAGCCAGGCCTGCACACTGTGCAGTGTTCTGTCCCATAGCAAGAGGAAGGACACCACTTCTCTTCCCTGTGCATTGTCTGCAGTCTCTCCCTTTGTCCAGATTTTAGAGACGTTATTGTTAGACTAGAATGTCTCCCCAAACACTCATGTGTTCAGAGTGGGGCTTTGGGAGGAGGACTGATTGGATCATGGATGTTATATTCTTCAATGTCTTAATCCATTGATAAATCCATAGCTCAGTGTCCTGATCGTACTTGGGGGTTGGTCAAAACAGCTGTTCCACTCCTCCCGTTGTTGCTCTACTTCGTGGCCCCACCCTGCTGTGAACAGTTGCCTCCGTCAGACTCTCCCCCAGGCCATCTTTGCCTTGGAGTTGACTGGTTACAGGCTGCATCCTCTAAAATTAGGGACAGAAACACATATCTCCTCCTTTAGTTTCTGGATGTTGGGTATTATATTCCAGAGAAGAAAGAATGACTAAGACAAGATCTGTTTCAATATTATGTGGATAACGGCAGCTGAGCAATAGTTTAGGGATACAGAAAGAGATTAGACTACTAGTCATGTATAGAAAAAGAAGACTCAGGATACAGTCTTGAAGATCCCCTAAATTTTAAGGCTAATGGAGAAAGAAAAGCCAAGAAGAAAACACAGGTAAAGCAGAGACAGAAAAACACTACAGGTGCCAAAATGAAAGTCATAGTTTAGGGCAGAGTAGATGCATTTTGCAGTCAGATGGACAGCTTCCTACATGTTGTAGGATGAATTTTTTTCCACTCTGATGCTTAACTGAATATAAGCTTAATATAGTCTCAAAATGTCTGAAGTTCAAAAACATAATAATAAAGTTACTTTCTAACCTAACCTTTCTCAAACAAAGTATGTTTCCTCATTCTTGGAATGTAAGGGATTATTGTGGATATGGTTCTCATAGGCAATTGTGCAGTGATTTAAATCTGCAAATAAAATCAACACCTGCTGAGGGCATTGCTGTTTATATTGCAGAGCTTTGCCATCTGTTTAGATAGAGAAATTCACTAGATTTCTAAGATGACATATGTCATGATCATGTCATACGTGGAGCCGACTATAAATCCCTCTAGCAGTGTCCTTGGAGAAATCAAAATTAACATTTACAAGGATTTGAATAAAAGGTCCCATCCCATGAGATGATATGGCTTTATATTACCAAAAATATTAAAACTTAAAATCTAGAGACACTCAGAGTCACAGCCTTCAACCTCAGGTGTTAGCGTGAGACATTTCCTTGGATTCAATACCATGCTTCCTCCACTTTTACTTCAGGATTGTATGAAAAATTTACTTCTCTCAAAAACCTGATATGATGACTCCTCCCTGGATTGATGAACATTATATCCAACATGATCATAAAAGAACAAGACTGTTTTTCTACCTTTCTGTTAGAATGCATTTCATCTACGTGCATCTTTCCCATACCTCTTCCTTTCTGATGGGAAGAGGATTTCTTATTTATTTAAAACTCTGTCCTGCAAATCCCAACTTCTCCTCAGTGACTTTGTTTCAGTACTTATCATTTCTCTTCCTCCTCCTCCTATTATTTTCTTCCTCTGCGTATTCTCACTCTCCTGTCCCCCTTCTCCTTTTTGTGGATGTATCCTAAAATTCATACGCATGTTTAAGGACAGACCGAGAACTCAGTCCCTCCAATTCTGAATAATGAAGGACTTCTCCATGACCCCATAGTCCTCTGTATGCTTGTTTTATTACAGTCAGGCTTCTTGAATTTTCTGCTACTTGCTAGTTTTCCTTTTTACTGAGCAGTCTATTTTTTACCCTCTTATGATCTGGCTTTTGTTCCTCAGGAACTGCTATCCCAAATATCATTAAGAGCACTTTCCAAAGTCCTAAATAAGTCTAAATTCTTATTTGATATGTCTCCATCCCCAGATTTTTAGCCATCTGATGACTCTGTCCCCATTCTGATAACATCTATCATCCCTGCTCCTATGCCAGCCATGGCCCCTGACATATAGGAACCGTGCAGATGTCAGTCCTCTAGCCTTGCTTCTGGTTGAGTTTCTTCTTCTACCTTGGGTAGACTGATACTGATTCTCAACGACCCGGAACAGGCTTGCTAATCCATTCTGTGTTTCCTCCAGAGCTGCCAATATATTCAATGTTCTTCATTAGGTGCTATCTTATGTTCTGAACTATGTTTAACATATGCATCTAAGCAGTTCATGCCAGACCTCTAATTATGGAGAAATACAGAAAATATAGATAAATTGATTTATACTCTGCAATGACAATGTGGAGTTTAGCTTTCTCCACTGATAATTAAGGTATTTTATTTATCTTACTCTCCTTTAAGTCACTAGTAGGAAACTGATTTAAAAAGTGTCATGTATGGGGCACGGTGCCTCATAACATGTAGGTTATTTTCAGCGAAAAGGTGTGGATCAAGGGAGAAAAGGACATGAAGATGGACAGATAGAAAACTGTACAACTGTATAATTTTAAAAAAAACTGTATAATAAGAACCACAGTTCTGTGTCTCAAAAAATAAAACATAGAACTTTAGAAAAAATTTTATGACAGACCACATAGACAGAAATTTTGAGTCATTAGGTTTGAGTTGAGGGACAGAGCAAAGCTTTTGTGTAATTTTGGTCAAAAGTATCAGTTAAGAATCATTATGCTAAGTAATATGGATTTTAGGAGGAAATTATATAAAAGCAGTAATGGACATCACTAAAAATTCAGGTTTGGGTACTTCAACAAGGATCTTAGCAGCAGCTGGCAGTGCTGTCATGTGTCTCCAGAGTGTTCCTACCCACCTTTATCACAAGTTACTGTCCTCGGGTGTAGACTGTCTTATTACTGTGCAACCATATGCACAGACTGTCTTGTCAGTCTTCAACCTTCCTTTCTCCCAATAACTTACAAAGTCAATGACACATCTGTTATAAATGCTCACCTCAGGCAAAGTCTCTCTAAGTTCCTACACTGCTCAGACCCGGCTCAAACTTGTGATCCTCCTGCCTCAGCCTCTTGAAGTAGTAGGATTACAGAGGTGGCACAACACGTCTGGCAGTATTTTCAATAAGTAATGTTGGAAAACTGAGTATGAACAAGCCAACAAATGAGATTGGAGCTCTTCTTTACTTTATCTAAATAAATGAATTCAAATGAATCACTCCTCTAAGCAAAAAGCTAAAACTACCAAATTGAAAGAAAGCTTGGAGTAAATGCCTGTTGGATTTCAAATGAACATCATTCAAAATGTGAAAAAAATAGTGAAAGAATGAGATAAAATACTTATAAAGCATAAATGACAACCCTGGCAGCAATACCTATAATCCCAGTACATACGAGGCTAAAACAGAAAAATCACTGTGAATTCCAGCCCAGGCTGGGGAACATCGTGAAACCTTTTCAAAAGAAAATTTTTAAAGAGCATAAATGACAGAGGAGTTCTATGCAGAATATATGAAGGCCTCTTCTTTTTTATTTTATTGTGAAATAGGTACAGTTTATACACATATCATAGTCACACTCATCACTGACAATTTGTGCCCATATATGACATGACTTGATTCTTATTTTTTCCCATTCCCCTACCCACCCTACAACCCCCACCTCCCATCACAGAAACTCTACCCTGACAAACCACATGCCTTCTACAGGGCCTAGCTCTCAGAACCATGACTTTATCTTGAAAAGGAATTTTGAGAGAGATTCAAACATTTATTCCATATCTATCCTGCTCAAACAAAGATAAAGTGGTAGGTCAATTAGCTAAAAATTAAAATTAAATCAAACAAAGATAAAGTGGCAGGTAAATTAACTAAAACTTATAATTATTTTAAATTTTCATGAATTAGCTAAAAAGTAAATATAAACAAATTTTTATTCCACTTGCAATTAATAGTGACAATGATGCTATTAAAACAAAAATTGTACATTATAAAGTTTATCAATGATTAAAATTTGACAGAAATAACTTTTGATATAATTTTTTCTGCGACATTTGATTTAGAATAAATGGATTGAGAAATACACTGCCCACACAACAAAAATATCCTACTGTAAATGATATGGTTAGTATCATGAGTTTAAAAACCTGATTAAAAGTAGTTTACTTTTATTGAACAGTTTGCTTGGACAATTATTTTGATGAGAACTCCAACAAAATGCAATGAGTATACTATGTAATAAGTTGATACAGTAATTAAGTTGGTTTAATGGAAAAAATAACTTCCCAGTGCAGATTTCTTTGATGCTTTTCTGGGGGTTCTTGAGATGCTTCTGAATTGTAAAAATTGATACATTGAGCCTCTCAATATTTACTTCAAAGGAAATGTTCTTTACCTTTTCTTCTGATAAATAATGAAAGTTTGAGAGAATAGCCAACCCTTATTCTTTAGATTTGGCACAAGACGTAAGCAGATAATTTACTAAGTTCTCTCGCTTTTAATTTTTTAATTTATTTTATTGGTACATGTTACACATACATTATGACCACACTCAACATTGAGAAATTGTAGCTGTACACGACACATCTTGATTCTCATGTTTTCCTTTTACTCTGTCCTCCCTACAACTCCTAACCCTTACACATAAGCTTTATTACCTTTCTTCTTTCCCTTCACTTTCCCCTCCCCATTCTTTCCCTTTTTTAATTTTTTTGCACATTTTTTCCTGTTTCACATTATCTATCATACATTTCATATTCATTTATACCTTCAGTTTTCATAGCAGAGAAAAGATAAAGTACCTACATTGCTGTGTCCTGTTTATTTCACTTAGAAGTATGTTCTCAAGGTACATCCATTCGAGTATAAATGATTCAAATTTATCATTCTTTATGGCTGAATAATATTCTATTTAAAAAAAAAAAAAACTACATCTTCTTTATCCAGTCAGTCACTGATGGGCATCTGAGCTGTTTCCAAGATTTAGCTATCACAAACTGAGTTGCAGCAAACATTAGTCCACATATGTCACTATGATATGAATCTTAATTATTTCAATAGCTGGGTCAAATGGGAACTCAAGACCTAGTTTTTCTAAGGAAGCTCTACACTGAGCTCCACAGTGGTTGCATTAATCTACATTCCCACCAACAGTAAAGAAGGGTTCCTTTCTTCCCACAGCCCCCCAGCATTTGTTGTCTGCTGATTTCATGATAGTAGCCATTCTTTGCATTGCTTTTAATTTTTGTAATTAAAGTAGGGTTTCTTTTCTGAAAACACTCAGATCTGGCTCATATCTGGGTTAACTAAGATATTTGTAAATCTTTTTCTAAGATCCAGGTCCTTGACTCTATCCTAAGGATATTTGTGAAAGAAATAAGCAAATGAGGATAGTTCATAGTGAACGTGATGCTTTCTGGGACCCTAGAGAAATTCAAAGTGAAGCTACAGGAAGTTCTCAAATATTATGATGACAGACTCTTCTTTTTCCTTGTCTTAAGATGTTTCTAAGGCAGAGTCACTATTGCAAAAAGGCTCTTGTCTCTTGCTCATTCTCGTTGATGTGACTGTTGAGTGCAAAGGAGGAATTGTGGTCATCTGTTCTCTCTGGAGGTTCAACTGGTCACCTTCAAGGAAGATGTGATCTGTGCTTCCTGTGCTGTGAAACTGACAGGTACACACCCCTCCCCTGTGGCTGTCTGTATGTCAGGGACGCTGTGATTTTCCGTCTCTGCTTGCTGAACAGATTGAAACATCTGTTCTGTCCCGTGGAACAGAATTAATAGTCCATTCTTCCACATGAGTCATGTTCTCTAAGACACTTCTGTCTATCATAAAGCTTATATTTTAGGATTACCATAACTCCAGCACAAACCTCAACTTCCTCTCTTCTTCCTCTTTAAAGATTCCCTTTTATGGAAAATAAAACCTGCAGAATTTGTGCAGGGTGTGTATGTGTGTGTTTCATTTGTTTTTACTTTTAGGCAAAGAAAATAAAAGAAATGCAGGATGCAATTTCCATTTGGGGGATTTTTTAGAATTTATAAAGCCATAGTAAATCAAATATTTGAATCTAGAAAACAAAATATTAAGGAAGATTTAAATAAAGAAAAGAAGCTATGGTAGGTGGGGCAAGGAAATGTATGTTTACCAAGAAAAGGCTCACTTTATGTAGCAAATTGATTTAAACAAATAGGATATAATTTAACACCAAATTTTGAAAGTGATATATAAATGAACTACATTCTGAATAAAATTCCTCTTAAAATGCATTTGTATTTTTCATGAAAGTGATCTTGGGATTCTAAAATTGGTTTGGAACCTTACAAGTGTTACTTTTCAAGCAAAATGTACATTATTAGTAACATTGCTGTTTTGCACACATATTGATGGGTTTTTTATATTCCTAGAATATATGATTTACTCAATAAAATATCATGGGAAATCTTAGACAAGGAAGGGATAAATGCCGTAGGAATTAGGTTTTCTTTCTTTCTTTCTTTCTTTCTTTCTTTCTTTCTTTCTTTCTTTCATCTCTCTCTCTCTCCCTCTCTCTCTCTCTCTCTCTCTCTATATATATATATATATATATATATTCAATTAACATTTTTAATAAGCACCAAAAATTATCCTTGAGATTAAATGCAGAAAGCTAAAATTTTAAAAGCTTAAGAGAGAAGAAAAATACTCCTGAAATATGACAATTGTTTCTCTGGCTGCTCAGTGGCCTCAGAGAGGAGCACAAATGCCATGAAATTTGTCTTGGCTGAGTTCTCCTCCCAAGGCCCTGGAGAATCCACCCACTTTGTTTTCTGGGCCTTCTGCTGGGTTCGTCTTGCTAAGACAGGGGAAGAAACTCTCTCTACTTGCTTTTCCTAAACACTCGGGTCCCCTGGGCTCACTACCGCATGAGCTTCAAGCATTAGCTGAAATGCTCACCTCTGAGTTAGACCCTTTCCTATCTCTGACATATTTTTCTATTTCACCAATATTGTGTATGAACCCAGACAAGAAAGAAGAAAAGGAACATCTTAGCTCAAGGAATAACCTGTAGACAAAAGAGGAGTCTGAGAAGATAGTGCTTTTTCACTCCCCACAATCACGACAAGCACATGGCTTTTCCCTTCTCTCTTGAGTCCAGCCTCATGCTATCAGTTCCATCGAAAGCTGACAGAAACAGGAGCAAAAAGTCTCCCATGTCTATGTTCCTATGCCCAAGAGGAGAAGCCATATGCAGAGAAGCCTTTTCTCACTGTTTTAGCCCATGTATCTAACGGAAAGTTTCACTAACTTTACTAAGACAGGCGGATCCACTGGACTGATTTAATCCGACCAATGTCACCACTGCAGACACATCATGGTGTCTTGTCCTTGTCAGAGGACACGTTACAGACACCACTGGGGGCTTCACTGGACTAGACGCTGAACCAGTCTTCCCTAGAGGACATTTTAAATAAACAGCAAAATACCTGAAGTACAGATGGGAAAGAGAAAGGAAAGAAAAGTGCAAGAGATTAATAATTGGTTTCTAATTAGACTTTTCTCATTCTTTTCTAATAATAATAAAAAATCATTTACATATGTAGATATTAATTTATACACTGAAGGGAGAGATGGTAATAACTGATAATGATAGATGGATAAATTCATGCAAACAATGTGAAAATGTACACAATGATATATAGATCTAGACAGATATATATATGTATGTATATATATATATATATATATATATATAGAGAGAGAGAGAGAGAGAGAGAGATGCTATAGCATATAAAAGCAAATGTTTATACCAACATACAACAAATGTCTTTAAAGTCAGAAATTTTTAAATAGTTCATAGTAGTTTATATTTTCTATAACAGGATAGGATTCAAAAGAAGAGGAATGAATATTTTTATTGTTACTTTCATCTATGTATATAGATATACTGAAGGAGAAAAAGAAGAACTTTTACTATAGCCTGTGTATGACTCCGATAAGAAATGCCAACCACATTTGTGCTTTTAGGGGATAATTTAAAGGGGGTCAAGAAGAGTTGAGCTGAAGAGTAAATAGTAAAAACAAAATAATTTTAAAGGTGGGGGGATGAATATCTATCACTCGACGCTGTACATTAGGTTATAAGAATAGTAATATGTGCCATACACTTCTTGCGTTTTATTTTACTCTTTGGATAAGTACTGTTTCTGATGAGCAGAGAACAAATGTCAAGGATTCACTGACTCTCAGAGACACTTTAGGCCTCGCAATGGTTTGGAGAAATGCCCCCAGATCGTACCCTAAAGTCTCTGTCCGCCGCCCACACAGCTACTGTGAGGTACTGGAGCCTCGCGGGCCGCACTGGAAGCCTTGCAGTCGTTGAGGCGATGCGTGGCTCCCGGCTCCTCCCCTCTCTCTTGCTTCCTGGGTTTCACAGGTGAGCAACTTCATTCCTGCCATGAGACGTTGCATCACTGCAGCCCCAGGAACAATGAGACCAACCCACCACGGACTGAGTGCTCTCAGACCTGGAGTCAAAAATACACCTTTCCATTCTATGAGTTGATTTGTCTCAGGTATTTGTCACAGTCAGGGAAAACTGACTAATAGATATCTCTTTTCTAATGTTCCGGAGACTTTCCTGCTCTTGAAAGAGATACCAAACTAGACAGTTGTAAAATAGCAAAGGTCTTCTCAAGATTCAATGGACGTACAACAGAGTGATCCACAACAGGTTAGCATGAGTGAGCATGGAGCACCAGTATTTGGAGACCGAGCGGGTCAGAGAAGACATTGCCAGATACCATAACTTGAAAATCTTTGTAGTGGTTCTTTAAGAGAAATGTGTTAAGAGAAAAGCTTGAAGCATTCTCAGAACTGGAGAGAAAATTATTTCAGACAGGCAAATAGCATTAACAAATGGTCTAAGGTGGGAGATTTTTAGCTCGGTGGTCCTGGCATTTGCCTTGCAAGTGGAAGGACCCGAGTTTGATCCCTGGTAACCACATACCACAAGGCTAAGTGTGGTGGCTTAGGCCTATAATCCCAGAACTCAGGAGGCAGAGGCAGGAGGATTGCTGTGAGTTCGAGGCTTGTCTGAGCTACGTAGTGAACTTAAGGCTAGTCTGATCTACAAAAGTGAAACCCTATCTCAAAAAAAAAAAGAAGGCTTGAGACATAGAACATTAGTCTTCATACCAAACATCGAGAATATCCCCAGAATGAAGATTTCCAACTTCAGTGATAGGAATCATGTGACATTTTCCACCCCTATAATAACTTTATAATATCTGATATTTTTACCTCTGAAGTACATCATAACCCAAAGAACAGTTGGTAAACAAAGACTACCTTAATTATAATATTATCTAAGCAATTCAAATTAAAAGATAATGTTTAAATCAGTTTAATATATATGATTTTCCTCCAATGAAAGCTATTTTCTATTTTATCAGATTCATTTCTCTGTCTACTAAGGGACTAACCTCATTATAATCCCTGAGGAGTATTCTATCATTCCCACAAAAGAGGGGGGGGGGAGATAAATTTCCAGAGTGATTTTGCACACCGGTGACAGGCATGGGTTTCTAAAGAATGGTTTCCAACCTGTTAATAGTTTTCAATACACAACAGCTGCAATCCATGAAAGAGATAAATATTCATGGCACAAAGCATTTATATGTATCAAATGTATATTCATGAACAAATGGCTTCCCTGCCTTTAATAGTGTTTGCTGTGCAGGCGATGAAGAATGGAGCGAGTCTTCACGGCCTGTGCCTGCTGAGGCTCTGCTGGTCCATCTCCCCCCAGTCACTTCTGCTGTGATTACGGACAGGACAATAGCCATGGGGGAAAACGCCTGGAACCATTCCTCATTCATTTCAGATATTGGCTATCAGTCCTTCCCTGCATCAACTATGAACAACGGAGTTTATTTGCCTGTTGGCTCATTTTGCACAAGAAGCTTTTCATATCCAGGCCTTGTGAGACCATATGTGGGACTGTAATATCCATGGTTGACCCTTGTCTTTCAAATATGCTTTGTCACTCCAACACCCCTTCCCACGGGCTTTACTGAGAATATTAGAAGGGAGATTTGCATAGGTTGAATAGCGCGCTCAGGTGATCGTCAGTATCTGGTTGTCATGATCTCAATCGGAGGATCCTGGGCAGCACAGAGGAGGGAAGAGTGACGATGCAAACTGCAAACTAAAAAAAAAGGGCTTTGTTACTGAGCATGGCTGGCTATTGGTGGGCACTTCTGAAAACTGACTTACTGTTTAATAAAAGTGTTGATCACTCCATTATTACTCCAGGAGGGAGGCAAGACTAGAAAAAGGCAAAGGACTCTGCCTTCTCCTGAGCAAGAATGAGGAGTTATTAGAAAGTTGAAGGGGAACAAAACACAACTTGCTAACATTGAAGAGAATTAAAGAAACAAACTGCAATAATTTAAGCAGCAACACATAGGCAGAGGAGCTCTTTGACTTTGGAGACAGGGCCCCTAACTCCTCTCAGATGTCCTAGTCAGCCCCCAGCCGCTGAAGTTGATGGTCATAAGTATATGTACCTATGCCCTGAGAGGAATGTAATTATTTTATCACAAACACATACTGATGAAAAAAGAAAATTATTGTTGTACCTATCAGAAATGCCAACCTCTTCCTTTCTTTCACTTGGCATTTTCTTTCATCAATAAGACATGCACTTTTAAAACCATAATGATAAAACAAAAATGTGATTTGAGACCATTCACCTCTACATGTTTTCATAAAGGGAACTTGTGATATACGAATTTCGATTTGCAAAGTTAAATTGCACCTGATCCTCTCATTAGACTATGCAATATGTTATATCAAAATGTCAGTTGTAACCTAGTTATTACAATAAGAGAAGATTTTGGCTCCTTGTATTGTGAGGCTGAGACTGCAGAAGATAATAATAGGTGAGGAGGAAGCACCTTGTCAGATATGTCAAGGTTTAAGAATTACCATGAGTTATCACCATAGTTGACTAGAATAAAGTCGTACTTCTCTAGAAATGAAATGTCCTCCTAGTCCAAATATAGTTTCAATATTTAAAACAAGCACTAACTTTGCCTTGGATTGTATTTTCGAAATCAGACCTTTCATAAGGAAACTTCCTGAGGTATCCATACTTAAATGGAACTTTCTATAGACAATGGAGGTTCCCCAAGACCTGAAGTTTATTCCTCAGGCCCCTCCTACTCTGAATTATAGAAATAAATGCATAGTTTATCTCAGATTTCTCTGTGTCAGTGTTTTTCTAGTAGTCTAAGATACTGGCCAGATTTCCGTTGCTGGAAAAAATCCCCAATACTTACATTAAAAGCAGGAGAAGCGTGTTCTGGGGCATGACATCAGACAGCTCAGTCCATGGGCCGCGGACTCCTGGCAGAAATATCCTAGCAGAAGGGTGTGGTGGAACAATGCTGATCAATTCATGCCAGCCAGGAAACAGATTGGGTTGGAAAGAGCCATAGGAGAAAGGGCCAGGAACCAGATTCAGTCCTGAAGGCCAGGCTTCCAGGACCCACCATGACACAGCACAAGAGTTTTCCTAATCTCTTTCTCTTGAGTGTTCTCAGTCCAGTGAAATTGAAAAATCAATCTTTACCATCAGTTTGGACTGCAGTTCTGTAGTATGGGCCTCTCCTTGGTCATTTCATCAGAAGCAGAAATAATATAAACAACAAAGGAAAGGATTTAATTATGAACTTATGCAACTCATTCATGTGTATGAATTGCCTTTTCCATTCATGTCATGTGAAAGTACTGCACAATTGCTTTAGAGTCAGCCCCTCTCAAGAAGTCCTTAGGCTAACACAGAAAACAAATGAAATATTCACAGAACCCCGTGTGCTATGTGCTCCACCAGAGGAGTTATGAATTCTGGAGAGTTTCACACATATGCCCGAGGTCCTACAGAAACAAAAGTCAAAACTAAAAAGCCAGAGTGAACCTAAGTTTGTCAATCTTTTAATACCCTGGATATGTTTAGGGAAATACTGACTTAGCTGTGGCTAGCTTTCTTTACAATGTAACAGCCATCTGAGAACAGCTACAGGACACGCTTTTCCCTATCCTAGGGTCAAAGTGGTTAGAGTTATGTCACACATCTGATTATAGCCACATAGAAGGCAGAAGCTAAGAAGTAGAAAACACATGTCTTACCCTTCATTTAAATGAGGATTTCATTGGGAAGGAGGACAGTCAGGGAATTCTAGTTGCAATAAAGGCTTCCTGCTTCCATCGAGCCCCTGGAATCTTGAGGTCTTACAGTCAGCCTCTCTGGTTACTGCTCAGTCCAGGAGTTGGGATGGATTTATGGTTACCTGGAGGCAAACTGTGTCCCACTGGAAACCGATGCTACACTTGACAGGAAGCTACTGTCTTCAGTTTAGTCTGTCCCAGGCTTCATACTGGAAAGCCGGTCGCTCCTTCTGCTACCCTCTCAGGCCCCCACAAGTTGGCTAATTTCTCAATTTGTATGCCACCAAAAGAACATGTTCTTACACAAGGTCTGGCTTGTCATAATTTCAGTCGCCCATGTTCAGTCAGGGCAAAACTACTAAATTATAAAAGTCCTAAAATAAAACAAATCGTCAGTTGTGAATCGTTTGATACTATCCAAGATTTCAGGCATTCACTGGCATTCTTGGAATGTATCACCCACAGATAAAGAAAAACTGATGGGTGAACCAATGTCCCAGACTATAGGGGTAAACTGATCACCACGCACAAACTACAACATCTCATAAAGTTTTCCATTGGCCATCAGCCTCAGAACTGTCTCCCAGAAGCTTGGATGCGGAAAATGCCCTTTCCTCATCATCTAAGATGTACGATTAAGAAGAGAGTCAGGAAAGAGACTGGAAACTAAAGTAGTGAGAGAAATGGCACTAAATGTGAGCCAAATGTTCTACTACTAGCACTTTCTGATATGTGACTTCATCAACAACTCAGAATAACCCTACCTGGCAGGCACTATTGATTGAGAAAAAGCAGCAATGAGGTTAAATATCATTCCTGAGGTCTCACTCCCAATAAATGTCAAACCCAAGATTTAAATTCAGTCATTTCCCTTTACACAACTGGGTCTTGCCTAGAAATATAGATGAGTTATTCTAGAACACAAATTAAAAGACAAAATGAATACCTTTTCCCTCAGATGGGAAAGCAGTTTATTGTGTGTTGTTTAAACACAGAATGATGATAGACTAAATAATAAAAAAGAAAACTATGAGACATAAATCTACACTACAAAACACACACGTACCAGAAGTTCAGTGTCTCTTAATCTTTCAGTCTAAAGCTGTTTCTAGGGATCTGGAACCAAGCTGTCCCCAATCCCCTCGGAAAGCTGCTCCCCACTGCTCCCTGGGGCTGTTATGGGGCAAGATGTTGCCATGGGAGGACGAGGCTGAGGGCTCAGAGCCACCTGCCTACTGGCTGTGTATCTGGACATGTAACACCCCAAATATCACTCCAACACAAAAACCCTCTGTAAGTGCTAGCTCTGGTCTGCAATTCCAGGGGTCAAGGGAGGTATCAACTAAATCCTAGACAAGGAAAGTGAACCCAGAGAGGAAGGTAAGATAAACCTGTGTGAAATATGTAGTTATGTTTATGATGAATTCACTACCTCACCGTAAGACATCATGAGATGACAACGTGTACTAACAGCTGGTAAAAAACCTAAACACTAGCAAACAGTGGACCAGAGACCCTGAGTGTGAACCTCAGCACTGCAAAAGAAAGAAAGGGAGAGGTGGGGGAAGGAGTAAAGAGGGATAGGAGAGGGTAAGACAGAGAGGGAAAAAACACTAATGCACTGAGTGCCAAATACCTGCTAAATAAATAAACAAATAAAGAAATGTTACATATCTAGTCTTGGAGAAATTCTAGAAAGAATTTACAACTGAGGAAGTGGAAATGTACTAACATTTGTGAGTTATGGTTCTCAGTAATCACTAATAAGCATAGTTGAATATTATTGTGCTTTATTGTTGAAGTAGGAAAAGGTGGCATTTAATTTAGAACAATTTTAAGCCTATGAAGAACACTGCAGTCTCTCTACTGATTTTCCGAGCCAACATTCATGGTTTAAATTCTGCTTGGCCACCGTCCCAATGTCAGGCATCCCATGGAAGGCAGGACTTGATGCCTCCAGACTGTGGCAGATCAGACTTGCTTTTCAGGATATTTTGGAACACAAATTGTCAAGTGGCAGGATGTTCCCTGAATCCAGTTTGTGTCACATCCATCTCCCCTAACAAGTGGAATTATTCAAGGCTGTCACTGACTTCTGGATTCGTTCACGCTAAAAGTCTATCTCCACAGGAATTACCTCCCTTGCTCCTCCAAGGCCAAGGTTACCAAGGTCCAGCAAAACATGTCTCAGCCCCCTAAGGTCTCTAGGTTTATCTCCAGCAGAGCAATAGAAAACCATCCTGAGTGGATTCAAGCTCACCTTTGTTGCTCCACATCGTAGTCTCTGAATCCAAAAGCACCTATAATCCTTTCTCATATTTTAAAATGCCAGTATTAAAAATAACAAACAAAGCCAAGCCGAATGACGAAAGCATGTCTTCTGTGTATCAATGAGAAACAACACTATCACTGTTCCCAAGCCTTGAGCTGGGAGGGATTTCAGGTTTGACACAGACACGTCTGACCAACCTGGCACAAGTGTTCTGCCACAATGGCTGTGGCCGCGAGCTTTTAAATTTTGTGGTTACAAAGGCCTGAGGGAGCTGATGTCACCCTTTTCATCCAATCCAGCCCCTCCCTACTTTGGAAATCCCATTGTTAGGAGGCACAATGGGTGAGCAAGCAGTTCTCCACATACCCTCAGTTCTTGATAGGAAGCTCATGTGAGACACAAGCTAAGTTCTGATGGCTTCATGGAGGAAATTCATCCTCCACACACCTACCCTGCACTGTGGAGTCCATACCAGCCACCGAGGTAGGCAGGCATCTCATGTCAGAGCAAGAGGCATCAAAATAATGACACTGGTCCAGCAAAAGCTCTGTCTGTTGTATACACATAAGCTCTTGTATATTTAAGGGCAAGGAAAATAAAATCACTTACCTACTCTATATTATGGCCCTTTAGGAAGTACAGGAAAATCCTGCCTGCACTCGTACTGTACAGAATTCACACAGCTAATGAAAGGTGAAGTGATGCCTCTTGCTCTGACATGTGATGCCTGCCTGCCTCGGTGGCTGGTATGGACTCCACAGTGCTGATCAGGATTCAGCACCTCTCCCTGGCCCCGCATCCTCGGGTGAGCATGTGTTTCTTCAGGTCTCGCTTGGGCTCGGCCACTGGCAAACTGTGCATTCCTGTATGTAAATGTGCACCTCACAGCAGGATGTCACAGCATTGCAAAGGTTCCATTTCCTATTATTTGAATGAGTCCTATCAAAAATGAAGTTAATATGGTCCTACACTCCCACTTTTACAAAGCAAGAGCTGCTTTGAATTGATTTGGCCCAGTTAATTCCTCAGAATATTAAGTACAGTTGATACTTTTTACATGCTCAGAAGAGGAAAACAGTTGATGTATATTTACCAGGTCTTGTACTACTAGGGTCGTTTTCTCTTTATTTTATTTCTTCATCACTAAATCCCATAAGATTGTTCACATACGTGCTAGTCCCTCTTTAGTAGTATGTATATGAAACACAGAGAAATAAAGTAAAGGTGCCATCTGGTAAATATTGGAGTTGAGTTTTAAAGTCTCTGGACTCTAAAATCACCATTTCTTTCATGACATCGTACTGTTTCCTTATTTTATAGCTCTTCAGTTCATTCATCCTCCCTCACTTCCTCAGCGCCCCATGTCCAATACAGAGTTATTTACACAGCAAAAGCAGGGTTTTGAGACGGCAGGGAGAGCAAGAGGGATGGAATAAAAACAAAGCTCCAAGATTTTAGAAAACACATATATTTCACTGAGGAACCCTAAAATCAGAGTGAGATGGGTAGTAGAGAGAGAAGGGAAGAAAGAAGAGTGAGAAGGCTGATTCTCAGAGCACTAGAGGGATTTCCATTTACTTCAAATCAAAGTCACTGAAAAGCAATATTGTTCCCTAAAGATTTAACAGAACTTCCCCATGTCTCAGAACACCCTGGGCCTTGCTGAAGACGTGAGTAGTCACGCAGCAATCAGTGGTTACAACAGAAAACCGAAGGAAGTGGCCCCTTCCTCACAATTTTCAGAGTTCCGTGCTCAGTCCTTCACATCCTCCCTTCTGGGTTTTGTTCCAAAGAGAATCACTAAAAGCTGTAGGAAATACAGTCAGGAGGGTATCGGCTACCAGGGACTTTTAAAGCTACACATGTCTTCTTTAAGGTCCAGGTTGTTCTGAGACATTTCCTTCTTTTTTGAAGGTAGAAATAGAAAGAAGTTCATAAACTCTGCCTTAATATCTATTGACTTTAGCCCAAAGCTATCAGAAACCTCTGGGGCAGATTTTGATCTCGTGCTTAGTGCTAAGATGCTTGGATGGAAAGAAGAAAAAGAGTTGCAGAGACAGAGATATGGAGATAGAGTCCAGTGACAGAGCAGTCAGAGGCTTGCACAAGCAAAGGTGCTGAACACAGAGAGCTGTGAAGTGTATCAATGACACTGTAGTTAGGCTGACATAAGGGGCTCCCGAGGAAATTCATGGAATTGCTCTAGATACTTTGCTGATTCAGGCAAGCCTGGAGAAGGAAAAGACAAAGCATTCTTGAATTTGGAACAGAACAGACAAAACACAGATGGCAGTTAATAATTAAGCTTGTCTTTTTATTGAGTTTATTGGTAGATTTTAGATAGAACATATGATCACATTCATCAATGAGAATTTGTGCTCATACGTGATATATCTTGATTCCTGTTTTTCCCATGCCTGTACACTCCTTTTAACCCCTTCCCTTATACACATCAGTTTTGTTTCTGATTTTTTCTTTTTACCTTCATTTTTTTTTCTTTTTCCCTATTCCTTTCCATAGTTCCCACTCCCTTTTGAACATTTTCTTCCTATTTCATTTCTTCCTATGTATACTTGAGACATTGATAGCTGAATGGATGCACATAGAGGCCATCTCCAAAAGTGAAATAAATAAGACTCACATGAGTAAATACCAAGTTATTTCTCTGGTGTGAGAAACTGAGGTGCAAATGAGGTCCAAAATATTTAATCTGGTCTATTATTAAAGAAGTCTTAACTCTGAGAACGCAATTTGGGTGCAGGTTCCTCTGACCTTGGCACATAGGCTTCAGCCAGACTCATTTCTCTGAAGATGCCAGTTGTGGGGTTAACGTCTCACAGCCAGCGCTGCTCGTAGCTGCTTTGGGCAGATCCAGAGGGCACTGCACACACAAAGCTGGTGTAGGAGGTTGAGTTCGTTTCCTCTCACACTTGGCAAAGGCTGTCTGTCCCTCCCTTAGCTCCACCCATCAATGGATACTCCTTCCAAAAATCACTCTTGCCTATCTCTGCTGTCTTAAGAAAAGAAAAAGATAAAATAAAATAAACTTCAAATGGGTATGTTGAAAGTAATAGAAAGAGGAAACTGGAGGTTGGGAAAGAGAAAAGAGAGAAGTAGCAACATAAGCAACATGTGTATCTATGAAGCAACATTGGGAAAAAGACATAAAAGGAGCTACAACATAGGAGTCACGTCTACTCACCAAGGGGAAGACAAGCTGGACGAGCCAAGCCCAGCCACGCAGGACTGGGGCAGGCTCGATTACATACACATCAAGCAAGGGGTGTTAGCAACTGTGACCTCTGAATGTGGAGATCCCTCCTTCAGCTCCCTCCAGCTAAGAGTAACAGTGAAGCCACGAGGGATCCGAACACGCTGGAAGACTGAGGCAGGAGAGTGGCAAGTTCCAACCGAGCCCGAGCAACTTAGTATGTGAATAAGACATTTTATAAGAAGAAGGGAAAAAACGGAAATGTGGTCAAGGCTTTAGCTCACTGCAAATGCCTGGATTCAAACCCAGGACTGCAATCAATCAATCTATTATCTAGTTATAAATAAATAACCCTCTCTACTTTTGCGGTGAAAATTAGTACAACTCACTAGCCTTACTGAATACTAAAACTACTATTTATCAATCACAGCATTCATTAAAAATTCTATGCAATTGTCCCACTTATCCCTTTATGACAATCTTACATAGAAAATACTAGAAAATCATTCCTTTTTGTAAACTTATGAATTTTGTCGGGAAGAAAACAGAGCAGAGATTTGACCTAGGCTCATCTGATCTTAAAGCCAATGCTCCTGAGCAATATTATTGCACACTGAATTGTGATTATCCAATATCATTAGTCATTAGGAAAATACAAGTTAAAATCACAGTGAGACACTAGTGTGCACCAAATAGAGAGACTTTCACCTGACAGGCAGCACCAATTGTTGGCGGGGAGACAGAGCAATTGTAACTTCTACACATTGCTAGTGGATGTAGAAAATGCTATAAACATGTTGGAAGAAAGTATGGCCATTTCTAATAACTTTAAACACACTCTTTCCTTTTGACTTCAGCATCTTACTCCTAAATATTTACCCAAGAAAAATGAAAAATATTATATATCCACAGATGTGTATAACAACACATATAGAAGCTTTGTTATAACTACAAACCAGAAACAGTCCAGGTATGAAAAGAATGAAAAAACAAATTGTAGTATGTGCTTTTAATTGAAAACAGAAAGGAACAAAGTGTAAATATGCTCAAAGACATAAATATATCTACCAGCCATTACACTGCAGGAAGATGCCAGGCACAGAGTACCACATAGTGCCACATAATCCCATCTCTGTGGCGTTCTAGAAATGGCAAAACTAACCTGTAGATTAAAAATCAGCTGCTGCCTCTTAACAGGGAGGAGTGACCAACTTAGAAGAGGTAGGGAAGCTATTTGAAGTGACAAAACATATTTCATATCTTGGTGAAGAGTGCACTATGTGGATGTGTGCATTAGCCAGGCATCTACAGTAAGATTAGCGCATTTCAATGTGTGTAAATCTTACTCCAAAAGAATTCCATGTACAAAATAATGAAATGGAAAGAATTAGAGAGAGGAGGCTTAGACGAAAGATGTATTGAAGAATGTTGATGTCTATTCAAGCTGGGTAATAAGTACATGGGGAAACATTATACTTTTCTGTATATTCTGTATGTTTAGATTTTCTCATAACAGAAAAACTTCCAAAGAGAAATTAGTAAATCCTTAATAATCTGTTAAGATAATAAAATACAAATAAGTAGTTGGTTTGAGACTAGAAATGATCACCGGGGTGCAGTACAAAAAGCTAATCTCATCATTTTGTGTACTCTTTGAGAAATGTTAGTGTGTTTTCTATTCTGTATCATAAAGAGTAGAATATGAGCTCCAGAAGGCAGCTTACAAGATCAAAGACACACACCTCAGGCCAAAGATATTTACCTAAACTAACATGCAAGCCCTTTTGGAGACAAAGTTGTCTCTCTTTACTGTAATTCTGAATCTATGATTTGATCAGCTATATAATTATATAATAAAAATATTTTTTAAAAGTTAAGTGTACTCAACATGTGCAGACATTTTTCCTGCCATTATTTCCTAAACAACAAAGTATAAAATAATATTTACTTTGTACCAGGTATTATAAGTAATCTGTAGATGATTTAAACTGTATTAGAAGATATATATTGGCTGTACACCAGTACACACCTTTTTCCATTTTGGACTTGAACAACTTCAAACTCCAGTGTCAGAGGAGGAAACATGGAACCCTTCCCCCACAACTACAAGATTATGCTTATTAGTTAAGCCTTCTTTATGAAAGACAGTGTCCTGTTTTATAGATTAAGATTAATATCAGTGCAGAGACTAAAAACTGGATGGATAATAATCAGAGCCAACAGAAAATCTAAGTTTTAGGCCCTTCAGATCTTCTCAAGTTCAGTGCAGTGGGAGGAACCCCATGATAGACTGTAGATCCTGACCCTGCATTCTGGCCTGTTATAATACCCTCCTCTGGAGTGTGGCCAGAGCCAGTGTCCAGGATGGGCTACTGCTGGTCACTGGTCACTTGCCTTTGAGATTTAAGAGAATAGAAAAAAACTAGGGAAACAGGTCTTTTAAAATGCAAAGAAGATCAAGAGATGGAAGGACAAGGGAGGGAGGGAGGAGAGAAGGAGATTTAAAAAGAATTCAGATGTCTGATATGTATATGGCAACTCCTCATGATGAATTTCATCACTATGTGCTGCAATATATACTAAAAAAAAATAAAGACTAAAAACAGAGAGACGTTCAAGGCAGACTCTCCTTACGGGGTCTAACCTGAACAAATGAGTTGCTCTTCTGTTCTCACAAATGAAGACAGAGTCCATGAGGGAATCACACGGAGCATCACTGCTAAACTTTCAGTATTTTCCAGTGCACACTGACAATGAGACCTATCCTCAATCACACAGTCTCTAAGAGCTGAATTCAGGGCAGGGTGTCATGCAGTGGTACGGCAGTTTCTAGCATGTGAGTGGCCTAGTTTCAAACCCCACCACAGCCCCCAGAAAGCTGAAGTCTATTGATAACTATAGGAGCCAAAACTCAAGACTTAAGTGAGTTTCTAAGTCCAGCCATGTCCATGATCGCATCCTAAGGAGACCCCGCGGGTACATGGGTAGGACCTAGTGACCCATATCCAGACACCTGACACACAATATGCCTGAGATGATCCTGCTATGTTGTCCTAAACCTCAACTTTGTGATCATTTCTTAGGCAATGGTACAAAATAAATACACACCACTTTCTTCATTCTCTCCCTACCTCTCTCAATGTTCCAGTCACTCTGCATTTTTCATAGTTTCCTAATAAAAATATTATTTCCACATTGTAGGGTTTTTACCAATTTTTATTTTTCACTAGTACAAGTCTGTAGCACATAATGCTCACAGGGAGTTGGTGCGTGGACACAACACATCCCAGCATTTTTGTCTCCTTCCTTCCCCTTCCCCTCCCCTTCCTTTCTGTGCCTGATGTGGTTTTGCAAAAGCTGCTCCCTCTGTCTGGAATCCTTTTCCTTTTCTGCCTGTTGGATGTCACTCATTCTCCCGGCCTCAGGGTTTCTCTCCTTCTCCTGAGTACTTTGTCCAGTCACCCCAGCCACAGCCCATCTTCATCCCCATCATTTCTCTCTCTCTCTCTCTCTCTCACTCTCTCTCTCTCTCTTTACCATATGACTGAGATAAGAACAGAAACTTCTAATATTCATGCTCAGGACAGGAACAGTGCTTTGAACACAGGAGTCACTCAATAAATATCTAAAGGGTTAATAGACTTATGACTTTTCATTAAATGCTCTAAGAGCTTATTCAGTTTAATCATACTTTTTTTCAAGGCCTCATGTAGTTGCTGTAGACAATACAAAGGCATGTTTCCTGTTTCAGGAGAATATGATTTACCCAGATACAACACTTAGAAGAAGAACATGAGTAATGTCACGTAAGGTCCATGGATGTCTTAGACAATGAGATCAAAGTACTCAGAATGAGTTGCCCTTCTGTTATCTCAGTCTCCACTGTTTATTGTGTGACCCTGTTTCCATCATTATCAATGAGGTTCAAACAAGTTAGAGAAAAAACAGTCATGGTGTGCCAAGTAGACAGATGTTAATCAAGCTTTTTGAGCAGAGTGTGTGTGTGTGTGTGTGTGTGTGTGTGTGTGTGTGTGTGTGTGTGCACGCGCATGCACTCGCACATCAACTCTTGGAAATGGAAAGAGGAAAAGACAGGGGCATTGGGGGCACTGTTAACAGGAACACATGGCCAGGAAGGAGGCTGTGACACAAAACCAAGTGATGTGTTGTTGCAGTGATGTTGTTGATGCTGTGTGCGATACAGCTCACCACAGTTGGTTCAGCTGCTCTTGGTGTAAAACCTAAGGAAAATGTCCTTGCCTTTGCTGATGTCAACACAGGCATCATGTGGTTGGCTTGTGTGGTGAGTCAAACACCACATCCTGTTGCCTTATGCTCACAGTAGTTCTTTCTCCGGGAGTTACATCAAAACGGTATGTGTGTGAGTTCTGCAGGAGTCCAGCAGCTGGGGGCCAGGCTTACTTCTCCCAATACACTTGAAAGTTTGTGCCACAGCTCTGTTGAAATGGTTAACTCCACACGTTAAATCATTTGGTACCAATTAAATGTGCTGGTCTTTGAAGACATCTCACCTATTTAGTTAGCGCCGTATAAATAAACTCGCAGAGAATTATACAGCATTTGTAATAGTAAAGTCTACTTAAACTTTAAACCAATTGGACACTTTGTTCTGGCTGATTCCTCAAGCATATAAAATGTTTTAGATATAGAATTGTGATTATATTTGACTTGGTTTCATGTTTTTGAACTTTATCCATTTACTTTACCAGGCTAAAGTAATAATCAGAGTCCTATTGAGCTCTTCATTTCAACTTGAACATTTTTAGCTCTACCAAAAAAGAGTAGAAAAGAAAAGTAGGTCAACATTTATTGGAAATTAACCAAGGATGTGGAGAAACTAACCCTTCTGGCTTTTTTGGTGTTTTTTTGTATTCACCTTGGAATATCCCTTCGATTCATACTGCTTTGAGTCATTTACAGGCTGCGCTTCACAGCAGTCAGTTACCCAGAGCCAGTGTCACAGAGAGACATCTCTGGCAGTCCCCTCTCTCTGGGACTTCCCGACCCTCTCCCCACTTTCTGTTTCACTTGCTATCCTGTGGATGACATGTTTTGACAAAATGTCTTCATGTTCAAAAGTAGAACAGATTCAATGTTCCTAATTCTATTTGGGGCTTGTACTAAAATTTTCTGCTCACCATGGTCTGATCTGACTTTGTTAAACTTGGTCTATTTTTTTTTTTCAGAACTTAGTTTGGACAGTCATAGTAATTTCTCAAGATCAAGTGATAATGTTGCCAAGAATGGAAGCTAGTTATTAAAGACTTTGATAGAGTCATGAATTTCCCAATGTGATTGTTTCCTCTTACAAGTAGAGTTGGTACTTAAGAGGACATCACTGTTTTGTTCTCATTAAATGTGACGGGAAATATAGTTTATAAAAATATGTTCATACCTTGTAAGTGATCAACATACTCTTAGAAAATGGTCTATACTTCTCATGTATATTATTTGGTTTTACATTTTTAGTCTGCTTTTGTAATAAAGCACTCTCATACTAAACTGAATCTCAAAATTCTGAAAAGTAATTTATGATATGAAACGAGATAATTAAAAAGATTCTAGGAAAAGCAGACATTTCCTAACTTTTCTACATTAATCTATAGATCATATTTTAAAAATCACATTTTCATGAATCACGTATCAAAGCCCTTTGGAACTATGTACTTCAACTGATAAATGAAGGACCATTTTAAAATCTCCAATGATAGTATTTGTTTGTCCGTTAACAATTCAGGTTAAAAATATTCATTTCATTTTGTAAAGCTGAATGTTTCTTTCATTATTTTATTGAATGAGTGAAAGCAATACTATGAAGTACTGTAATCTTTGTAAATCTAATATGAGTGAAACAGATAAAATCTCTATGATAAAATAGCATCGGATAGTTACTATGTAAAGTCAGTTATTCAGTCCTGAAAAAGAAGCACAGGTTTAAGAAATAGCATAAAATAATGAAAGAGGCCCCGGGATTATTGTAGTGGCAGAGATTTAATTACAAATGCTCTACTTTTTCATCTGGAAGGATGGACAGTTCTCTATTGGGTTTTCATTCTATATATTGTTGCACTTATTTAGAGGAACAAAAAATGTAGGGAGGAAGGTATTAATTAGATGTTCAAAAGATGGATTTTTGAGGCCAGACAAATCTGGATTGACATTCTAGCTCCTGCACTTACTTAGCACGAGTTACCAATTATCCTGGACTGTCAGTCTTCTCATACAAAAAGTTACAATCAACAAAATTATCTTCTTAGAGCTTTTTAAGGGAAAGAAGTAACATTTTATTTTGGATATGAAAAATTGCTATCATAGTGCTTGGCTCATAGCAGCTTTAGTGAAATATGAATCTGAAAAATTTGATGGTTAAAAAGGAAACAAAGCTTATGTATATAGGGACAGGGGTTGTAGGGAAGGCAGAGGAATGGGAAAAATGAGAATCAGGTTATGTCACGTAAACTCTTAATGTTGAATGTGATCATAATGTATCTATAAAATGTATAAATAAAGTCAATTAACAAAGAAGAATTCGCTAACTATGGGTCAATTTCTGAATACATTTCCAACGTATACAGGAATAAATTTACTAGATCCTGAAAATATATTCCATCTGTGCTTCTAATCAAAGGAATAAGGAATTACCCCTATAATAAGAAGGAAATTTGTCTGCTTTCAGCCACCACACAACATTCTGGAGAAACCCTCATGAGTTTGTACTCAGCTGAATGTGTAACCTCCTGCACAAACCAACATAAAAAACTCTGGCTCCTCCCTCCTTCAGTTGCCTCAAATGGAAGGAAAAGTGAAGAGGATTTCTCAGGTGGTCAGAGTTCTCCAAAGAAATAGACCAACAGCATGTGGACATTGGGAAAAGAGAGTTATCTGATAAAAATGCTGCACATGCTTATAGATGCTGTACTCTCAAATCTGCAGGGTCCATCTGTAGCCCTACACTGGGGAGGAGCCACTGTTGTCACTGAGTCAGAAGACCACGTGCTCTCAGAATTCCATATTCTGCTGGGCGGTCATTCCTTTCTCAGGAGGCTGATTAGCTGAGGCCTACCCACAGAGCAGAGAAATCTACATGGTTCAATGGTAATTGATGGGAGTGCTCATATCAGTTTTTTAAAAAAAACAGAAACATTAAAAGAGGGCTTGGCCAAATATCTGGGTACCATGGACAAGCCCAGCTTATGTATATCACCTCCAATAGTTGCTGATGAGCATAATGGTCAAGATTTTAAGCTTCAAGATCAGGAAAAAATATATTGAATTTGTGATTCTCAGCTTATCAGTTTGATGAAAGTGGTATCAATTCTTTAGCCCTCTATAAAATAGGAACAAAGAGACTCAGAGCTAAAAGTGATTAGCATTACTCCAGGTAGAAACATAATTACTGATGTGGTCAGGCTATTTAGAACTGCACCTTGTATATGTTGTGTATACAGAAACTAATAGCACTTTAAAAAGTCTGGTTAAAAGAAAATGAAAACAGAATATTTGTTGATGGCTTCTCCTGGTTGGCAGCTGGCACATCTCAAATTCTGTTTCCTGTGAGTAGTGTCTTTTTTACTGTGGTCAAAATAAAATAAAATAAAATACCTCATTTTTGTGCTTTTTAAAATGCACTCCCACCCAGTTCTTCTTCCCGTGCCTTTTCTCTCTTGTCTTCTGCTCACTGCTATTTTCTTTTGCACATTTATCTTCACAAAGATTGCCAGATGTGGGTCACTTGATGTCACAGGCATAACAAAGGAAAGAGAAAGCTTTCTGTGCTCCTATCCACATACACACAAAAATGACTCTTTCTCTTTCAGTAAAGAGGCCAAGTAAGTGAGCCCTGCAGTTGAACTTCTTCTCTCCAAAGAGCTTAGATGGGATTGTTGATTAACGTATTTGAACAGAAATGTATTAGTGCAGCTTTGAAAGCAGGACTGACTACTCTCACCATATGCTTTTCATTAAGCCTACGAACACAGACCCCCTTATACTTTTGGTGCATCGTGATTACTGCAGAGTAGCTTAGGAGTGGCACTTTCCATCCAAATACATCAGCGTCTTTCATCTGTACACTGATCCTCAAATGAACTTTCTGAAGAACCATTTCAAATCCGAATCTACATCCTCAGAAAAATCATAAAGTGTGAGTCACAAATTGAGTGTAACATTTTGACTTTAGAGTTTGCCTGCTATAATTTTATGTGAATTTAGATAGTGATTCCAGATTAGCTAGCTCTGTAAGCAAATCGTGATTGTTTTTAGTAGGGGTGGAACATAAAAATCGCAAAATATCAACAAAGACTCAGAGAAAATCCTATTAAGATTAAAAAGTATTAGGGTATCAAAAACTAAATCTGTTGTCAATGCAATACTGTATTTAGTTGGTGGAATGAACCTTGGAGACAAAGTTTCATCTCCTGATTTACCACTGATATTTAACAATGGTGATAAGACAGCTAACTTTCTGGATCTCGATATTCACCCTGGAATTAAAATCTTCATCACAGTCAACCAAAGAAGTGTAAGAGAAAGTATACAAACTTGGTGTAGGGTGGAGGGGCAGAACGGTGGTAGGTAATTTTATCCAGTACTTAGTATGTGTTGGATAGTTTTAGTATTGTGTTTCTTTTTTTCACTTTCATGACATCATTGTAAATAATCATAAATTACTATTTTTAGACCCAAAGGAAAACAAGTTGAGGCTTTCAGAGATAAAGAAATTGAAGCAGGTTATACAATGCTAGGTACTAGAAACAGACTTCACATCCAACTTTGTCACTGGCAGAAATCTGAACATTAATTTCTACCACTTTCTAGGTTAAGACCTACAAAATCACTAAAATGAGATCATCAAACTTAACTCGTGTTACAAAAGATGGCATGAAGCCCTGTAAAAGTAAATTCATGCGGCAAAATAGTTAATACAAGACAATTCTCTGACTATCTGTGTTGATAATTTCCTCTCTGAGAGAAGCCATTGGCCAGAACAACACTGCAGCATGAACCAAAGTGAGACCTGAGACCCAGATGAGAAGATTAAAAACCTCAAAGCATTCAGGTTACAGAGACAGACTGTGGGGCTGACGGGGAAGGAGCACGAAGGATGAGAACAGGATATAACACCTTGTACACGGGCGGATGTTAATTCTGGATTGGAATTTCCCTTTGTGAATTTAGACTAGAAGTGCAGGAACTAGGGAAGATCACTGTGAGCTTGGGAGCCAAACCCCTGACCCATAAAGAGAGTAAAGCAAGACATAATCAGCTATTCTATGCTTAGACTATTAAATAGGAGTCTTTTTTTTTTCCTTTCTAGATGTACCTCTTAGACTTCTTTCAATATTTATCTGCTGTCACAAATACAATGAGCAGTAACACTAATGAGATAATGCTTACAAGATCTTCCTGATAAGTTTCAAAAAACCTAGCTTATAAATGTTTATCCGTGGTGAACTGTAGCCTCCACAGACTCTAAATCACTTGAACCTTGTATGCTGTGAACAAGACCTATATGAACCCATAGATGATCATCGTTAAGCGTGCCCTAGGACTGGGGATTTAGCGCAGTGGTTCTGTGCCTGCCTTGCAAGTGCAAGGTCCCAAGTTCAATTCCTGGGAAAAAAAAGAGTAGGGGGAGTGTCTCAGACTGATACTGAATATTAGCCTATAACCAAAATAACTAATCTAATACCTCAACCAATTCATTATGGAAATTTCTGTATTTAATACTTACACTGATAAAATACAACAGTCACAAAAGATAGAGCAATGAATAATTATTTTGTGTAAAAATTCAGAGGATGGGGATTTAGACTGGCAATGTGTTCTATAAAAATGGGAAATGCAAAGGAAATAATCGAATTACTAACAGTATAGAAACCTATCTTTATAAATATTTCCAAAAATTACAAAGAATAAAGTTTTTGTATTTTAATTATTTATTTATTCAATTTTTAAAAGAATGGCTGCCTTAGTATTTCCTCAGGCAGAAGTACAAAAAAAAAATCAATGAAAACGCATAATAGTCAATACTGTTACAATTTTACAGCTTGACATGAAAATAGTTCCATATTCAGTTTCCTTCTTTTGCAGAATTCTACTTTTTAAAAATTATTTATCACTGAGCTCTGATGACCAGAACCGGGGTTTATGTCACACTGACCCAAGGCAATAATCGCACATTTTCTGACAAAGGGAAAAAGGGTTGTGAAAATCATTAGAACTATTTCACCAAGAACAGCAGAGCTATATGTATTACCCTCCTAATGGAGAGTCATTCAGTGAGTGGTGTGATTTATTTCTTTGCAGGCTTGACTCCCTGGGGGAGGATTTCTGCTTGATCACATCTGTAGCTCTGTCACAATGGCAGGAGTCCTATTTCATGTAAATGCCTAATATAAATGAGAACAGCTATCGTTTATTAAACACCTAGTATGTGATTACATCTATTTTATCATTTAATCTTCCTAGCATTTTAGAAAGAAATTATTCTCTTCCCTATACAAATGGGTTAACAGAGGTCTTAAGAATTTGTATAATCTGCTTCATGGTGGTGTGTATTACAGTAAACATTCATGTATTTATCTGTTCAAAAGCAGAATGGCTGCATCCTAGAAATACATTGTAGTACAAAAGCTAAAAATCCATTGTTCCTCACAGTTGAACATCTCATTCACTGAAATGTTATTAACACCCATTTGTGATGTTGAGAAACATTTCCGGTTGGCCAACAGGAAGCTGACATTAAGGCTGTCAAGTACATACTTTGATATATGTATTTGAGAAATAGTGTAATCTTAAAATTATACTTTAAAGGAAGACTTCCATCGACGATATGCATATAAGACTTCCCTTAAACATAAGTGTCTGCATTTGTTAATGATCATTACTTGCTGGACCAGAAAGCAAAGTCTCCTAATTGAACTAAATGAGCAGGCCACACAATGAGAACTCACACTTTACAAAAAGCTACACAGATCAGTTACACTGAATAATAGAGGCAGGCCTCGTACTCCACGCTCTGTGCCTTTCTCCGGAGTTTGGCAGTAGAATGGCCTATTTTCCCCTTTGAGAAAAGCAGAGGATTATAAAAGTGGAAATAAACTCATTCACAATGGAACTGAGTGCCAATTTAACATAATGTCTTGGGCCAGTCTGACCTGAGGTGCAGGACATCTGACATTTGCTTCTTTCCTTCTGGTACGTGTAGCGCCTTCCACCAGGTACCTGCCCTGCGCCTTTCTTCCTTCGCTTTATCTTCTCTTTCCTTTGTGCCAAGCCTCTTACCGTGCAGGGGAGTCTCACTGAAGTCATTGGGTGCTAATTGTTTGGGGATTTTTTTTACCATTTAAATAAAGCATGATGAAGGTAAAACATGTTTTCAAAAAACTAGAACTGTTAATATTCACATCTACACACACCCACAAAAAGAAAAAGAATAAGAGTTTAATCAGAGCCATGCTGAGCTTGATGCTAAGTGTTAGATTTCCTGACAAGATACTATTTTGTAATTTTGTCTAATGCTTTTTTATGAAAAGATTAAAAATCCACTTTTTCTAAAGAATGAGCAATTATGTCTTTTGTGGGGAAAGGGTAATTTAAAGACACAAAGCTGTTTTAAAGGAAAAACAACAGGAACATTTCAACCCTGCTCCTAGAATATACATGAAACCTGGTTTAAGGATATTATATAGTAACTTTTACTTCAATGTGTACTTCAATATTTCAATTTCAGAAAATGTTATGTAATATTTACCTATTAGCTCACAGTTTATGAAATTATTCAGAAATATAGTAAGTCCTAGAAGCAAAAGAAAAATATCAATTCCAGATGAATAGTGCAGTAGAGTTAGCGATATACTTGCAAGTTCTCTTCATACTCTGAGATTTTTTTTACTATTTTCTTTTTAGTCAAAACAAATGTCCCCTGGCATACCCTGTTCAAACTGGCCATTTTTGTAGTCATGTCTTTCCCTCATCAGGACAATATCTATATTTTTTGTACTTATCTCACTTGGCCATCTCCTCTCCATAAAAAGTGAAAAAATAAATTAACTGAACTGTGTAACTTGTTTGTTTGCAAATTCCATTCCTAACATTTGGAACTTGGAGTCATCGAGAATTCTGAGTTACCATCTCAGATAACAGACCAATCAAGAAATGTGTCCATTGAAATCTATTATAAAACATAAACAAAGAACTGGACCCAGACATTAACTGAGCAACACAATCAAGTGTGTGACCTTTGTAGTTCAACTCTGTATTCTGTGGAATGGATCCATACCATCAAAGGGCTAAATATCTTCACTGTGTCCTTTAAAGGTAACATGGTCATTTCACAGTGCCCAGGGCCAAATTCCACCAACTGCATTTCCAACAATAAATACCTGTGGCCCAATTCCTCCTAGATTTCATGCTCTCGATTTTTGATGAGATTGTTGCATGACTGGACATTTATTTTTGCAATCATTTGGTACCACTTATGTGCACTGAGTTTGACTAATCCAGTCTCTGAGTGCAAGAGGACTCTGACTCATTCAAGTACTAAAGTGACATCTAAGACTTTGCAGCAGTATTCAATCTACTAAGGGCCACCTGTGTCTGTGCTTCATCAGGCAAATATCCCTAGGCCTCAATGTGATTTCCCTGGGCTGGGAGAAGGGCAACACACATCCTTTACAGTAAAAAAGTTTGTATTCAGTATCATGAGACAGTTGAAAATTCTCCAAGGTGTGCACTACTTAACTCTAGCACCAATTAGCCCATGAGCACAAAAGATTATCTCCTGATTTTACATTAAATCCCAAGGAGCAAATATATAGAATTGTGCTTCTAGCACAAGGTGTGTGTATAGAAGGAAGTTGACTTTGTCTAAGAGAAATTTCCCTGCTTTTAACTTCTCTGGTCCTAACATAGTCAGTCAATTAAAGCTGACTGTATGAAAATATTAGCCTGAAAATTATCCCAGACCATGTATTGTACTTGGACACTGAGCTCTAAAATGATCCCCAGTTGATTTCTACCAGTACAGTGCATACATTGCCACGTTTGTGTTAACATCCGAGATCTAAGACATCACTTGTAAAGAAGACATAATCGCTGTTTCTTAGAGCTGTCAGCGGGATCGAAGACAACTTAACTCCACCTGAAACTCCTATCAGGGTGATGCTACAGCCTCTAAACTGCTTTTTAGTCAGTTTTGAAGAATCTCAGTTAGGAGACATTTTTCAAAAGTCTGCCTCCTGATTAGTAGGATAATGCGTAGGAAGCCTTCTATGGTAGATTGCACAGCCACGTGAAAGAGTGTTCACAGTATCCAGGTTATCTACTCAGACACTCTATGTTTTATATAGAATCTCAGGTTATAAAAGCGATCTTCAGCAGATTTCTCTCTCTACACCAAATTCAATGATGAAAAGCAATGAAAACCTTTGAAAAACAAAATTTAAACTTTTCTCTCTAATGTCTGGGCATGGAGCAAGAGTAATAGAAAATATAGTGATACGTAAAAGATGAGGCCTCTGGGTTTCAATATGCCATGAATTATAGACTTGAAAAAATACTTTTAAATTCCTTCTTATCAGTTTTCAAGGGGCAAATTAGAAGCATTATAAAATCAGAGAACCTGGGTTGAAGTCTTCTTTTTGTCTTGAATTACTTGTGAAACTGTGATAAGTTCAAAGTTTAGGAACAGGAGGAACAGCTCCGTGGGGAATCACATGCCTAGAATATGCCTGTGCCCCACAATGTATGTTTGTACCCTAAGTCTTACTCTGGAGATCTTTTAGCCTCTTCTTCTGTAGAAAAATACTTTGAGGAATTTATGAGTCAAATTAAAATGTAAGAGATTATAATTATTATTTACATAATAACTAATCACTTACAGGGTCTCGATTTGTGGTTCAGGCTGGCCCTGAGCTCAGCCTCAAACACATCACAGCAATCCTGCTTCTGCTTCCCGAGTGCTGGGATGACAGGCATGAGCCACCACGCCCGGCACTGTGGTATGTGGTACTGGTTGCTGCTGGGCGTGAGTCTCCACGCCCAGTATTGCATGTGGCTACCGGTGATCGAACCTGGATCCTTGCACTTGCAAGACAGGCTCCGGAACCACTGAGCTAAATCCCCGGCCCTATAACTAATCACTTTTTAAGACTTAATAAAAGAAATTAACACAGAAGAATTTTCCTAGATAAGAAGTATTCAGAATTTATGGCTGGTAATGCAGTTTAAATATATACAGTCAGTCTTAGTGACCTGCTTTCTTTCAAGTGATATGTTCTACCTTCATCAGAACAGTTATTAGTAATTCCACTTTGGTCTGAATTTCAGAAAGTAACAGGGTACACACCTTGTTATTCTCAAAAAGTCACCCTCAGACAACATAAATACCAGCATTTTGGGCCTACACTTCTAACAAGATGTTTTTATTTTATTAAATAATTATCTTAGGCATAGACATGTGAGCATAAATCAATAATCAAAATGTATATGTTCTACTATGAACCTTCATTAGTGTTAGATCTTTAAGTATGACCTTATAAGGTATTTACTATATTTTTTAATTCAAAACTTTATTGGTACATTATATACACATCATTGTCACATTCAACATTGAGAATTTGTACCAGTATATAGCAAAACTTAATTTTCATTCTTTCCCATTACCCTACCCACCTTACAACCCCCACCCCTGTACACATAAGCTTTGTTTCCTTTTTTATTACCATCACATTATTTTCCCCTTGTTATTTACCCCTACACCTTATTTCCTTTTAAATATTTTCTACTTCATAACATCTTCTATATATACTAGAACTCATTTACATCTTCATTTTCTCTTACCAGAGAAAAGATACAATATTTATACATCTCTGACCTATTTATTTTACTCATAAGGATGTTCTGAAGGTACATCTATTTGAATGTAAATAACTCAGTCTTATCATTTTTATGGCAAAGTAATACTCCATTTTATGAAAGAACCACATCTTCTTTATCCAGTCTCCAGTTGATGGATATTTTGATTGTTTCCAAGATTTAGCAACTACAAACTGAACTGCTATAAACGTGGGTGCACATATGTCACTGTGATATGAATCTTTTAATTCTATTGTGTATGTACCTGACAAAGGAATAGCAGGGTCAAATGGCACCTGTAATTGTAGTTTTTTGAGGAATCTCCAAACTAATCTCCACAAGGGTTGTACGAGTCTGCACTCCCACTGACAGTGGAGAAGGGTTGCCTTTTCTCCGCACCCTTGCCGATATTTGTTGTTGGCTAATTCTTAGACAGCAGCCATTCTTTGTGGAGTGAGATGAAATCTCAGTGTTGTTTTCATCTGCATCTCCTGAATGACCAGTGATGTTGAGTATTTCTTCATACCCTTCCTAGCTGCTTTCACTTCTTCCTCTGAAAAGTATCTGTTCATTTCCCATGCCCATTTTTGAATCAAGTCTTTAAATTTGGGTGGGCTGACATTTTTAAGCTCTTTATATATTCTAGATAGTATCCCTTTGTCTTAGGAACAGCTGATAAAGATTTTTTTCCCATATTATTGGTTGCCTTTTCACTCTCTTGGTGGTTTCCTTTGCTGTGCAGAAGCTTTTTAATAGGATGAGATCCCATTTGTTGATTTCTTTTGCCAGTTCTCATGCTATAGAGGTTTTATTCATGAAGTCTTTCCCCAAGCCAATGTGTACAAGAATTTTACCTTACCTGTTTTGCAGCAGGCTTAGTGTTTCTGTTTTAATTTTTTTGGTCTCTAATCCACTTTGATTTTAGCTTGGTACAGGGTAAAAGAGATAGGTCTAGCTTCAGTTTTTGGCAGGTTAAACCCCAGTTTTTCCAGTACCATTTGTTAAAGAGGCTACCTTTCCTCCATTGAAGGTTTTTGGCCCCTTTGTCAATGATGAGGTGACTCACTGTCATCTGGAGTTGTTTCTGGATCTTCTAATCTACTCCACTGATCCTCAGGTCTGTTACTTTACCAGTACCATGTGGTTTTCCTCACAGTGGCTCTGTAGTATAGTTTCAAGTTAGGGTCATAATACCCCTCACCATGTCCTTGTTGCTTAGAATTGCTTTCACTATTCTAGGTTTTTTTGTGGTTCCAGATGAATCTTTGGATTTCTTTTTCCCCTAGATATTGTGAAAGGGATTGACTTCCCAATTTCTTTCTCAGTAGGTCTGTTGTTTGTGTATACAAAAGCAAATGATTTTTGAGCATTGACCTTGTATCCAGCTACACTACTAAATTTGGCAATTAAATCTAGCAGTTTTTTGAGTCCTCTATATAAAGTATCATGTTATCAGCAAATAATAACAGTTTAGCTTCTTCTTTTCCTATCTTTATTCCTTTTATTTCTCTCTCTTGCCTAATTGGTATGGCTAACATTTCAGGCACTATATTGAACAGGAGTGGTGAGAGTGGACATCCTTGTCTTGTTCCTGATCTTTGTGTGAAAGGTTTCGGTATTTGACCATTTAGTATGATCCTGGCTGTTAGTTTCTCATAAAAATCTTTTATTAGTTAGAGATAGAGTCCAACTGTTCCAATTTTTTGTAGTTTTGATCATGAATGGGTGTTGTATTTTGTCAAATGCTTTTTCTGCATCTATTGAGATGACCATACGCTTTTTCTTTCTTGAGTCTGTTAATATACTGTATTACATTTATTGATTTATATATTTTGAACCATCCTTTCATCCCAGGATGAATTCAGCTTGGTCAGGGTGTATGATCTTTTTGATGATTCTCTGTATTCTGTTTGCCAGTATCTTATTGAGGATTTTTGCATCAATATTCATTAGGGATATTGACCTGTAGTTCTCTTTTTTGGTTCAGTCTTTCTCTGTTCTTGGAATCAAAGTAGTGGTTGCTTCCAGTAATGAGTTTGGGAGTACTTCTTCCCTTTAAATTTCATTAAAGAATTTGAGAAGTAGCAGTGCTAACTCTTCTTTAAAAATTTTGTATAAATTCAGCAATAAAGCCATCAGAACCAGGGCTTTTCTTTGCTGGTAGGTTTTTAACTATATTTTTAATTTCACAGATTGATATTGGAGTGTTAAACATTTCTATATCTTCTTCATTTAACTTTGTAAGTTTGTAGTGTCTAAAAATCTATCCATTTCTTCCATTTTTTCCATTTTATTGAAGTACAAATTTTCAAAGTAACTGTTTATTATCTTCTAGACTTCCTCTAGGTCACTGGTAATTTTCTGCTTTTCTTTACTAATAGCATGAATGTGAGCTTTTTTCTTCCTTGTTTAATAAGGTTGGCTAAAATCTGTCAATTTTGTTTATCCTTTCAAAGATTCAATTCTTTCATTCACTGATTTTTTCTATCATTCTCTTAGTCTCCATTGCATTAATTTCTGCTCTGATCCTTATAATTTCTTTCCTAATACAAGCTTTGGGTTGCTCCTTTTTTCTAGAAGCTTAAGGTTCAGCATTAGATGGTTTATTTGAGCTTGCTCTGTTTTCTGGGTGTAAGTGTTCACTACTATGAATTTTCCTCATAGAATTGGTTTCATTGTGTCTTGTAAATTTCTATGTGTTATACTGGGATTATCATTTAATTGTAAAAACTGTTTAATTTCTTCCTTAGTTTCTTCTATGACCCATTGGTTGGTTAGCAGAGTGTTGTTCAATTTCTATGTGTTTATGAGGATCCTGAAATTTATGTTGCTATTGAACTCCAAGTTCAAGGCATTATGGTCTGACAGTATACAGGGGATAACTTCAATTCCTTTGCATTTTCTTAAATCTGTTCTATGAACTAGCACATGGTCTGTTTTGGAAAATGATCTGTAAGCAGCTGAGAAGAATGTAAATTCTGACTTCCTGGGGTGAAATAATCTGTAGACATCTCTTAAGTCCTTTTGTTGAAGAGTTTGGTCAGATTATTTCCTTTTTGATTTTCTGTCCAGTTGATCTGTCTCTTTGTGACAGCAGGGTATTGAACTTGTGCACTATCATTGTATTGGTGTTTATCTGGCTTTTCATGTCTATTGATCTTTGTTTTATATAGTTTTATATATATTATGATTTGATGCATAAATATTTAAGATTGTTATTTCTTTCTCTTGGATTGCTCCCTGTATGAGAGGATAGTTTCCTTCTTTGTCTCTCTTAATCAGTTTTTGCATGAAATCTATTTTGTATGCAAATAAGATAGCTGCTCCTGCTTTTTGCAGTTTCCTGTCACATGAAGAATTGTTTTCCATCCCTCTACTTTCAGTCTATGGCTTTATTTCTGAATTAGGTGTGTTTCTTGTATGCAGCAGATTGTAGGATCTTGCTTCTTGATCGTTCTGCCAGCCTGTGTCTCTTAATTAGCATATTGAGTCCATTGACACTAATGGTTATGACTGATATAAACAAATGTAGTGCTGTCATGTTTTCCTGTTCTTGGCTATTTTATTCTTTGCTTTTGTTCTTTTCCCATCAGTTTCTTATTTAGCCCAACAGACTGACTCTTTGGGGTCTCATGGATTTGTAGCATTCCTTATTTTTATCCAAGGTATTCTTTAGAATGTTTTGGAGTGCAAGTTTTGTATTTGTGAAGTTTTTCAAGTGTACTTTGTTATGGAAGTATTTTATTTCCTTCTGTGTTTTGAAGGATAATTTTGCAGATTTACATCAGTCTGGGTTGGAAGTTGTTTTCCTCCAAGGCTTGAAACACTTGATTCCAGGCTCTTCTTGCATTGAGTGTTTTTGTGGTTTCCTGTCTTCACTGAAAAGTCTGCTGTTGGTTGAAAAGCCTGCTGTGATCCTGATGGGCTTCCCTTGGTATGTAATTGTTTTCTTTTCTCTGAATGCTTTCAGTACTTCATTTTTTTTTTTAATTTCTGGAGCCTTTAAAATTATATGCCTAATGTAGATCTCTTTTCATGTCACGGCCATGTGGAGTTCTATATGCTTCATATATTTGTACATCCAATCCTTCTCTTTTTTCCTGTAAAGTTTTCTCCCTGTATCTCTGTGAAAAGTTTTTTTTTATGTCTTTTGTATTGTCTCCTGCTGCCTCAGTGACTCCAAACAATCTTGTTATTTTTCTTTGAAATATCTAGGAGTTGTTGGATTGATTTCTCATCATCCTTGCCATTTCCCATACCTTAGCCTTTCCTGTTCAATGGCTGAGATTCTGTCTTCTAGGTCTGAAATTCAGTCTTCTGCCATGTTCACTCTATTGCACAAACTTTTGCTTTCTGTCTTAATTACTGAGACTTCTACTTCTAGCTGTTTAAAAGGTTCTATTGTTTTTGCTATCTCAGATTCTATCAACTCCCTGACTTCCTCTTTAGCTTTATTAAACATATCGTTGACTATGTATAGTATCTCTGTTTTTTATCTCAGAGATCAGTTCTGATTTCCATTTTACTAGATCTGCTTTGGTTACCATCTAAAAGAGTCAAGTTGACTTCTCCTTTCCCTTCCCCCTAGATTACCTTGGGGTGATGATCTTTGCATGTGAGACTTTGAATATTTCCTCTTCCCTGAACTTTTGTGGATGCTATTGTTTTGGGCATTATAGCTGCCCTATTGTCTGGAGATGTTTGCTGCAAGTCTCTTTCTTCCTAATGTGTAAGACCCTTAAGGCATTAATATTTCCTGAGCTGTTCTTCTTGAGTCTGCAATGGGCCCTAAACAACCTTAGTTCTGGCACACCATAAAAGGCACTCAGAACAGTCAGGTCACCTTGGTTGAAAAGCATTGGGTAGTAGAGGCCTGCAAGCCCCAGCCCCAGGCACTGGTGTCTAATGGTGCCACCTGAGGTTTCAGCAAAATCCACTGCATCCTGTTTACTTAGAGTGTCCTTGGGTGTCTGTGGCATGGGCAGGCACGGAAGCAGGCCTGCTTAGTCTTTCTTTTGAAAAGCCCAAAACATCTTCATCCTTACTATACTTTTGGTCCAGATAGATAGATAGATAGTAGACCTATATGCAGGTAACTAACCAATCCTCTTGACCTTCTTGATAACTAAATAATTTAATAAGTTAATGTATAGAATTTCTAGGGTAACGCTGACAAATTCTGCATTGTTCTTATACAATTTGATTCATTCTAGATCTAATTACTCCTAGGCGTTCTTGCTCCATTCTTAACTCCAATCATTACAGCTCACAAAAGTTTTAGAAGCTTTCCCGCACTGGAAGCAAGTAGAAGTCACAAGATATTAAAGACTTCATATTTTTCTCTGAGATATATTGAAAAAGATGAAAAAATTTCATATAATAAAAAATGACAGTGTTGCAGGAAGTTTGTGATCACAAGTATCCCTCACTCTAATTGTAAGGATTCTCAATTATCAGTTCTTCAAAATAAGAAGTAGCATCCTAAGTATGTCGTTGCCTGCAATCTATCCTATTAAAAGTGAAATTGCTTTTTAGATCCAGCTGTCTCTGCTGCATTCTGTGAAAGACCCAAAGTGATTAGAACAAGGATCTCTATATTTTAGGAGAGACAGATTTTCTCATCTTCAGCTGTTCCAGCTACAAAGAGGTACTCCATGAACCTTTCAGTGAATGCATGATTGCCAGCATCCTGATGGAAATATAACAATGCACAGGAAGAATGGACATTTCACACTGGAAGACCAAGCAGAAAGAAGTGTTTGTACTGAGCCTTGGAAAACTGTGAAATTCCACTGGAGAAAGAAGAAATATTGGTCAGTTATGCAAATGCAGGTGACTGGGACACTGTCTGTGTGCATCTCTTAGATAGGATAGACTATTGCTTTCTTCATGAGCTGTTTCCTTTCTTTCCTTTACTGAATTTCTTGGTACATTTTGAATATACACTATGATCATATTCATCATTGAGAATATGTACCTGTATATGATAACACTGATTCATGTTTTTTCCAGTTCTCCATCGCTCCCTTCAGGCCCTCTACCCTGTCAACATACATAAGCTTTATTTTCTTTTTATTTCCTTTATTATCTTCCCTTTTTTGCATTTATTCGCTGAATAAAAGAAAAAGAAAATGTCAAAACATCTCTGGCGGCTGCAAGGGAAGGCAATTTGTGCACTAATTTGGCTGAGAGAGTGTAGCAGTGCTGTGTGGGGCAGAGCAGCCCACCATGAGACCCAGAACATGACAGGGACCCACTCAGCAGAGGTGCTTGTGACCAGACAAGGTAGAGTAAGAAGACCATCATTCTGAGCTCAGAAAGATGGCAGAGTGGTGAGCAATGGAGTAAGGACAACTCCAGGGTTTGGTACTGAGAATCAAAGCCCCCTGGGAGAGCAGGGAGAGAAACAGTGGACTCAAAACACAATGTCCTGCAGTAGTCGTGAGCCTGCAGTCCAACCCTCAGAGTTAAGTGGACTTCTGGGGGTTTTGTTTGTTTTGTTTTGTCTCACTCATTTCCTTCATTTCTTTCCCTTTTCATTTCTGCTTTTGCCCTGTTTGTTTGTTTGTTTGTTTATTGCTGCTGTTGTGATCAGTTCTTCCATCTCTTCCTTCACTCTTTCCCTCCTGTCTTCCTTCATAGGTTTTCCAAAGCTTACATGATCTTCCATCAATCTCTAGCCTTACTTCTGATCTCTCTTTCTCCTTATAGTTCTTTATTAAAAAAAAAAAACAAAAAAAAACCTTCCTTCTAAATTTGTTCCTTGGAGGGCAAATTTGCTATGTTGAGGGCTTAGTTACTATAAATGTATTTCTGGTTCATTTTAGATTTTTTTATATAACACAAATATAGTTCATACAGTTAAAGATGGCAAATTAATAGTCACCATACCGTGTCATTTTCTAGACTGTGTGAGCTGCTGTTGTTAATGCTAACTGTATGATTTTAGCCAAGGTGACACAGTTGTTCTTCGTGGTGTGCCTAGACTGAGATTGCCAAAGTACTGTTGGTCAGTGTCAAGGAATCGTGGGTTGAGCCAAATGGGGAGCAACTTCTCTCCCCCAGTGGACTGAAGAGGTAGGAGCTCACAACAGACTCAGGACCGAGGAGCATGTTATACCTGGAGAAAAGCCTGCACCTTGAGAAGAAGTCATTTCCTAGGGTGCTAACACTAGCTATAAAGATACTCAGTGTAAGCAATCTGTAGGCACCAGCCAAAGAATAAACCCAAAACATTAAAGTCAAAAAACAGAGACGAGAAGACACTTCCACAAGTTGTAAACTCAGACTTCCTGCTCACCACAGGCAAACTCAGGGGACATGCGGTGGAACTACCTGAAGGTCATCCAGCTGGACTCCCGGAAGTGGGAACAGTGGAGATAACAAAATAGAGAATTTTCAAGAAAAAACAAATCAGAAATAACCTCTCAGATGACTACAGAGACAATAATCATAACAAAAGGCACGATTAGTAACTCTAAAGCAGATATAAATTTAAAAATAGAGGAGATGAAGAAAATAATGGAAACCATCTGATGGCAAAATAAGGTATTTTCATGACAAAGAACACCTGAGGAATTTCATGAATGCAAAACAGGACTCAAAAATATTCTGAAGGCTATCCTGGAAGGAGACAATGTGGATTGCAATGTCACGGTCGCTCAGCAGAATGAATCCACCAGGCGAGGCAAGAAGTCAAACCTGGGGGGAAAAGGCAGGCAACAACAGGAAAATATCTTTTCAAGATAAGTCAATGCATATCAGTTATAACCATCAAGTCAATAGTTTTAATTCATCAATCAAAATAAACAGATTGACAGAAAGGATCAAGGAGCAAGATCCAACAATATTCTGCATGCAAAAAATGCATTTAATTAAAAAAGAAATTAATAGACTGGAAGACAAAGAACTGAAAACAACATTCTGTGTGACAGGGTCTCAGGAAAAAAGCAGAAGTAGCTGTTCTATTTCCATACCAAGTAGATTTCAAGCCAAGACTAATTAAGAAAGACAAAGAAAGTCACTATATCCAGAAAAATCAAAGAGGAGGAGATAAGAATCATAAATATATTTGCGACAAATACCACTGCACGCAACTATGTAAAACAAATATTAAGAGACATGAAAAAGTAAATAAGCACTAATACAATTTTAGTGGGGAATCTCAATACTCAACTAGACAAAAAATAAAGTAGTAGAACTGAACCCAACTCTTGCACAAATGTATTTAATAGATATTTACAGAGTGTTCCATCTCACAACATCACATTCTTCTGAGCTACATGGAGGATATTCTCCAATATGGACGATATCATAGCTCATGTTTAAGTGTGTGCAAAGGAATTGAAGCTACCCCCCATAAATTATCAGATTGTAATGGAGTGAAATTGGAGATCAATAGGAAAAGAAACTACAAGAACTTCAGAAACACATGGAAAGTGAATAACACCTTCCTGAACAACCAACAGCTCACAGAGGAAATTAAAGAAGAAATAAGACAATTTCTACAATTAAATGACAAAGCCAATACAACAAATCAGAATTTATGAGATACAATGGAAGCTGTCGTACAAGGGAACTGCATAGCTGTGAAAGACTATATTAAGAAAATAGAGCAAGCTCAAATGAACAACTTAATGGTGAACCTCAAGCTTCTAGAAAAAGAAAAGTGAGAGAAATCCAAAACTCATACAAAGGAGAAAATTATATAAATCAGAGCAGAAATTAATGCAAGAGTAACTAGGAAAATGATACAAAAAGAAAAAGAAAAAAACAGTGAAACAAGTTAGTTTTTTGAAAGTCTAAAGAAAATTGACAACCCCTTAGCTAATCTTCAAAAAAGGAAAGAAAAGGCTCAAATCCATACAATTCAGGATTGAAAAGGATGAAATTACAACAATCCTGCAGAAATTCAAAGCATCATCAATACCTACTTTGAGAACCTTTATTCTAAGAAGATGGAAAACATGAAAGAAATGGACAGATTCCTGGGTGTATGTGATCACCAATGCTAAGTCAAGAATATATAAGATGGAGCACTATTCCACCATAAAGAAAGATAAACTGGAGTAAGTTATGGCTAAATGTGTACAACTAGGGATTATATTCATAAGTGAGATAAATAGGACACCTGTAAATGCTGAATTGTTTCTCTACTGTGAGAAGTATAAATGAGGACTAAAATGTATAATAGACATTGTTAAAAAAGAAGAAAATGTTCAGAAGGGAAAGGGGAACTCAGGAAGAGGTCAGGAGAAAGAATAGGGAGAAATAATGGGGAAAAAGCATTTGTGAAAAGGAGGGTTGGAAGAGTGGGTGAGGAGAGGTATGAGGAGAAGAAGCAAGAAATACCATTACATGTAGAAATTCTCCTAGATGAATGTGCTCGTACTGCACACTGAAATTATACCAATAAGCACAATTAAAATCCTTGGGCTCATGTTTCTCATGTGTGAACTAAATATCATGAAAAAGTGTCTGAAAAGTAAATAAGATGCTCTGTGCATAACAATATCTAACATTAAAAGGCTACTAATAAACCACAACAGTACCAGTTCCAAAAATAACATCTGTGGATGGTTTGAAATATCAGATTTGTTACAAAGAATCTTTGTGAGGATGTCTGACCATTAGCACAGAAAGTATATTTTCTTTGAATACAGCTTAGCTGTCCTACACCAATATTTGTTTTAGCCTGCTAGCTTTTCTCTAAAGAAAATACAAGATTCGGAATCAGAACGTTCAGTTCCGTGCTCTTGGGTATTAACTTCAACCGAGTGACACACACTTGAAAAATTAACACGTCTTCATGATTCATGTAACCTCTGATCTGATCCGTCTAATATTAACCTATATTGGAAGATTCATTATCGAATTACATGTCAGAGACCTTTCTGCCAGTACAAGTGAAAGACTTTCAGTTGCAAATGTTCATAAAAATACAAGTACATTACAGAATGACAACGTTTTAAAATATATTTCCATGTAAATCATAACAATATCTGGATTCTACCCTTGTCTAGAATCCTAAAACATTAAGTATACCAGCTCAAAATGGCAGGAATTGGATTGCAAAAAGGTCTTCCATCCATTGTTTCAAGTGGAAGTACTTTCCTTATGAAATACTGATATTAGCCATCTATCAATTATTTCATAAGGGTGAAGTAAATTAACATAGACTGTCTTAAAACTATTATCTATGTGTCAATCAAAATTATTTAGATTTTACCACAGAAATTAGAAAATACAAATAAAATATAGAAGCTAAGACTAGAAATTTAAATTTAAAAATCTTTGATCAGTGTCACCAGAGATGCATTTCTTTCTCAGTAAAAATCCTCTAGATTGAATAAAGGAAACTTGAAACTCACTTAGGTGTACTTAGAATATGGAAAATAAAGAAGGCATATCATCCTTTGGAATAATTTGCCATCATGGGAACTATTTAACACACATTTGTAAAGCTCTTGAAAAAAATGGGAAGATGTCTAAAATGATTCCCCTAAGTGAAAAGAACCCTGGCTCCTGTCACTATGGTGTCTTGAATGCACATAGTGTTTTTTCTTTGTTATTCAAGACTTTGGTTCTCCAGATCGGACCCAAGGCTTGCTTTTGCGGGTTTGGCCAAAGAACAGGAAATTACAAAACAAGATTTTGTGTGAGTCATGAGAGGAGCAGGAAACAGTTGATCACAGTTTCCTGAAATATCACTTTATTATGAAAACAGAGGAGGCAAAGCTTAAAACTGGGGCAGGAAAAGATCATATAAGACTTTATTTTCACAGGCGTGGTTGTTTTAAACTGTACAGCCCAAACACACACTAGTATTCTTGCAGGCTATTATGAAAGCAATCCTTCTCTTTACCATATTTCTTCCTCTTGCAAGATTATTTCACAACAGAAAGTGAAGAAGTAGGTCACCTGCTCAATTGTGGTGTTCTTGAGGGGTTATTCTGGAATGTTTATAGAATGGTAATATTCATGATAAGTTCAAAAGTATTATCCACATACAATTATTTCAAAATGATCACTGCATCACCACATTTAGTAGCAGAGGGCCTGCAGTATCACTTGGAAAAGTGTTTTTGTGGATTTACAGATGAGGCCCCAGAAGTTCAGAAGTCAAGTCATTTACCCAAAGTAGCATATGCTTGGACCTGAACTCACAACTCTGTTCCAACCTATCATCATTGAAACCCCTGATGAACTTCCAAAGTATAAAGTCTCTATCCTCACACTTGTCATATAATTTCTGAAGGTTTATGAACAATATTTGGGAAATGTATGTATATATATATGTGAGAAGATGCTTAAAATTTCTTTGCATATTCAACAAATAAATTATTTTCTCATTTTACACAAGTTTTCATACCTTTAAGATACCCCAAGAACTATTGCCAAGTTTGTATTCAAGTGGGAAATGTATGGATCAGAATTCTAATAAAGCAAAATTAATGCTACAGGTTTATCCTGCTATTCAAACACTCAGTCATTAGACTCCTATTGATCAAAAAAGGACAGAAAAAAAATTTTAGAGGTGGTTACAGACACAATAACCGCCGTCTTTACACGCTGCTTCTGCTTTCGCTGTTTTTGTCTCTGCACAGGACAGTTCAGCATCTGTGTTGCAGAAACTTCCTCTTTTTTCTGACCAGATGGGTTGTACCTGTGAGACTGTGAAGTCAAACTCGGTAGCTAGGCAAGCTCCTCTGGGGCTCAGTTGCAGGAATCGCAAGAGCAAGCAATGTTCCTCCACTGGCCATTTGCCTGCCTATCTAACTACCTTCTGCCAGGGCCAGAAACTCCTCCCACATTTTCACAATGAGAGCTGGACAGGGGCCCTTGTGTTGTGTGGTTAGTCCGTGTTACTAAGAGAGAAGCTGTGCTTGGATCTAAAGATGAAACAAAGCCTGTAGAGCCTAAGACTCATCATGTGAATCTCTGATTCTGTGAGACCTCTGAATGTCTCGATTTTCTGGTCTAGACCTCTCTGATTTGGAATCCAGCATCCAGGAGTGATGAGCAGAGGAGGACAACTCACTCTGCACCCAGAGAATCTGCGCTGGGAGTTGGAGCCCACTCCTTGGAGGGACCATCCTTCTGAAAACATGGAGCCAGACAAGGCTTTGCTGTGAAGAATTGTTCCATGTCATAAAGGCCACAACAAGAAAATTAGTGCTGTTGGCCACCTCTGACACTGAACAGCATGCAAAACTCTGAGCATGTTAACAACTATGTGGCTTGAAAGGAAGATATATAGATGTATTTCCCACCCTGACAAAGAACCACGGCGTGAGAGCCGACCACTGTTGTCACAAGGCCTTTGACTCTTTTTCACCACTTTTATCCCCAGAAGAAGCTGATAGAACAATATATTATTTTGTAGGTACATATGGGCCTATGGTAGATGCTGACAAATGTCTGCCCACAGGCCAAATCCAGCTGGTCTTCCGTTTTATAAATAAAGTTTTATTTCAAAAAGGCCATATTCATTCATTTCAATTTGTCTACAGCTCTCATAATGACAGAGTGAAACAGTCACAATATCACAATGGAACCATATAACTCACAAAACTGAGTAAAATACTTTCTCATTCCAGTTTTGGAGAAAAAAATGGTTTAATCGAAGAGAAGGCAGAAACAGACATGAGAACCATTTTGTGCAATACTTATCTTTCAATTTGAAAAATATTTATGAAACATTTTCAGGATACTGAGCTCTAAGAATATATTGAGAAACAAAGCCAGTAGCAGCCTTGAAAGTTTGTTTTAAAGGTTTTTCTCCTGCTCAACTCTTTACTCCCATGTTAAAAAGATGCAGAAAAGTATGGTAATAGAATAGTCGCCAGAGGACAGGTGCCAACCGGGACCGCCAGCTGAAGTACAGCATGGTCGGTTACATTCAGCAAACAGAAACTAAACTGTAGCAGAAAATCTTGGTGACCCTAATGGTGATCAAGTTGCCCTTCCTGAATGAAGAGGAGAGCAAAGAGAGAGAGATGTTTGATGGACACAGAGCACTTTTCCTTCTGCTCTTCAGGAAACACTTGACAAAGAAGATGCAGGCCACAGACTGATTTTTGGGATGAATCTGTGAGATAATATGCTAGATAATATCTGGCAAGCTTCTTTTAAATGATGCTGAGGGAGACTTTCCTTGTTTTCCCAATAATAACCATAGAAAAAGGGAACCTATAATAAAAAGGAAGGCAAGCTCTCTCCTCCTTGCTGTTGCAGAAGACAAAAGGAGAATCGGTCCCTCATGTATGGAGGAAAGAGCCAAGATGACTGGTACACCGATGTTGAGAATGTGAGGAGTCTGCACGTTCACAGGTGTGCATCTCATGCTACAATTACCTCGCTTAAATCCGGGTTCTTAGCCGTAGGAAAACAAGGGAAGAGAAAGATAAGGAGAGAATCTGGTAGCACCTAAACTTACCACTTGTGTATAAAATGTGAGATGAGAGTATTCACAAGGGCCACACGGAAGTCCCTCCTGCACTGCACAGCCAGTCCCTGGAGACAGAGTGACACACAGAGGCAAGGGGTTTGCTGTCTGAGATACATAAAAGCATTAATTCTACGCCTTAAATGAATATTTATGTTAAGTGTAGCAGAAGCTATTTAACTCATGCACAGACATCCTTTACAAAACCAAACACAGAAAAAGAGACTGTTGTGGGAGTTCTAAAACTGAAGGCTAGCTTCTCTGCTCCAGTGCTAAGCTGCACCTAAATTTAAAACACAAATGACAAGCGTTCCCGGCAGCAGGATGCTCATCAGAACTGCAGTTTGTCACGTAGTCAACTGCAGATTTCTCTTCCCAAGAAGGATTTTCTGATTCATCACACATGTTTGCATTCGTTGGTCCGGTGCCCTGGCAGAACCAGAAAAAGGTTTCATGATTCACCATGCACGCTCCTCTGCTCGTCTCCCAGAGCCGTGGCCTGATCCTGGTGCACGCTCTTGGATGTCTGTGGTGGACCAAAAGGATCGGAGTTTTACTAAAGTAGTGCATAACAAATGGGAAACGTGACTGAGGTAGAGCTCAGGAAGAGAGGAAAAGGAGCAAGGCTAATGAAAGCCACGACCCTGGCAAGCAGAGCATGCTCCCCTGGATGGCGTCCCAGGCGAGAAATGGATGACCAGCCTGGCTGAGGCAGGTCGCTCCCTGCAGTGTGGGAAGATTAAGCCAGAAGGGTGAAGAGACACGTGGAAGGGAAGAGTGGGGGCGGACAGGAAAACGGGAAGAGGAGAGCCTGGTGAGAGAACAAATGGGCCTGGACACTCACTTTGCGAAGTGTAGGGCCAGCCAGCTAGCACAGGAAGCTCACGTTGAGGCCGTGCTCGAAGTAGGGCATGCGCTCACCTCCGCATGGACAGGGCTGGGGCAGGCGGACGGAGAGCGGGCAGTGCTGCGTGGAGCCGCGTCCTGCCAACGCTCTCGGCAAATGTCGATTTATCTACACAAGTGAAATATCCCCAAAGTTTCCCATGTCGGCTGTGTCTATGGTGATTTCAGCAGTGAGCCATTTGGACTCTGAATTAAGATTTGCTTTACCTGAAGTCTTTCACCTTAGAAAGAAAGCGCAGCGTTGTAAGAATGGAGCATTTTTTAGCTATTGTCGAACGTAGCTATTCATTCAGCCTTGTTTTCTGCTGAATATTCAAATTGAAACAACACAAGAGGACAAAGAGAAAAATAAATGCACTTCTGATTAGAAAATGCAAATTACTGTCTGTATTCTGCCTAAATTCCTCCAATAATATCCTTTCAGTTTTCTTTCATTATCATCTAACCAGGAACCATATTTAATTTTTGATGTTGGCAGATGAGTGGGAGTCACTCTATAAATTTTATTTTAAAAACTTGTTCTGATAATTAAAGAAATGCAAATTAATGGTACAAAAAATTCCCCTCTCTAAATTGCAAAGATCTAAAACACGGATAATTCTTTGGCTCAAAGAGATGAGACGAAACAACTTTATAGAGTCTTGATCATTTTATAAATTGACACCATGGTTTAGAGAAAAATCTTGGAAATTTATCCACACTGCAAATTCTTTTGAGATACCCATTCAATTGCTCAAACATACATCAACATGAATGTTTACTATTATTCCGTAGGTACAAAGAACTGGGCATGCACACCATTACAGAACCGTGATATTCTATGTCATTTCAGTAGACTGGGGAATAAAAGAAGAAAATTACAGGATAGTATAGTTATTCTTCTCTTACTAAAGTAACTAACCTGTCGGTAGGTAGGTTACATGAACATATTACAGGATTGGACATGCAAAGCAAATGTCTGTGGAGGTTCACAACAAAAACTTTAGGTCGTTGCTACCTTCAGTGAGCATTTGAGTAAACTAGTCCAAAGTGGAGACTTTTTCTATTGTTTCCAGGGACTATCCTGAATTTTCCCTCATTTCTAGTTCTTTTAAAATTCAGATATTCTATATAACATTTTAGTCCCCAGATCAACCGCAACCAATAGATACACCTATTTTAATTGCACCACAATAACTTAGACCCTAGTAGGTATCCTTAGCGGAAAGATAAGGATGCTGAGTACCAGAGACAATGAAAAGTTTGTTGAATGCACAACAAGGGAATCATCCATTCACATGCAAGTTACATACACTATGTAGCTTTCAATCACACATCTAGGCTGCATGGTAATGAAGAACTCAGAATTAAGCAGATGTTTAATTTGAACTTGTTAATAAAGCATAAACTTGTTGTTTAATCTAGAAAATCAGAAAGATGGTTTTTTCTCTCTACTTCAAGATGTATCTTGCCTGGAAAATAACATTATTTGTGGCACTTCATGTTATTCCACTATGAGAAGAGTAGATCTCATTCTTCCTTGATGTAGGGAAATGGTTCCTGAGAACATTCTGTCTAGAAGACTTTAATTGCCTTAATTGCTCGCATCATAACACATAGAATGACTCAACAGCAGTTTAAACGACTTAATAAAAGAACAGAGCAAGTCCTGTTATTTCTGGAGAGAATCCAATATAAACTGAAATGCAAAAGTAATTTTTTTAACTGTCCCTTTGTGTTTGAATCTAGGAAATCATTGAAAATCTTTAAAATTCTATAGGGAAGATACATGTCTTGAGTTTTTAATTATTCTGCAAGTGAATGTAAGAGCAAGTCTAATTATCATGCACTTTTCTAGAAAAGATACTTTACTCCTAGAAAATGTATTTGCATGTCACCTTTTCCATCAAGGAAGAATAAAATGATCCACCACCCCCGTCAGCCATTATTACCCAGGACAGAAGTGAGAGCTGGTCAGCTAAAGGAGTTTAGATGGAATCACAGGCTGCTATTGACTGTTTTCAGGCAAAGCTCCAGGGTTTCCCATACAAAGTCCCGGCTTCACACTCACGGAACTGCTCCATGAGCTTGTGTCGGAAGCAAACAGAGGGCAAGAGCTGTGTCAGTTACACAGGAAGGACTCTAACCTTTTCTAAGTGAGGACTGTAACCTCTTCTAACTCTCTGGGATATATTCCATCAAACATGTCCTGGTCTAATGATATCTCAAGCTAAGAGCCAGGGTAAAAACACATGAGAGTCTGGAAACCTCGTAGTGGATTCATAACACATTCAGGTGGACAGAGATCTGAAAGCCCTCTTCTAGGGCTTACCTTCACATGTGCAAAGCAGCCATTCTAAAAATATAAGAAATATCTCTGACTGGTTGCTGGTTCTTTTTTTTTTTTTTTTTTTTTTTTTTTTTTTTTTTTTTTTTTTTTTTTTTTTTTTTTTTTTTTTGTCTTTTTAGAGAAAACATCAATCCTAAAATTTCTACATTAACAATGAAAACAAAGTTTCAGCAATAATAATTTATAATTTCCCTCCCTTTGTATGAGTAGAATTTAGTCACTGCCCTGGGAGGATCCATTACAGTGCTGGCGCTTTGTTTTAAAAATTCATTGTCTTTATTCATCTTTAATTATTTCAGTCTGTTGTTTTCTCACATGAGTAAAGAGTTCACTTAAAGATGTGCTTTTACTGGAGAACTGGGGACAGTCAAATTAAATCTTCGAGAATATTAAATGCTGCATTTTTTACTTTCCTTGCATAGACTCGGTAAATCTGGTGGGTCTTTGCTTAAGTTGGACAGCCCAGCCTTCACTTATTTATTCAAAAACATTTTCAAGAGCCAACTTGGAAAAAGTTTGTTTCTAAATCTTTTAATAATATTATCCTAATTCATCATGTTGCTTGCTATTTGCGTAGTCGCTTCCCCAGACAGTTTGTGAGAAATGGACGTGAAAAGATGGTCCTCACAGCCATTTTTCACAAGACTCATTTCTTTATACAGATGAAGCATTGTCCTGCTCAGTCCTGCTTAAATTGGTCTCAACTTTTTGGAAAGACGTGGAGCTATCCCGGAGCCCTGTTCATCCTTTCAGCGGTCACAGCCGTCCTCCGCTCTGCTTGCATTGCACTTTGATAACTTCCAATCACTTCTAAGAGAAAACAGTCACGAGACGCTCCATTTAAAGTTGTTCAGCTGACAGCACCACATTGTACTGTGCTCACAATTGTATTAAACCTAAAATGTCCACGAGTCCCTGCATCAGCACTTTTTTATTACTTTTTCCCAAATCCCTTATGACTCGGACAAAGCATGTCCGAATTTGCTGGGGAACTTTCCTCAATGTCCAAAGAGCGCTACTGGAATGGCCTAAACTGTATCCACTGTAAAATTCGAATGCCGGAGTCCTAATTCTCCAGTACTTCAAAATGTGAGTGTACTGAAAAGCGAGACTTTGAGGTGATAGCTGTGATCCCTAATCCAGAGCACAGCCCTTCAAGAAGACATGAGGGAAATCAGTCATATGTCTGCAAGCCAAGGAAAAGGACCTCAGAAGAAAGCAATTCTAGAAATACCTTTGTCTAGGAATTCCAGCATCCAGAGCTGTGGGAAAATTAATTTCTGTTGTTTAAGTAATCCTGATTCTATTATTTTGCTATGTCAAATTAATGAAGCTGCTCTTCTCTACTGTGCTATTTTAGAAACTACTTAGAAGCAAAAGGAAAGTATAGGTACAAGGTAGGACTGGACAGGAAAGCTGACTTGAGACCTTACAGAAGCTTAGGTAGACAGTATCCTCCAGAGTCCGATATACTGAAAACTATCCACCAGGCTGTAATGCTACTGAAGGTGACACAGCCTTCAGTAGATGATGTCCGTAGGCCCAGGCCCTTCCAAGGGTTATAGTACCACAGCCTCTTCATCTTTCTTTGCTTCTCAGGGTAAACAGTATGAGATGAGCAGACCTGGGATACTCCTCATAACACTCTTGTCACGATGTACTGTGCTGCCACAGACTCAAACTAACATGGACAAACAAACACGGACTCAAATCTCTGACCCCGTGAGCCAAAATAGACATTTCCTGTTGGTGAAATAATCTCGAGATTTCATCATAGTGCTGAAAAGCTAGCTGTCATAGATGGTGTGTGCTCTTCAAGACATGAAAGAATTCATATTTCATGCTGAAAAGGAAAGGCTGTGGAAACGCAACAGGAAAGACAAAACTTTTGGGACAGTAATGTTTAAGCAGAGAGGTAACATTGCATAGCAGACAACAGTAGATTAAAAACTAAGTGATACGAAATCGAACATAGGGACCAACGATGGATTTGTGAATTCTCTCTTATAATAATCCAAGAAACCTGAGCTTGTACTTAACATGAACAACCGACGCAAGTTTAATTTCTTTACTTGAAACAGTTTTGCCATTCCACTGAAAAATGAACCAGGAGTTCTCTGAGAAAGGACTTACACATCTTGCCGAAACATCCTTCCTCTGATAACACTGACTACTCATAGAAAAAAACTATACCTCCTTCACATCATTTATTTAGGATAATCTGAAAATATGTTTTCCCTGGAGAATGATATTTAGGGACCGATGTCATTATGCCAGAGAAACACAGAAGTTTAGGAAGTAGGTAAGCAGGCAACCATTGACATCAGGTTTGTAACCTTAGCTGTTGGTACTGCACAGTATCTACTAAGATCCTAGCCTGTGAATTTTCTTTCTCACATTAGAATCCACCAGTGCATACGGAAAAGCATAAAGGTATCATAGTGATGGCCAGAAATGGTCATTCGTTTCCAGTAAAATCCTAGAAGACAACATATTATGTTTCATAAATCAGACCTTGACTGTTAGATCACCTCACCAAGAGGAGTCATAATACAATTGGGCTTTTATCTGAAAACTTGCACTGATAGCCCAGAATTAATGTTTCAGGTTTTCCCAAGACACTGACAGAAGATATTAAACTTTTACTATTCTTTTGGTATTTCATTTGTTGAGGTTTATACTTCTAAATAAAATTCAGGTGGATAGTGTACAAAATGCTTCGCACAATGTCTGGAAATTAGAAGGTGATCAAAAATGGTAAAGGAGGTATTGAATGAGTACAGTAAAGTGTCACAGTTAAGATGGGAGTGCAGCTGATTATCAAGGGAAGATTAGAGCCATGTTGTAGACAATTATCCAGAACTCAAGCCAGACATTTGCTGTGCTTTTATTTTTCTTCTGCTCCACTAACTGGCTTTTGATGTTGCTCTGTTCCCAAAACTGTCCAGTGTCCTCTGATCTTAAATCTCTGTGAGGCATTAACAGGTCATTGTTCGTCCCCCCCCTCAGAGACTGGCTCATTGCAAGTTCTGAATCTCTGTGATGCTCTGACTGGTTCAGTTTAAAGGTCCACTTAGCTTTCACTAGGAAAGCAGGTTTATGCAGAACAAGCATCCTGACTAAACTCCTTTGCTCTCCCTATAAAGAGATACCCAGGAAAAAAAATGCATTTCATTAAGTAGATGGACAGCCCAATATTATCTTCTAATCATTGGCAGAGCAATAATACTTTACTGAAACAAAAATGAACGAAAGAACATCCTACCAACACACAAAGATGAAAAGACAATAATTTTAAATTAAAATGGAGGAGAAATTTGAAATCACTGATTGCAAAAAAAATCATTCATAATTTAGTCTCCTTGCTCATGATTGCTTAAGTATTGGCAAGTGTATTCAAATATGTGTGTTTCAGAGTAATTTTATTTTGGAAATTCTATTATGCTCATCCCACTAAGATATGTAAGTTAGTTGTAAAATTGTAGGACTTATTATATAACTGTTAGGAAATACTAGATTCAACCCATGAATATCTTCACATTTTGTTACTTCCTGTACATTTATAACTCTAGTAGTCCAAAAATCCATTTTAGAATACCTTCTGATGCTCTTCCATCGGTGAATAGAAAGTAGTTTATTTTAAAAAGAAAGAAGAAAAGCAGCTCAGGTTAGGTCTCTGCTGAAGTAGTTCACATCCAAGATCCTTTAGGCTACAAGCTAAAATTTGGAAAAGAAAAATTCAATCTGCTGACTTTATCCTCTCCTTTGGCCAAGATGGCTTTTGGTCATTTGGACCTCTGGCTATGAAACACAAGCTTGTCTTTCTGGATTATCAGTGGATGCACGATGGGAAGGGTTAACAATGACTTTGATTTTTTGGCAAAAAGACTAAAAAAAATTTCTTGAGATAAAAAACTTCAAATGGTAGAAATATGGTAACAGGTAAAATTTATAGGTGACTTGCAAGTGCTGGGCATTGAACAAAGTGCTTTAGGTGGTGTGTTTTATTTAAGCTTTGCAATCAACCTATGACAAACAGCAGATCGTCAACTTGTTTTGAAGATGAAAATATTAAGGCTCGAAGAAGTTAAAAATTGCAGGAAGCAATAGAATGAAACTAAAGTTTCTGTAGACTGTAACTTGTGTTTGTCTTTGTCGTTCTTGTGGGTGATTGAACTCCAGGTGGAGTGAGCAAGTCATGGGTGGAAGCTCTCGCTTCTCTGAGGTGGACCACGTGGGCTCATTTCAACAGAAGGAGAAAATGTCTGGGTAGATGAAGTTTTGTCTGCATTGATTTGCTCATTAATATCATGCAATAATACCCTCTCTTCCTTGCATTTCAGTTGCTTCCAAATGTTCCAAGCCCAAAAGCTGAGAATTTTGATTCATGAGTAGGGAGAGAAGCTGTGTGTACAGGGGTTATGCCAACATGATAATTAATTCTCCACAGGAAATATCAAGGAGTGCCTCCATAGGAGAGGGAGGGTGATCTAACCCTTCAAATTACATTTCTTCAAAGTAGACTGCAAACCCAGATGGAAATGCAGCTATAGCTTCCAAGCACTGATAATAAAATCCAACTGTGACCCCTGCCCATGATGAAATCTTTATGCTTTTTTTTGCTTTATTTTGGATGGAAATGGACACATTTCTCCTTAATATTTCAGACACATATGTTTATTTTCCCAGTGATATCAATAGCACGCTTCGCAGCAAGCTACCAGATCTTCTTGGTAGTATGTGAACGGGACCACAGGGGAGACAGAAACCTCCCAGGAGCACACTCAATATGGGACAAGGGACACAGGGTCAAAGACATTTTCATGGGAAAGAGCAAATGGCTGTCTTATTCCACATGGCACTAGCACTGAAAACCAAAACGCTGAACCACAAATTCTTTTAACCCATGGACAGAAGTCTTCATCAAAACAAATACATTCTTGTTTTGTCTCAAACCAAAATAAATAATGCTCATTGCAAGCTTCTCCACATGTACATTTTTCTAAATAAATACATAGATTCACTATTGAAAAACAACATAATCAAACTGCACTGTGTCAGATGTTTGATTATTCCTGAATCCAACTTGGAAGTGAATTTGAATGAAATTATTAGTTTTCTACCCATACTTCTTTAATTTTTTAGGGATAGCTTTTGACAATAGACATCTTTTATCTCTCACTCTTCTTAAGATTAATACAGTGACGTTCTACATAAAAAGCAAAAATATTCAACCATGAAGGTCCATTCACCAGTCTCCTGTCCTTTATGCTGTGATTCTCATAATACATTACAGATGCATAAAATAAAATGTTCATTAAAAAACATAATTTTTCTTTTAAACAGTCAGTAATAGATATTTTAAAGAAATCCTGAGGGGGGGAAATCATCTTTTATGTTGATCTAGGCCTTTTCTCGTGCTCTTTACTTTTTTTCTGAGAATCTATGTGTATATGTATTATTTTCCCTAATATTTAAAGAAAGTAATCAAACTAGTTACTTGCATGTATGAACATTCTTTCTTTAACATTTTTTGGTAATATAGATCTGGTAGTGATTAATTCCTTTCATTTTCTTTTGTCTGAAAATAAGTTTCTTGAAGAATATTTAGATTCTTTCTTGCTGGGTATAGAAGACTCAACTGAAGCTCTGTCAAGACCCTAAGGATGCTGATTTACTCTCTCCTGGTGTTCTGAGTTTCTCCTGGCAAATTAGTGGCATTTGATCATCTTACTACACATAGCACCTTCACTGAGCTGCTTTGGGGCTTTCTTCTGCACTTTCTAGCACACTGACTCTCCTCGCACTGGTGCAGTTCTCAGTGTGTTTGTGCCTTTTGATACCAAAGCTTCCAGCACTCGCTCAGTTAGTATAGTTTCTAGCCATTAATTTTTAGAGATCTCAACTGCCCATTCTTTATGCTTGTCCTTCTTGTACCACAATTGACACAGATGTTATAATTTTATATCATTCCACGAGTATATGGATTCTTGACCAATGAACTCGGTTCTGACTTACAGGCTAATTTGTGAGGACTGAGTTGGTCCATTGAAGCCTCAAGCTCCTCTGACAGCCTTCAGAGACTCTCTCCTGTGCACAGAGATCTCAGTGTCCTTAGAGCGACACTGGCCCAGAATTTCTCAGAACCCCACACAGGAGAGGACTCTGGAATGTTCCTCCCAGAGACCCGTTGGGGTTAAACCTATATTTGAAACCATCTGGAAGCACAAGCAGCCAGAATTCAGATTGTGATTCATGATTTAATTCATAGGTTAAAAGTAAAATCCTGTTCATGATTCAAGTCATTCCTTTGTCAGGCTGAGTGTATCTAAGAATCCGCTCTGCCTAGAATGCTGTTGTCAGTGACTCTCAGATTCTATCACACATTAATCTGTGATAAAGTTATCAACTTATTCCTTTGTTATTTTATTCATTTTTTGAATAGATTTAATTTCAAATTCCACATTTTTAGGTACAGAATGTGATTCTGTGACAGTTTCAATTTCTCCAAATAGTTTTCTATTTTCCTCTTGTCTGAATATATTGTTCTTTATTTCACTGAGCCTACTAACAACAGCTGCTTTCAGTGCATCTGTTGATTCTAACATCTGGTTCTCCTTGAGGCTTTCCTTAGCTGATAACCTTTTCTCTTGAGACTGGTTCATATGTTCCCCAAGTTTGTTTCCATCAAGTAATTTTAAACTACGTCTTGGACACACTGAATAAAACTGGAATGCATTTTGTTCTCATTTCAGCAAGTAATTAATTTTGGTGGTTTTGGAGATGTGAATTCTTTTTTTTTTTTTTAAGGTTTTTTGAAAAAGGGTCTCACTTTATGGTTCAGGCTGGGCCTGAGCTCAGCCTCCAACTCACATCACAGCAATCCTCCTGCCTCTGCCTTGAGTGCTGGGATTACAGGCGTGAGCCACCACGCCTGGCACTGTGGTATGTGGTACTAATTGCTGCTAGGGTGAGTCTCCATGCCCAGTATTGTATGCGGTTACCAGGGATCGAACCCGGGCCCTTGTGCTTGCAAGACAGGCGCTGGAACTACTGAGCTATATCCCCAGCCCTGGAGCTGTGAATTCTCTAGTTTGAAAGCCAGCTGAAATATCAGTATATCTGTTGGTTTTATCCCTACATGGGCTGCTTATCCACTGCCCAACAAATGTAAGTTGCAGGATCAGTTTGAGATGTGGGCAGAACTTGCGCAGACTCCGTGTGTCTGGTTCCAAACTTTCTCGGAGCCCTCTTTCGCTCTCCGAGCAGCTATGATTTTTCCATCTCTGGCCTCTAATTTTTCAGCTCAGAAAGACTTTCTTCAGCTATAAACAGAATCATTCCCTAGGCCATTCCATTCATCTACATAGCAACTCACCTCCACAATTACCAGAATTCTCTCTACTCTTTACGGTGGTAAGGATATGTTCTTAAAATCTGTCTGGAACTGTAATTCTTATCATAGGAGGACTGGGTCTGTAATAAATCAGAGCAGAAGTCCAACAGTAGACTATAAAATGTGGACAGTGAGTTCTAAGTTATTTTTCTCTCTTCCTGTGTCTCTTTTTTTCATGTGATATATATTTTTTTTACTGAAAAAGAAACTTGGATGTCTATAGCTGGTAAGACTTTTCTCTGTTATTTATCTTACTTTTTATGAAGTGTACACCCCCTAGCCTTCTCATCTGAGAGATTTCCACTAAGACAATTGTGGTGTCTAGAAATATTTGAACCAAAGGACACTTTGAGAAGGCAGGGAAGGAGGTAAGTACAAATATATTGACATGATCTCAGATGATAGAGAAGTAATGGATACAGGGCAAGGAAACCAAGAGGAAGCCAGTCAGACTCAAACCAGATTTAAATGACTCCAAGATCCACAATATTGATTACTTGTACTGAGACACAGTACTGAGAGATGTGAAAATATCACTTACCATGGAGAAGAGAGAAGACATTGCAGAAGATCTTTCAAGGAACATGATAAACTGAGCCAAAAAAAGAGAAGAAAAGTTGTTTTGAAAATGATGCTGTTGTGTAATGACAAAAACCAATTTTAAACAGTTTCTGAACTCTGAAACTGAAACGGAAGATCCCCGATCTGGAACTGGGTGAGTACTTTGAGTGGCATTGAGAAGGAACCATAAGACGTTAGACGTATTTCAAGAAATGTTCTTTCTCTGGGGTATCATCTCATTTCCCTTTATCACAACTGGTTATTACAGTGGAAAAGAAGGCGAAGTATTTTGGCCATTTGTAGTATCTTTAGTAACTTCAAGTCCCAGAGGTAGCTGCAGAAGCCTCTTTACGATACTGATTAGTTTCTCAGTAGAGCGCACTTTCTGACCTCACGTTACACAAAGTCCCTGCTGGGGACTCATTTACACATTAAAGACCACATTGATGGAGGTTGACAGAAACAACCTACTGATCAACCTGAACAAGTGTTTGCATTCAATAATAATTTATCCTATGCATCGCACAAAGGTAGATGCATTCCCTGTGGAGTGGCAGAGAGAGACTCGCAATTTCTTGTTTAGACAGACACACCTGACAAGGAAGAGCTCATTAGGGTCTCTGGAGAGCGGCTGACGGCTGAGGAGCTGTCTGTGCTGTCAGAGACCTTTGAAAATTGTTCTTGTCTTTGAACCAGAATTTTGTGAATCACTGGCAAGACACCGGGATCACACTGTTTGTGCCTTTGCCCATTTCCTCACCCTTACTGTGGTCGGAACTGGCCCAGATCCTTAGCCGCCTTCGAAACCTTTCTGCTTGGCCTGAGTACAAACAAACTAGAATCTCTTTTCTTAGAAACATTTTTATTTGCTTTTGCTTCTTTCTTGGCTAATGATTGTGAGGTTTTGCTTGGAAATATACAGTTACTAACAATATGTGATTGTGTGTGCTTGTGTGTGTGTGTGTAAAAAAAAGATACATAATGTGGAGAGAGACTGACCTTGAGTTTATAACTTTAAGATGAATAAAAGGCAGATGGTAGAAATAGAAAAATTGGCTTCAAAATAGGACTTATTGAAATAACTACCATTTCAAAGGAAAAAAAGAACAAAAACAAAACAAAAATCCCTACAGACATCTCAGTTTAGATGACACACTTTGATGAACCGCCTCTCAGATATCTTCCACTCAGACATATCAGATGTTCATTTGCGACCCTGGAATCAGAATCTACTTCAATACACACCGACATCAGCTCCGGCACCCCTCCCCCGTCCGTCCCCCACGTAGCCGCTCACAGGCGCCTCCCAGGACTGTCACCCTCAGCTCTGACCTGCGTTTGCAGTTGTATTGCCTGACAGCTAACGACAGCACTTAGCAGAAGTGGGCAGAACAATGTCTATAAACATGCATTTATGTGTCTGCCTGTGAATAAAATACATTAATAACTGCTGCCATAGAAGGTGAAAGAATGACTATTCTCTGTTTAACAGTTGTTGTAGGTTAGACATAAAGTATTCCCTGACTTCCTCTGTCTGTGGTGGGTGCTCGGATCAGTGGATCCATCCAGGACGGGCTCAGGAACTGAATGTGCTGGGACGATCCAAGTCTTGGTCAGAGATGGATCCTCCCTGGGCATGAGACTGAGGAGCGTGTGTCCCCCACACACTTGTAGCCCTTCTCCTCGCTGTCTGCTTCCTGGCTGCGTGGAGCAAATACCTTTTCCTCCACCAGGCCTCTCTGCCATCTTCTTTCTGCCTTGGAGTCAGCTGATCATAGGCCATGGACTAAAATCTTGAGCCAAAATAAATCCCTCCTCCTTTCAGAGGTGAATGTTGAGCACTGTGTCCAGCGATGGGAAAGTGACAAGACTTTGGAATACTGAGCGATAATGCTCATTGTGGGTTCGGGGGCATATCTCCAACAACAGACCAACTCAGACCCGATCTTGCTCAGTCCTGATCTCTGGGTCAGACCGCTGCCCCAGGAGGGACTTTTCTGTCACTCCAAAAGTTGTCAGGTGTGACATCCTCGATCTCAAGGTTCAAGGTGGCCCCAGAACCCCTCTTCATGACTGCCACTGCCGTATGACTTTCTTTAATGAAATCCTAAAACCTCCCTATCAGCTTTGATGTGCGCTGACCTTGATGGTCTTCACTGTGACAACTCTGGTGGGGGGACCAAGGATGACCCACTGGCCAAGCTGAAACTGGCAGACTCATCACCTCCACCTTACAAGTGAGGAGATGGAGGCTCGGCAAAGCCGTTGAGCCAGTCGTTGAGCTAAGTCGCGTACAGCCTGGATCGCGCTTGAGATCTACCTGTCAGCAAACCCTGCAGAGAGGGAGCTTCACCTTTGCATCACTCTGAACTTTAGTCCCTCTCCCGCATATTTAATATATATCTTCATTTTCAAGACTGTGTGCTTGTACAATGAATACAAGGACTATATTCATCATGGGACCATGACTACTGTTCTCGCTACCCAGGGATTAGCAAGTTATCCAGACGTTGGTTGTCTAATAGGCAATTACAAAAAGTAATAAACTTAATGAGAGAACACTCTTCTGATCTGCAAATGATAGTATCTTTACTAATAACAAAGGTAAATGTACATTGCACACCTTACTTCTTTTAATCCTCTACCCCTGTCCTGCTTACCCTCTCCCTCCATCTCTATTTCCTCTCCCATTTACAAGCTTCTTCTTTGTTTCCTATTGTCTATCTTTTATTTTGCTCTTTAAATTTTTTCTATTTTATGTTTCTCGTGTAAGTGAAGTTATACACATTGAAGCTCATATGCCCAGTTTATTTCACTTAACATTATAATCTCAGGGTACATCTGTTTTCTTACACATGACTCAAATGTATCCTTCTTTACAGCAGAGTAGTACTCCACTGTGTGTAAATGCAAAATTTGCTGATGCCAACCACCCTCAGTTACTACTTTTGAGTGCAGTCTCCTTCCTGTCCAATTCTGTTCCTGGTGTGCTGTCACACATTCTGACCTGTCTCCAAAATCAGTTATAATCCCTGCAAGAAAACATATCTCTAACAATTGGTTTTTAATAGAATGACTTTTTCCCCAAGGATATGAGCTGGGTAAGGGGACCATTTGGGATGGTAAAGAAATACCCAGGGACCAGCACCTATGAGTATGAGTATCTATACACATCTGCTAGGCCTGAAGAGACAAGGGAGAAAGATGGCATCGGTGCAGCCACGGAGAGCCGGAGTGCTGGAAGAGGGCCCACCTGCCAGTGGCTAGAGCAGCACAGAGTCACTCTTGGAGGAAAACATGAAGGAACCAGACAGAATTTTCTCTCTCCTCCTCCTCCTCCATCCTGCCCCAATCTGCAACCTACTGTTGGGCCTTCCAGTATCTGAATGTAACCAGGAGCCAAAGTACAAATTGACTAAGGTAAGTCAGGACACAGAGTTGATAGAAAATGGATCTAACAGGGAAATGTGAGTCCAGAAACCTTTCATCAAAATTATTCTTCTGGGGAACAAGAGAGGCATTTTCTATGGAAGCTAAACATATACCCCATGATCTGCATCTGGTGGTTTCACTCTTTGATGTATATCTAAAAGAAATGATTGTGCACAGTCTCCGAACTACATGCACAGAAATGTCAATAAACTCCTATTGACAAAGCAAATTTAACCCTAATGTCTGTTAATAGTAGAATGCATATACTGTGGTGTATCTGTAGACTAGAACAGTACACAGTAATGAAAAAGAATAAATAAATAACAGCATGAATAAATTTCACCAATATAATGTAAAGTCTAAAAGTCCAACCGAAAGAGCTCTACCTACTGAAGGACTTACATTTATAAGAAGTTCTAAAACTGGAAAAACCACTCAAGGGTAATAAAAGTCCAAAGTGTGTTGACCTCTAGGTGTGTGGGGGAGGGGAAACAGACCTGGGTATGGACTGGAGAGGAACAGAAAAAGAGCTGAGAGTGGTGGTTTCTTGGGTGTGGACCATGGACACAGAAAACATCACTGAGCTGAGCCCTCAGCACAGGATCCCACCAGGCAAGTTGTGACTCCATTTGAGCAACCATCACAGCCGCCCCACTTGCCTGACTACCCACTCTGGAGTATGGTCATCCAGACCTAAGTTGTCTGACAGGCCATAACAGAAAAACTTAAACTTAATCAGAAAATCCTGCTGATTTGTTAGTTGGACACTCCTTACTAATGACAAAAAATAACAGGCGACTAAGAAACAAATGACCAAGGCAAAACATTAGAAGACAATTGAGCAGTGACTCCAAAGCACCTTACACCCAGGAGAAGAGGAGGTACAGTCGATATGCAGGGGAGGGTAGAACTCTGCCACCCCTCAGACCATACCAGGCTGACTAGAGCCTACGTGTCATTGCCCTAAGATGTCATCAATTCATACAGAGTTAAAGTTTCAGGGAACTAAGACAGATAATCCATTTTTATGAAATGTCCCCAGATACACTGCATGACTTATCCTCAAGTTTAATTTAGTTTTTCTTGGTAAAATGGGTAGAGCATAGAATTGAGGGAAATTACCCTAGCCCACCTGGCTTGCTGTTTTCTCATTTACTACTAAATTGGCTTTCAATATAATAGTTATTAATGTTTCTAAATAGGAGTTTGAATTGCCTGATATTTTAACGTCCTCATCCAGAGATAAGACTTTAAAAG
>PVIR01000222.1:201891-222119 GCA_004026965.1 Petromus typicus
GAACCACTGAGCTAACTCCCCGGCCCGCAGAACTCAAATTTAAGCAAGGACAGCTGAGGACATTGAGGGCAGCCAGATGTGGAGCCAACCAGAACACTTAGGTAAAGAAGCAAAATTTTCAAGAATCACCTCACAAGCAGAGCGACACTACAGGCTGCTGTCTTGTATTTATGGTATGTGCATAACCTGTATGCCCAGGGCCATACTAGCTTGTAAATTCACAATACACAGTATTTCTCTGATAGACTGAGTCTCTAAGGCTTCACCTCAAATTCCTCTGAAACTAGAAGAGGACTCCAGGTGTCATCTCCCACACAGTCTGTGGACAAACACATAAGGCTGTGTATACATGTGCTCGCCGTCTTCTCCTTTCCCAACCCAGCTCAGTCAGGGTACATCTGCTGGGCGGACCTGGCTCCTAGACCACTTAGGTCTATGCTGAGCCTGTCCTCAGTCAGGCCACTGTTGTCACCTGTATTGCTGCTAACGCCTTAGTATCCTTCAATGCCACAGAAGTTACAGTGAATAAACTGCTGCTATTTGATACATTTTAAACTACTCATAAAATATATACTATATACAAAAGAAGTGTGTGTGTACAATAATAACAACAACAACAACAAATGGGGTAAACCTTCTCATTCATCATCATTCAGCTTGAGAAATAAAACTTTCCCACAGCTTTGCAGCCTTCTCCACATTCCTAAATCCTTCCCTTTTCCTCCATTCCCAGTGTCCATAGCGAAGACTCACCCAAAAGGCACTATGTGAGGTATTCCTAATTTCTAAGTGAAAATTTCCCTGAAGTTAGAGATAGAGGGAAGGTTAGACTGGAGAACAGGGAGGAAGATAGGGGTGCCTGTCCTGAGCATGTCCTAGCAATAGCACCCCTGGATGGCTGAGGCTCAGACCAGCACACGAGTGGGGAAACCAAGTCTGGCAGAGCCAGAAGGTACTGTGCGGTGTTCCCCAGTCAGTGGTGTCTCCTTGCTACAGCCAAAAGGAGGAGTAGAAATAGGCATAAAATGCACTTGTAGAAGAAAGAGGCCTTCACTGAAAGACAAGGGCACGAGGAATACTCAAATCAGGCAGCAAACTCACAGTTAAAGAAGAGCAAGTGTGTTGAGGGAGTATGAAGGCTTCCTGACTAAGTATCAGAGGACAGAAGAAACACAGGCACAGTGGTGTCTGCTGCAGGGAGCGTGCACACGGGAGTTCCTCAGCACACGATATGACGTGCTTAGAGCAGTTAGAACATACACACACAATGTTAGCAAATAGTAAGGGTGACTTCTTTTTGAAGAGGGTCTGAATCTAGATTATTTATCTACTTTTGGTGTGGAAATATTTTAAACTATGGGGTCAACGTCCTTATTCTTTCCGAAACAATGGTTTCCCTATCATTAAGTCCCAGCTTTAATAATATTATTTCATCAGTTACCTTATTTTTTCTAAATGTCACCATCTATTTATAAACAATTTGGTGGTTTGTTATTTTTGCCTCCCTTTTGGTTAACATTGTTTTCAGTTGGAATATTATTTGTCCTTTCTCCATTTTTTGTACTTAGTGTTTCATTTTATTCATCCCCTTCTCAAAAAAAAAAAAAACAACAAAAAAACCCACCACTTTCTCTTGTTAGACTTTCCATTAAATGTTCATATCCTATTTTACTTCCTATGTTCATAAATGTTCATATCCTATTTTATTTCTCCACTTCCCTTTTTTGTTTCCACCTATTCCACTGCTGTTTGCAAACACACACCATTAATAGATAAAATATTGGGCTCCAAATCCAGTCTCTCGATGACTTTTTCTCAAGATGCTGTGAGTCCTTGTCAGCCAGCTTCCTAGGGTTCGCTCTGCCATGCAGGGGTGATGCGAAAAGAACGAGGACAGAGGAAATTTAACCAGGTGACGAGGTCTGAAACGGAAGTAGCTCACCGGAAGCCGATCAGAACCTGGAAGCTTATTGAAGGAAAGAATTTCAAGGAAGATTCTCCTACGTAGCTGGTACCTCCGGAGCTGGAGAAAGAACCTCAGGACGGGGCTCCAACCTCTGAAAACTAGGTGCTGCCAAGATGGTGCTTTGGGAACTTGAAAGGGATTCTACGTTACAGAGGCTCAGGTACACGGGGATCCAAGCTGTGCGGGCTGGTGCCATAGGGGGCAAGGTGAAAAAGCGCCTGGCCGCTGACGGCGGTCGCTAGAGACCAGGATGGAGCAAGCTGAGGGCATACTGATGCCTGTCCCTCCTTTGCTCCTGTATCTAGCCTCCTTTCTGTCCTTCACAGTAACTGTCACACTGTAGAGAAGAGCAGATACAGGAGTTGCAGGTCTTGCGGTCATCTTCTACATTTGAATGTGAACTATAGTTCCCTTCTGTAAAACAGAAGGCAGGCTATTATTAAAAAATTCCGCGTAGACCATACCACAAAGACCAACCAGTTCATTCTAAAAGCCTCAAAAGCTGTGTGGTATTCCTCTTTTATTTTTTAGTTTCCCCTTTATGAAACTTACAAGATATTTCTTAAGCTGTGCTTACAACTTCTGTTAGAATTTGTACCCACTAAAGTGCAGTTACAATAAAATAATTGAGATCTATTTTACTTTTTCTCTATCAGCAGACTTATTATCTATGGAAAAAAATTGTAAATGGTTATTGACAACTTTTACTGAATGACTAGGTTGTTTTCAGCATTTAAAAACCATCTGAGAGAAACACTAAAAACTTCCAGATTAGACATACTAATAAAATATATAAACACAAGTGACACCCCCCCCACACACACACCGGGTAGCTTGCAAATGCTTTAGCAGTTCTTTCAAACTGAAGCTGCTCTTCAGAGTAGCAACAGGGGCTTTTAGACACACAGATATCTCAGCCTCATTCCTGAAGACTGCCTGGTGTTGAGTTCAAGTGTACACATATCTTTACACTCTTAGGACAAGTCTGGACCATCTTCACAGCCTTCTTTTAGAACCATTGCGTGTGCTCCCAAATTGTAAGTCATCTTACACTCGTAGAGTCCTAAGATTAATACCCAGTTTTCCACCCTTGCTTGTTTTTCCTCATTCATGGATGTCAGTATCCAGTATATTTGCTTCATGAAGTCATTTGGAAACTGAGGCTTGAGAAGGTAGGAATAAAAACTCCTCCTGTCTGACGTCATGCCCCCAAACAAGGGCTCCTTATTCTGTACATGATGTCCCTGAGCATGATTGTTTCAGAATGAAAGATAATGGTAGGTTGTGTAATCAACATGTTGGACCAGGTATTTCTATTTTATAAGTGCAGAGTAAGTCGAGAGTGCCAAATGGCAGTGTCATAATCCTTCTGTTCTCTGCCAGCTTATTGCCTTATGGACCCAAATATGTCACTCTTGAAACAGATGGCTCTCCCTGCTCTCCAGGTTATTACATAAGGAAGCGAAGAGCAGTAGGCTGAGTGTACTCAATTTCCAAGAAGATGAGCACAACGCATGTGACGAGGCCCCAGGTGTAGGGAGAGCACCACGCTCCAGGTCCTGGCTTGCCTGGAGTGAGCACCTGGCTCTGCCTCTCTCTCGTCATGAGAACCTCAGCCACTGACCTCATTTGGCCTCCATTTTCTCTTCTGCAAAAACAGAGATGATACAAGCCAGAGAGACTTTGGTGACATGAATATAAAACAAATGGCAAACAGCAACTACACAATAGATTGGCTTTTTCATAATTTTTATACAAAACCCAGGGCTTTTCCCAAATTTTCTCTAAATGGCATTTACTCTGAGTTGAAGAGGCCATCTGGTATGATTTAATGTAAGTAAACCTTTTTCAGGAACCTGTAATAGTGGATATCATAATACCCAGCATATACAGACTGAAACCCTTATCTCAAAAAGATGATACTTGTTTGATTTCATTTTCCAAACAATATACTGGAATCCTGACTGGTCATCTGATTAACTCAACCAGTGTAAGTATCTAAACTCATCTATATGTGTGTTGTGCAGTTGGGGAGAAGTAGAACTTTAAGAGGGCCCGAAGGTAATTTGATGAAAATAATTTAGTCCAATCAATGAAGTGAGAACTACATAAGAATACTTATTTCATAAAAATACACTTACATTAAATAATACTAGATAATGAGAGATTATGGTTTGAATCCTCAATGTCCCCCAAAGCTCATGTGTTACAGGCGTGGGACCTGCTTTTGAAAAGTAATTGAATACTATGGGCCTTGACCTCACTAATGGATTGATCCATTTATAGATTCATAGCTTAATGGCCTATTGGGAAGAGATGAAAACTTTAGAAGGTTGGGGACTGTTGGGGGAAGTAAGTCATTAGTGTCCTTGAAAAGTCTAGTTTGACCCCAGTTAGTCCCTCTCTGTCTCTGCATCTCTCTTTTTACCTGAGTCTTCCCCTCTTCTCTCCCTCTCTCTCTCCCTCTCTCTCTCTCACACACACACTGTCTGTCTGTCTCTGTCTGTCTCTCTCTTTCTGTTTCTCTCTCTCTGCTCTCCAGGGAGACAAAGTCCTCTCTCCTTCTGCTCTGTTCCTCCCTCGTTTTTCTCACTCCCTCACTCCTTCTCCTCTCTGTCTTCCTCTCCCTCTCTCTGTCTCCTCCCACAGCTTTCCTGGCCAGCACAAAGAGAGCAGCTTTCCTCCACCAGGCACTTCCACCGTGAAGCCCTGCCTTTCCTTAGGACTAAATCAACCAGGCCAAACCGGCATGGACCAAACTGGAATTCTGGTCATAAGTAAACCTTCATCCTATAAATTGTTTTCTTTCAGGTTTTTGTTACAACAACAGAAAGATAATGCATGAGGAGGTCAGAGTTTTTTTCATTATCACTCCTAAGCAGGAATTAATAAATAAGTAATAACATTTAAGACAACCAGTCAGTTAAAACATATTATACGTCATGATCTACTGATGATTTAGTGAGCCATGTGTTCATACCATACCCATGAGGGCATTGTTCTCTTGAATTAGAGCCTTTGTGTTATTTCAGGTTTCAAAAATTTCATCTTTACCTAAAGCAAATTTTTCAGATGATATGAGCATCAAGTACTTTCTGAGCACCTCACACCTGCAGCAGAGTCAGTGTAGGGCAGCTAACCCATCAGCTCTGCCTCAGCTCCACCCACTTCTCCCACCATCTGACACTGGACTTCTCTCCACCCCATACGGGATGCACACAGAAGCTGGGCAGTACCAATGATGCATAAGTCTTCACAACCAGCGTCCTGTGGAATAGCTCTGCTTGATGTGGAGCTGGAGACAGTGAATAAATCCACACTCTGCCTTCTCACATACTGAAAACTCAGAGAAGCGTTTGCTATGGTCCTCCATCGTGCATCCGCCATAGCTCCCTGGCCCACATCTGTGAGCACCTGGAGGACCCTCCTCCATTTCACCTTTCCAGTCTCCCGCTATGCCTCTTGCGATCACATTTTCCTACAATCTGCCTTCATCGAAGGTACGCTTCAGATTGCATTCTAGTGGGAAACCAGGCTAAGACAGCACTGCCAAAGCCAAATAAGAAGCTAAGCAACATTTCTGAGCTCCTGGCCTAAACTACAACAGGATGACTTGTTTTTCCAGGGCTGGTGTCTCTCCAAATATGCAGCGTTTTCTCTCTATTCTTTCTATTTTCTCTGTAGTAACAGAAAAACTAATGGACCACTTGGTTTCATGGCCAGTACTGATGTCCTGGTTTTATTGGGGACAAAATTAAATTCTTCTCAGTCAAAAATAGGGAAGTGACCCTTCCTAGGTAAAACTATTAAATTTCCACCTCTAGGCTGGGTGTGATGGCTCACTCCTGTCATCCCAGCACTCAGGAGGTAGAGGCAGGAGGATTGCTGGGAGTTCAAGGTTCACCTGAGCTACATAGTGAGCTCAGGATCAGCCTGAATTACAAAAAGGGGGACTCTGACTCAAAACAAAATATTTCCATCTCTGTTCTAGTACAATAGTTCTGTTCCCTCCTTGTTCAATGACTTACTATAGGCAGGAAGTCATGTAAGGCAAGATGCTCTCTCAAAACACAAGCTTCTCAAATCTTGTATCTTGCACTAATTCTAGTAAAACAAGACTACCTTCATATAAATTTAATGTCTCTTGTTGTTTTGTCTTTTTCCAATTTTGGTTTTTGGAGACAGGAGTTTCACTATGTATTCCAGGCTGGCCTAGAACTCACTGTGAAAGCAAGGCTAGCCTGAAACGCATGCTCCTCCCATCTCAGCCATACAACTGCTGGAATGACAGGCATGTGCATACACTCCACAGTGAAGCTTTTCTTGAAAATGGGCAAAATCACCAAAAACTCAGAAGAAGGTCATGGCACCAAGTGGCACATTCTTTGTAAAACCTTCCTTGACTTTCTTTTGCTTTCCTATCGCAGGGCTTTCCAAGGCCTGCTCTTCTTCCCGCATGCACTGCAGCCGGCCATATTGTCTCTGCTGTCTTGTTTCCCTGTTACCACAGGTGCCAGGTTTCACCTGGTGGCTCCCTCAGATGTAGGTGAGGAGAACCAACCTACAGAAGAGGAGAATGCACAGGTTCCACATAGTTCCATCCAGCTTTGAAAAGAAGACCGCAGAAGGAGTTTCTTCCACACTAACCTATGCTGTCACCCAACAGATCTCCTTTTCTGCAGCAAGGCCAGCCTTGTTTCCTTCCTGTAGTCAGCCACATGCGCTGAATTTTGTTTTGTTTTCACTACAGGCCATTTCTCACCTTCCTTGAAAAGCTAGAGAATTTCTGCTGCTAGTTTTGTGTATTGGAATTTATCTTTCCACATGACTTCTGCTCCATATTCCTTTTATTTAGCACACAGAGGCATAAGAAGAAAGTGACCTCTGTAGCGATGATGCTGGTTTCAGTTCGAATCCCAGCTTATCTCCCACTATATGCATGATGCTGAGTATCTCTAATTCAATTGTAAACGTGTGTTCTTAGAACACAAAGACAGCGTCAGTCCCTGTGATCCCAGCACTCTGGGAGTCTGACACAGGAGAATCATGATCGGTCCCAACTTAGTGACTTAGTAAATTCTGTCATAAAAAAAACACCCCAATAACAAGGGTTGAAGGTGTAACTCAAGGCAGGGGCTGCAGACTCAATCCCCAGTACCTGAAAAAAAAATAGTATATTTCATGGAGCTACAGAACTCTTGCAAAAGTGATACATAAGGAATGCAGTCCGCTAACGACTGTCTCTTCATCTCTATCAGCAGCTGCGCTTTCCTTGAGGAAATGTCAGGTGTGTGTTGCCCTCTCTGTCCTCTGTGGCCACAACATTCTCCCAGCTGATTCAGTTTTGTTCTGTTTGGTTTCACTCCCCTTGGGAAAGAATATTCTTTAGTCAGTTTCCAGCGAATGACTGTGAGCATTGAAAACAGCATCTCCAATGTCACTGCAGGAGTGACAGTTGCTGCACATCACCAAACAGTTGTCTTGGAGAGTAATCCCACAGCAGTTCTTGGGGTAGGCCAGCCAGGAGCACCTTAGCAGGGCTAGGGTCTCTCATGGATTTGGGTACCAGTTGGCCGGGGCTGGACACACCTCAAGGTTCCATTGAGGTTAAAATACAAAAAAACAGTATGTGCCATGAATCCTACTCCAGCAATCAAGCAAACAAAATAACCTCTAATTGTAATACTGTAATGTTCACAGAATTCTTAAATCTAGACCCATCCTACCTGGTTGAGATGTCTCAAGTTAGGATGAGGCTGGTGTTCTAATATAAGGACTTCATGGCTTCAAGTTCATTCAAATTACTCCAGTGAACATCTAACCTGCGTCCCAGAGAAATGACCTTCAGTCAAACCAGGATTTTCTTAAGGAAGCCACTTTGCATGCATCCCAGAAGGTGAAGTGTGCTGGCATTCGGCACTCTCTAGTCTATGAGAGGGGCTCTGGGATTTCAACAAATTGGCAGTAGATTTGAAGAGTCCGAAACCAGCTATTGGAAAACTGCAGTGACCATGATCATGCTTGCTCTTCATTTGTTTCCCAAAGCCATTCTCACTGCTCTGTGCTGCAGAAGATTGGACTTTGTGGACTCCTCCTACAGGATTCCTAGACCTTTGCATCTTGTCGGATCTAGCCAGCTAGGAGCCCTGGAAGAGGGCTGAAAGGGCAGGCCAAGAGTGCATTACATTAAGGTGTTTAACTGCAGTGCTTTCTGGCCAGGTGGCAGCATGAGCTGCGTCCTCTGGCTCCTGTCACCAAAGCCAATCGTTGTTCCCTCCTGATCCCTGCAGCCAGGCTCTTCCTGCTCCTTGTCCTTTGGATCTGTCACTGCTCCCCATACTCACAATTCTTCCATGGGGGATTCATTTTCACTTCTTCTTCCCCCACCCTGCCCACAACTTGGTAAATAGTCTTTATTAAACTCTCTTCCATCACCAGCTATCTCCTGCTGGGAGGTTCACTGTAAAGCGGCTGGTTTTCAAGAACACAACTTCTTAGGATGCCCGCAGCTATGCATGAACTATAAGGTATCGTCACAAACTATTAAAATAATTCATCTTGAAATAGTTGTTCTGTGAATGAAGTTTAGTGACCAACCGCAGTTTCCATTTCTAGAAAAACTGTGTGAATAATCGTTCATTCCAAAGAGCTACAGGACTTGAATATTAACAAAGCACCATCAACATTAAACTCAACAAATGCTGCATGATTTAAAAATTACATGTTCCTGAAGTGATGAATGACAACACTACATAAAGTGATTTTCCTTTTTAATGTAATTTTGATCTTTACAATCTTTCTGTGCAGTATAATATTTTTTCCGTTTGACAGATGTGGAGATGGAGGCTCAAGAAGATGGAATTCATCCACAGGCGGCCAGAGGTGAAGCTGGTGTGCAAAGCCAGGCAGAACTCAGAAGCTGTCTGTCACTCAGTTTCCCTCAATGAAATTCTTAAGAAAAAAATGCTGGAAGTATGCCTTTGTTTATATGAAATATATTTTCTAATTTCTGGATGGTATAAATAGGCCGTTGACAAGGAAAAATTATGCCAAGAATTGTAAGACTTGTATTTATTTCAGGCTTGGTAGTTGCCTTTGCAAAATAAGAGAAGTCAGAGCTACTGTTATTTTGAAGTATAACCCACAGATACAAACAATCTTAAATTCAACACACACACACACACAGACACACACACACACACACACACACACACTCGCACACACACACCTAACTCTGTTCAGTGATGCCTCAGCTGAGAAATGATTAGTTTTTTACTTTTTATAAAGCGCCTTATAAATAATGGCTGTGTTGACACAACCTGGAAGCCCTGGGTTTTTCCCTGAATGGGGTGTTGTTTGGTGTGGTGCACACAGAGCCTGTGTTTGGAAGAGGACTCTGTCTCCTGCTTGATTTCACTCCAGAGGTGTCTGCATTTCATTGACAGATGGGGTAATTTCCAAATGGTTTTCAATCAATATGGACGAGGAGAGTAGTGAAGATTTCTCTCTGAAAGGGGAGGCGGCATGAAAAATACAATTTAACCATTGTATCTTGTTTATTTAATTTTCAGCATCTATGATTAAACAGTTGTCAAAAGACAGTTATCACTCCAGAGATGTGAAGCTTTCGGTAATAGTCTTTATTTAACACTGTTATCTTTCATAGGATTTGATAGTCTTTGTATAGTCTTGAGTTTTTTTGTTTTGTTTTATTCTGTTTCATTTTAAGTAAGGTCACATTACAAGCCCGCAGCACAGTTTCCACACAAATTTATTCAGCACTCTGCCATCTCTAGGAGACATCAAATCCTATACCTAATCACAGACACTACCAGGCCTGTGTGTGTGTGTGTGTGTGTGTGTGTGTGTGTGTTGTGTGTTTGATCTCAGGGATTGAAGCTAGGACTGTGCTCATGCTAGGAAAGTGTTCTACCCCCTGAGCTATACCCTCAGCAATTTGGTTTTGTTTTTGATGTTTATTTTGTTTGAGAGTTTCACTACACCATCCAGGCTGGCCTCAAACTCACAATTCTACCTCAGTTTCCCAAGTCCCTGGAGATGCTAGCAATATTTTTAGAGGATATTTAAGTAACACCCAAAACATCATTGCTCTTGTCAATGTTCACTTAAATTCAAATACATATTAACCATATTCTTTGTTCTTTATTTATCTTTGTAGGCTTTTTATTTTCCTTCTTCTAGAATTAGGTCATTGAGAAATAATTACTTTAATAAGAGATTGCTAGAGGAAAGACCTTATCTTTTCCTTTACCTGGAAATGATTTTATTTTAGGTTGACTCAGTATACTACGTGAATATAGAGCAATAGTGTTAGTTAGCTTTCCATCTTTCTAACATGATACCTAAGATAACTTCTAAACAGAAAAAGTTAGAAGTTTCAGTCTATGGTTGGATGATCTATGACATTCAGGCCTCCTGTTACGGTTGCAGACAGCGGGGAGTACATGACACAGTGCACCGCTCACCTCAGGGCCTGGAAACGAAAAGGGACCAGGTGCCTGGCTACCACACCCCCTCTGATGAGACACCCCAAGGATGGGAGGACTTTCCTCCCTGGACCCTCCCTCTTAAAGGCTCTGCTACATAGCAGCAGTACAGCCCTGGAGACCAAACTTTTAACACATGGGCTTTGGGGTGGGGATGTTGAACATCCAAACCATAGCAAATAATGTGACAGTTAATTTTCTCGCACATATCTGGGAATACTCCGCTGCTTCTAGGTTGTGCCATTGCTCCTGGCCTGTCAGTTGCCCATTTCCTGCTCCAGTTTCGTGGACTCAGGTGCTTCTGCTACCTGTGTAGGAGGTGAAGAGATGTGATCCTCGTATGCTAAGACTGCTTCCAAATGACAGTCCTCGGCCTTCTAGTAATCTAGAAATTGCTCTCAACTGACGAGGGACCCTTTGAACAGGCTCATGCCTCACCGTTTGGAGGCAACAAGTATCTGAACCCCTAGTCCAATGCCATGAAATATTGCCTGCCCTGAGTGCGAGCCAGGGCAAGAGCTGACTTTCCCAGAGCCAAGTATGCGTGGGCTGCGCTGCGGATGACTTTTCACTTGGGCAACTTGCCTCAGCAGAGCCTCGCTTCCTCGCCATATCAGTAGTAAGAAGAAGGATGATAGAAAAGCCCAAGAGGATATTCAGTGTTATAGTTCTAAAACAAGGCCAGGCTTGGAGTGCTAGAGAATTATACAATTTTTTTTCCAAAAATGGCTTAAAAATGCTACTTGGCTATCGTAAGTATTAAATGCCTGTCTGTGAAGTACAAAGTGACCATGAACTCAAAAATTCTCAATAGAAGCTAGCTTTGGCCAGCCACACCAAATTTGGCAGGACAAGAAATAATCCATCACAAACTCGGAGTAAAATATCTGAGTTCAAGGTCCAGAAAGGGCCAGAGTTACAAATGTAAGAAGTGAGGAGATAAACTCATGTTTTCCCTCATGATTCCTTAAATCACTCTTCCTACTGCAAGTTGGTGAAAGAGGAAAGGAATTTAGCTTGACTCGTGGTGGGATGTCTCATGACTTCAAATAGGACCAGTCTGTAAAACAGGCCAACATTGTATCCTCTCAGTGATGGTCTTGAAGATGGAGTTTGAAGTGAAATTCTCCCAATCTTCAGGCAATGTGTCAGATCATGGTTGTGTACAAAGCAACATGCCTTAATGTAAAGAATACACAGACACACACAAAAAGATCACTTATCTAGTTATTGGAGTCTTAGCAGAAGAAATAATGATAATTAAGAACAAGAACAACTGATGCTGAAATATGACAGAATCTTCAGCATGAATAGAAATTTTTACACCTATAGTACACGTTACCCAACTATAGAGCCTTTCTGAAAAAGAAGCACCAGCCAATTGAGGACCAAGAATGAATTTGCTGCTGATATCAGTCAGCTTCTGTCATTAAAGCAAATCCAAATCCATTGCATTTGTAAAGAGCTCTGCAAGCAGAGAGGCTACAGAGACTATGCACTAATCCTACCATGGTAGTTGTTCGCCAAAACTGCTGTGAATATTCAGTCTGCCTGTAACATTGATTGACACTGATTCCCTTATATGGCTACATCCCTCAATGAAATCAGCAATCTATTTATTTTGCTTTTATTTGCATAACTCTTACATGCAGTACTGTAATTTACAACAGAACATAAAAGTACAGTACTATATAATACAATCAATAAATTTACACTAATGTAGAAAAAGCCACCATAAGGCTGCACTGCCATTCATGTTTGTACAACTTAAATCCCAGCAGTGAGTCCTATATCCAAGCAATTATTAAACAGGAATAAATGAGGAATGTCAGTACAAATCATCTCCTTTGAACCAATTCTATCCTGGAAAATACAAAGATTCATTCTAACTTGCCCATTCATATAGTAGGTGTGAATTTAAACTCCGTCTAATGTACTGTCATGTAGGTTAGAGTCAAAACCACTGCGTCAGACCAATGAGTTCACTTTATAGCCAAGCTGACAGGTTGGAGGAAAATCCTATGGAATGGACCTACTGGACTTAGATATCCACAGGCTGCAGCCAGAGAATGATATAAATGTTACGTATCTAGAGAATTGAAGGAAGCTAAGATCTGAAAAGCAAAAAGAAGTTCAGAGGACCCATATCTTGTTTCTATGGGACACTGGCAAAACTGTAGTGACTGGCACCAAATTCTGATACACTACCACAGGCTTAACTAGTAGAGCTCACGCAGATGTAGCAAATGCAAAGGTCACACCAAAAGATCAGTGAGGAGTAGCAGGGACCTGGAATCGCGTGAACAAACCACAGCTCCCAAGGTGTCCCCTATGCCGTGTCGACAGTGATGCATCAGAATGGAAGGAGGCAGTGAGGAGGGCTGCACCCAAGAGAACAGTCTAGTGGATGACCTGATTTTCAAATTAATTACTCTAAACTCAGAGTGAAATTAACAAGTGTCAATTCCCAGTGGCTATTTACACCAGCAAAAGCCATCATACCTTTTGGTGAGAAGTTGAAGAGGCTCTCGGCATCAGCGGAAATGTTGGCCCCAGAGCTAAGCAGGGCTCAGGAGCAGGAAAGATTAAGTTTGGTTTCTGAGCAACTGAGCTGTGACCGTGTGGGCATCTGCACACCCCACACAGGTGACCTCACATGTGGGGACACTGCAGGGGGCACTCAGAACTTCCGGGACCAGACTCATTGTTACCCATCACAATCCACCATCAAGGCAGAGAGGAGCAAAGGGAGGAAGTGGAGAGGGGTTGGAAGGGAAGGCAGAGAGGAGAGGAGGGGAGAGCAGAGAAGGGAAGGGACTCAACGAAGAAAAGATAAATTCACCTTATTTTAAAAACATGAATTAGTTTTCTTTTGTTACCATCCAAATCTCATGTAATAATTTGGGGGGTATAGCTCAGTAGTAAAGCATTTGACTTCAGATATCATCTAATGATTCACTCACAGTACAGACACCTTTATAAAACATACCTAATAGTCTTTATAACTCATTCACATACATCACTGGCAGCACATAAAACTATTCAGCCACTATGGAGAACAGTTCAGTGCTTCCTTTGTAAAATTAAACATAGAATTACCATGTATCCCAGCAATGCTACACTCAGGCATAGACCAGAAATAATTGAAAACAGATGTTCAAACAAAAACTTGCACACAGATGTTCGTACCAGCACGGTCTGCAGTACCCGAAGGGTGGAAACAACCCAAACTCAGCAGATGAATGAATGCCCCAGACGTAGCCTATCCACGAGTGGAATGCTATTCAACTATGAAAAGGGATGAAATGCTGGAACACGCCAGGACACAAACGAGGACAGAAGATCCGCGCAGTCATCCATCAATGCTGCATGATGGACAATTTTATTTTTTAACTTGTATTAGTACATGTTTATCTTCATAATGATTACATTTATGAGAGCATTCAATTCTATTTATTCAAAGTATCCTTAAGAGGAAAATCTATAAGACAGAAGGCAGATTTGTGTTTTCAAGCAGGTAAGGTGAACCAAAAATAATTGCTTACGATGAATACAAGATTTCTTTTTGGGATAATGAAATAGTTCCAGAAATGAATAATGTTTGACTGTGCTGAGTATCACTGACTTGTGTAATTTAAAACAGTAAAAACAGGTAAGCTTTATGTGTACAAAAAAAAAGATCTCAAAACTCAATTAATTGGTATATTGGTATTCCTTTGTTTCTTCAAACCTGTTGGGCCACAGGGAAAGTTTCCCGCACCTCTAACCAAAGTGGGTCACCAGCTTTTCCTCCTGAGAGGCAACCCAAGGCTCTGACTCCACTGAGCGAAACTGGTCAGCTGTTTTACAAGGAAACCACCCAGCACTCCAGCCCGGACTCGGTGAAGAACTGCTAGCTAAGCCACTTCCCTGAGGTAAATTCACGCAGAAGCGCTCTGAGCCTCAGATTGCCAGGTCTGTGTGAGCCACACCCAGCCACTAATAAGTTGTTCCAAACTCTACGTGCCGCATTTTAATAACTAGTTCTTCTCTCCATTTGTAGGTTCCCATAATCATGTGGCTACTCAAATGAGAACAGCAAAAACCACTAACAATTTGGAGACGAGACAGAGTCCAGAATAGGAAGCAAAGTCATGAAAATATAAATTTAGCTTGAGGTGTTCCGTGAGCACAGAGACCTAGAATTAAGGCTTGTTCTAAATTTTAAAATTTGAGTAAGGAGATCTCTCAAGTAGGGGCTAGACTCTGCACAAATACCAGGACATTAGCCAAAGAATTCAAAACCTTTGAAACTTAAAGGATTCTTTGGTTTACCTGGCAGTAATAGGTCAGAACAGTTTGCCATGAACTAAAGCTGAGAAAGCCAGGCTGAGAGTAGCACACGGTGGAAACTACAGCTTCCTGTACCCCAAATGACAGGTGTTCTGGCTTTGAAGTTAGAAGCAGACCAACAATAGTCAGCAGAAGAAAAGGTAAGTATTGGGAGGAAGGCAGGAGTCAGTTCAGACAATGAAAACCTTGAATTGTCTTCTAAACTCGAAAGATATTTGAGAGTTCTCAGCAGAAAAAATGCCTATGATTTACACTAATAAATGATTACTCTCTGGCTGTGGGTGAGAGATGGATGGATCACAGGAATCTGTGATCAGAAGACAGAGAGTAGCCTGGAAAAAAGCTACAGTGATAGTGCGGACTACTGCAAAGGAACAGGTGGATGTGAAATACAAAGAAGAGGAGAGTCTGTCTGCGGGGCAGACAACAGGATAGAAGGTGAGAAGCGGAAGGAAAAAGAGGGAGAACAGCTTCTACAACAAGGGGAACCGCATAACATGTGCCCTTTCATCATTAAGCAAAACCAGAGTGTGCCCTAAGGAAACGTGCGTGCAGTCATGCTTGTACTCTGACAAGGTTGTGCAGTCTATCTACCTACTATGTCAACAGCATCTATTTTCCTCTATCTTAATATTTTTTAATTTAAATCTTTATTGGTACATTACATATACATACCATGATTGCACTCAACAATGAGAATTTGTTATAGTATATGACACAACTTAATTCTCGTTTTCCCCATACCCCCACCCACCCTATCACCCCGACCCTATATACATAAGCTTTGTTTCCCTTCTTTTTTATTACAATTTCATTATTTTTCCCCTCTTTATTGACGCCTTTACCCCATTTTGCTTTGAGGGTATTTTCACAATATCTGTCTTAATTTTTCTATTTTCTATTTCACAATATCTGTCTTAACTTTTAAATGTATTATAATCAATACACAAAACCATGAAAATTATATATTGTGCGGAGCACCTTGTGATGTTTTGATACTTGCATATATTCTATAATACTTAAATCAGTTTAAATGTATTTATCTCCTCCAACATTTATTTTTTTATTTACAGTAAAAAGATTCAAAGCCCTGTTTCATATTGTCTAGTGTTCCTCAGTTGTGCTTTGGCATACGAGAATTAGAGCTCTTTGCTCTTACCATAGTTTTTCTAAAGCTTTGCCCATACAAAAGATGAAAGTACTGTCACATTGGATTTTGAAATGAATAATGAAGTAGACACATGTTCATATACTTATTGGTCTTGTGTGTTTCTTGCATTTTCTGTCTACTCTTTGCGTTCATCTCATCATGGAACCTGGAACCTGGCCTTGTGGAAGCCCTGTGCACCCCTTAGCTTTCTGGATGCTGAGTTTCTACTTCTCATTTCACCGCCCTGACAATTCCTACTAATCCTCTTAGTCACTTTGAATTCTTCTTACCCCATTGTCCCTCTTCCAAGCATCTGTCCTCAGATCTCTTCTCTCCTTTCCACGGTGTTCTTCAGTTCAAAGATTTTCTCTGCATTAATTCTCTTAAAGTCTCTATCCAACCCCAGAAAGAGATGCAAAGTAAGCATTCCAATTATTCACTCTATATTTTCTTTTCTTTGTCTTGTAGACATCTTCATTAAAACATGTCTAAAATAAAACTTGAACCCTTTATTGCCTGCAGCCAAGTCTTTCTCCTTTTTTGCTATTTCTAACAATAGTACTAAATTTTTCTGGATTTCACAATCTGTAACTTCCAATATTTATTAAAACAAATGTTTATGGAACAACTACTTCATGCCAGAGTATTGTGCTGAGCCCTAAAGATTTACTCCTCAGTCTCCTTCCTGGTGCTAATTTATTACTAAATCTGTGGATTGTTCCTTCATGGAATCCTGTCATATTTGGTATCATCTTTCCCTTCTTGTTGTTCTATTTTAGTTCCTAATCTCTCTACGAGTGTTTATGTCTTGTCTATAAATGTACCATGCTCCTTACTCCCAACAAGTGACCCAGGCAAATCACCAGAGACCACAGATCTGAGTATATTCCTTTCTGGGAAACATCTTTGAGAGCACACTGACAAATAAAAAAAATCTAACCCTTTAGCTAACATCAATAGGCTCAATGTCATACCCCTCACTCTTTCCAAATCCCGTCCAACACTCCAAGGAGATGCTTTCAGATTTGGTTTCTCCTCATTTTAACCTTGTACTGTATGAAAAATATTCTTTTAAATTTATGGCGTAATCTGTATTCATTAAATGAAGATAGCTTGTGTGCACAATGCGGAGGGTTTGGTCAATGCATGTACTCATGAAACCCATAGCAAAATCGAGATAAGGGAACCATCCTCTGTGTTCCCACAAACCTACCCCATCCCCAGCCACAGGCGAATGCTGTCCTGATTTCTATCAACACTGACAGGCTTTGCCTTTACTTGAATTCTGTGCAATCAGAATCACACATAATGTAGACTTTTAGTCTTGTTTCATTAGCTAAATATAATGACTGTGAAATTTATCTATGCTTATCATGCATCAGCGGCTCTTTCTTCCTTGTTGTAAAGAGACAACTCACCATTTGAATGTGCTGCACTTTGTTTATTCAGTCTCCTGTTGATACACATTTGGACCAGTATTTCCTGTTCCAGGGTATTATGAACTGCTGTGGCTACTCATGTCCAAATGTTACCAACCCATATTTGCATCTTTTAAAATAAATATTGAGAAATAGATTTTTGCAGATCCTGTGGTATGTTACATCTAACTTGAGAAGAAATTGTTAGTTTCCCAAGTTACTTTGTCATTTTTTCACTCTTACCCTACAGCAGCTCTGGTGTCCACCCCATGTCAGGATTTCCTGTAGTGAGCCTCCTTAGTGCAAAGCAGCAATGCATTATGCTTAATATTCATTTTCCAATTGACTAGTGATGTTAATCCTCTGTCATATTGTCCATTTATATACCTTATTTTGTGAAATGATCCTTCCAGGATTTTTTCCCCTATGGGGGGGGGGAGGTGTGTGTGTGTGTCATTTTACTCTCAATTTTTGGTGTCTCTTTATATACTGTACTCTGAATACAAATGTGTCATCTGAAACACATATAGAAAAAATATTTTCACTCAATCTACAACTTACCTTTTCATTTTTAATGTTTCTTATGAGTAAAGAGTTATAATTTGAATAAAATATAATTTGTCATATATTCATTTTAATGTCAATGGTTTATGAAGTCTATGAAATATTTTGATTGTTCAAGAATGTAAAATGCCCAGAGGTGTCAATAGAAGTTGACGATGACTTATTTTATTTATTTTATATTTTCTAGTTCCAGGTATCAAACTCAAGAACACCACATCCCCGATTCTGACAGACTAACTTTAAAAGATATACTAAAACACAAAAGGTTTAGAATATCCAAAAGTGATCAGTCCTCATAAGGTGAAGAAAACTGAGAGACAAAAACTGCTTACTCTCAAGAATCACCACTGAGTAACTGTGAAGAGAAGAGTGAGGCAGTGTTTCTGTAGGGACAGACCAATAGATCAATGAGCAGAAAGAACACACAGACCCAACATAAAACTCAGTCAAGTTTCAACAAAGGAGCCAAGACAACTCAATAGATGCAGGAAAGTCTACTGAACAAATTTTTCTACAGTAACTAATTATATCTATGAAAAGAATAAATGCCACCCTTTACCTCCCATCTGATGCAATAAATCATTTGTGGTAGATCATATAGTAAAAGATGAAAATTAAAACAATATAGCTTTTTAGAATCTATTTATTTTCACCTAACGTTTTCTCACATTATTCTCTTCTGAGATATTACTCACATTTCAGGACTGAGCTCAAACAGAAGCATCATGAAACTATTTGTGATGACCCCTCAGGAAATAAGTACTAGTTTATCTAATGCTTACAACACTTTCTTCATATCATTTTAAATCCTGCAGTATGGTCCAGGGAGCCGATGTGTGGGCCTACACACATAGCGTAACTGTCCTCCTAATTGGTAGCTCCCCAACCAGGTCCTGAACCACGCAGCACCCAGGTGCAGCAATAGAGCATCCGGAGGTCAAACTGCTCTGTGGCTCAGTCTGTCAAAATATCCACACCCAAAGCACTGGAAAACATGCAGGATAAAAACACTGATGAGGAAGAAAAGTAGAAACAGAGGGGAAAGAAAGGATTAAGTGCTTTCTTGTAGGATGGAGACAGAGATCAAATGAATTTTACTTTTTAAATTGATTGTATTGGTACATTTTATGTACACATTATGATCACAGTTGACACTGAGAATTTGCACCAGTACATATGACTTAAATCTTTTTTCCCATTCCCCTGCTCTCCAAATCCCCACCTTCTATATAAATAAGTTTTGTTTCCTTTTATTTCAATCATCAAATTTTCTCTTTCCCTTCTGTACTTACCCCTACCCCTCCTTTCAAGTGAATCTGAGTATATATGCCAGGACACATTTACCTCTAATGTGTGCTAATAACTCTCTAGCAATGATCTATTTGAAAACTGGGGCAAGATCAACCTGCAAAATGAGCCACTATCTTCCTACCTGAAGGTGGGCCATCAATTTTCTCCTGAAAAACCAAGGCTAGACTTTCTACAGAATCAAATCTTCCAGATTTCTATCGCCAGTAACATAAATATTCAGCTCCAAGTTATAGTGCCCATCCTCCCCATGTGAACCTGCCTTCTATTTCTGAGTCTGTAGTCTCACAGTCTTACCTAGTAAATTCCTTGATGTCTTCTTTGAAAAATAGACAGGATCTTTATTTTTTTTTAATTACGAAGCTTTTATATATCAAAAAAAGAAAGGCCAGGGATTTAGTTCAGTGGTACCATACCTATCTTGCAAAGAACAAGGACCTGAGTTCTATCCCCGGTACCACACACATAAACAAAAAATAAGCTATACAAGTTCCCAAATCCAAGTTACAATATCCATAAATAATACCTGTCAGAAATAGATAGCAATTTGGCCTTCGCCTAAGTGATGTCCTGCATCACTTTATTCACAGCGAACACTTGTAAGGTTCTGGATCCTGTCACCGCTATGATCTTGGGGCAGAGTCTGTCTCCACTTGCGTTGGTCACTGTGGACCATTTGGCTCGTTTGAGACTGAAATACTGATCAGGCCCTTCTCAAATGCTCTCAGACACTGCTGAGCTAAGAGTATATTCAGCTGAGAAAAGATACGATATTTACTGATGCAGTATGCTGCACCAGAAATGATTACGGTCCAGGGGAGGCAGCACAGATGGTGAAAAGTGCTTGGATTTGGAATATATTCTATAGAAAGCAGACAAGACCATTACATTTAGGAGATGAGAGAAAGAGGAGTATAAAAAATTTGAAGGTTAGCCGATAGTAACAAGGACTCGTTTACGGTTTTAAATACAAATAGCCTATA
>PVIR01000223.1:0-19021 GCA_004026965.1 Petromus typicus
GTTTTATGTGCACATGCCCAAGAACTCCTGGCCATTCATGATTAGAGTGATAACAGTCAGTGCCATTTATCTCCTCCTCCTCCTCCCCCTCCCCCTCCTCCTTCTTCTTTTTCTTCTTCTTCTTCTTCTTCTTCTTCTTCTTCTTCTTCTTCTTCTTCTTCTTCTTCTTCTTCTTCTTCTTCTTCTTCTTTCTTCCTCTTTGTCTTGTTCTCTTCCTCCACCTTCTCCTCTTCTTCTTCCTCTTTTTTCTTCTTTTTCCCAGAGATCAAACTCAGGACGCTCACATGGAAAGCAGGCCTGTACCATCTTTCCTCTTTAAAATCTGTGGTCCCAAGCAATAATTAGTTCAGTCCTTTAGAAGACAAAACAAAACATAAAACAACTGATTTTTTTATCACAGGCATACCAAGAAAAACTACCACTTTCTAGCAGTGTTTCAATTGTCTATGAATAGTGAAATAAAATTTTAATTATGATACTCTAAGCCCAACTTAGCCACTAGATGGGGAAACATTGATAAAATCAAATTTTAATGTGTTTCATGGCAGAATGAAAATTGAATTTCACTTTAGTTAATTAGTACTCTATTCATTGAGAGAAAACCACTCTTCATGCATTTGCCATAGTTCAGGAATTTTTCAAAATTCTGGTAATATGTGCAAAACCTTTGTTTTTATTTAAGAAAAAAATTAGAGTAGAAGACAAATATGTACAAAGAATTTAAGTGAGGTATAATAAATCATAAGAGATTTCTAAAAAATTATTAGATAAAACAACTCAAAGTTAATGGACTAGATGCAAGTTTCAGAAGGGGGGTCTCAATGCACATGGAATTGAATCATTCATGGAGAGAGAGTTTATATCAAAGGGTTTGAAGAGTAAAGCCATCTATACAGGTTGGGAATCGGTGCAGCTGAACGTGTAGGCAGGGCCAGATCTAAGGAAGTTCCTTTTGTAACCAGAGGCCTACAGCCTCCCTCTGTCTCTGCCTGGTAGCTGTGTTTCATGTGACTTGATACTTGATGTGGTTTTCTATGGTTTGCCATGTCTGAGTGAGGTAGGAAGCAAAAGATAAAGAATATTTGGGGTGACATGTAAAGTGTCATAAAATTTAAATTTAAATGTGTATGAAATATTATTGGAATAGATAGTCTTGATCATTGAATAGTCATTCATACCATGATGGCAAAATTCAGCAGTTGATGTGGCTTGCAGAGCCTGAAATATTTATTCTATGGTCCTTTCCAGCAGGTTTTTGTTGATTCTGCTGTAGATCAAAGACTTGTTTATACTACTAGAGAAAAAACTATGTTGGTAGGTTTAATAGGTGAAAACATCTATGTAAGAACTCATTTGTAAACTATTTTCTTAGGCTGTATATTGTAAGAATAGTTCACAAGTAGGCAAACCCAGGGATCAGGGAATCAGGATATTTTTTTAATGCTATTAGGCTGGGAGTGTGGAAAAGTAGGGAGAAAACATGACACCAGAGGAACAGACATTCACAAGGAATAAAGTGCGCAGGACTAGTAAGGGGACATCTATATCCTTCTGAGAAAGACAATGAGGATATGATATCAGAAGGTTTAAGTTATGATTTATTTCATAAGCATAAAATTGGTTATGATCAACAGAGACAAGAGGGTGGAAAGGGCTGTTTTTATTCCTTTGAGGTGGTCACACTCATATTTCAGGTGAATTTAATTTAATCTTTTATAATGTGATATGTTTTGTAATCTAGCTAAATCCTTATATGTTTGATTAGAATCCTCTGAAATGTACCTAGCTTCACATTTAATAGTGTTTGTTGTCAGAGCATTATTTGCTTATTTATTGCCAGAGACTTTTTCTGTCTCTTTGTCTCTTCCTTGCTTTACTCCGTATTTCAGGAATTAAACTCTGCAAACTATATTATCTGGGTCTTAATCTCTTCTGTTCCACCTAGTTTGGCCCCCAATAAGTGAAGACTGAGAAATTAATGATTGAAAAGAAGGGAGAACCCAGAATATTTTGCCTTCCTCTGCTTGGGCAACATATTCAGCAGCAATTGTGTCTTCTTCAGATTTCCAGCTTTTGTAGTTTTCACTTTGGTTGGGTAGAACTTCGAGTTGCATGTTCTTTTGAGGTCATTCTTTCTTTTAGGCATTCCAGCTTAGAAAGCAAAAGCTTCCTGCTATGATAAATGTATTGCAGAGTTTTCTAAATGTGACTCAGTGTTTCTTGTTGGTTTTTATGTTCTGCTATAACTGTTTCATTGACACTTTCTTTACTGCATTGATTCATTTATTGTTTATTTGATAGGTTTGCAGTCTGAGACTTGAAGCAAGAGAGGCACTCAACTGCTGAGCTACCTCCTAGCCCTTCTTTTCTTTTAATTGTGGTAAAATATACACAATTCAAAATGTATCAGTTTGATCATTTTAAGCACATAACTTAGAATATTTTAAGTAGGCATCTTAAGAATATAATACAGTATCAGTAAGTCCATTTGCAATGCTTTATAATCAATACTACTATATATTTTCAGAATAAAAGTCAAACCATAATCCTGGCAACCTCTGTCATCTACTATCACTTTCCTAAATCGTTCCCTATATTCTGTTGCCTCTGTCAGTCTTCCTAGGTTGGCTTCTGTCTACTTCTCTGATGCACACTGAAATGGTAGGAAGAGAATGTGGTTTCTTATACCATTCGCTATGGCTGGCATTTCTTACACACTCATTTAGTCTCTACATTATTAGGTGCTTTTAATACTTAATAACATTCCAAAACAAATAAAATGTACTTGTGAAAAATCACAGGTTTCAAGATTACTGATTCCTTTTCTCCTTTCTTGATGTTTTCAGGTTTTCTTTTCTTTCTTATAACTTTTGCCTGTGTTTTATTAATTTGACTTTTTTGGGAAACAGTTGATCTGAATAAAAACAACTAATGATTATTTCTTTTTTAAAAATTTATTGAAATCTTTATTGGTACATTTCATATACACATCATGATTGCATGATTATTTCTTTTGAGCAATTGTATAGAATCATGATATAAATTTACATCTGTGCTACCATCTTATATTTTATAGTTTCTTTTTTATTATTTTTCTTTTGCAGTGCTAGGAATTGCACCTAGAGTCTTTGTGTTGAATTAGGGTTATTTTTCTTTCTTTTTTCTCATTTTTAATTGTTGGAAATGATCTTAATAAGTTGTTAAATTATTCAGGCTGGGCTCAAACTTGCTGTCCTTTTCCCTAGAGTTCCAGAATGCTGAAATTACATGCATGCATTACACCAGGTTCCATTTGTTGTTTAAAATACTTTGTTCATATTTCTTCTTCTTCTTCTTCTTCTTCTTCTTCTTCTTCTTCTTCTTCTTCTTCTTCTTCTTCTTCTTCTTCTTCTTCTTCTCTTTCTGCTTCTCCTTCTCCTTCTCCTCCTTCTCCTCCTCCTTCTTGTTCCAAATACATTTTCTCCAAGTTGCAGTTGCTAGCATTACCTATTTGTGTGCTAAGCTGAACCAAATGGAAGATTTTGTTTACTGTGGTAAATGTGGGTGGTGTATGTGTTTAATGTTCAATACTGACAGAATTGCTATGTTTTTATAGAGTACTTTTTAGTAATTGCCACAATTTTGTTAGATAAAATTTCCTTTAACTTAGGTTCTACTTCTTGGAAGATGTTTTATTCACTAGTGTGAAAGACACAGACTTCAGATTTTAGCATGGACACTCCAACACATAAAAAGAAACTGTTTTCCATAAAGTATTTTGACATTTATTACCTGATCATTTCCAGCTCCTCTACAACACTGTCTTTCTTCAAATTAGTTGTAGTGTAAGATGAATGTGTTTATTCCTTATATATTCTCATAAGTAATTAAGACAGTTTGATTTATTAAAGAAAGCACTGGGATAAGAATGGTGGGAAAAGGGAAATATAAAAGTAAGGAAGTATATGAATGTTAAATCTTTCATTCCCCAAATCCTGTGCAAGTTATGGAGTTTTTTAAAATTTAAATCTTTATTGGTACATTACATATACACATCATGATTGCATTCAACAATGAAAATTTGTACCAGTATAGGACACAACTTAATTCTCATTCTTCCCATAGCCCTACCCACCCTACCACCCCCACCTCTTATATAAATAAACTTTGTTTTCTTTCTTTTTTGTTACAATCGCATTATTTTTCTCCATCACCCCATTTCTCTTTGAGTATTTTCTATTTCACAATATATAACATACATTCTAGAACTCATTTACATCTTTATTTTCTCATACCAGAGAAAAGATACTTACAGAGAGCACTGGGATAGGAATGGTGGGAAAAGGTATTTACATATCTATGACCTATTTATTAATTTATGAGAATGTCCTCAATGTATGTCCGTTTAAGTATAAATGATTCAAACTTATCATTTTTTTATGGCAGGGTAATATTCTATTGTGTAGAAGAAACATAGCTTTTTTATCCAGTCTCCAGTTGATGGACATTTGGGTTGTTTCCAGGATGTAGCAATCACAAACTGAGCTGCTATAAACATGGGTGCAGGCTTTGGTAAGTTATGGAGTTTTATAAATCCTCTTTTATCATACTCATGTGGACATTGGTGATAGCCTCTACTTCTTACATCTGATAAAGAGCAAAGTGATGTTTCCACTGAAGGCCATGGTCCATTTTTACATGGAAAAATCCAAAGGACAATGAGATGCAACAGAAAGAATGCTGTGCATTGAAAGTGCCGATTTGCTAGCTAAGGAAAAGAGAAACATTTAGCAGGTGTGGGGAGGAGAAATAAAAATTTGTTTTTGGAGAATTTTAGCAGAAAAATCTTTCAACCAGGTACAACTATGTGATAAATACAACTCTGGGGACAAGATGATAGAGTATTTTAAAGAGGATCTTAAAAGCATTTTGTTTTCTAGGAATATTACTTATTATGATTTGTGTTTAAATGATATCCCCAGAAGTCTCATGTGGCCCTAAGTGGGCCTTTTACAGAAGTGGCTGGATCCAAAATTCATGATGCTGGGATTAAGGGTGTGTGGCTGCTCCATTAGTCCACTGAATGGTTTGGCATGCTTGAGTCTAGACAATGGGAAGCCCTTCCTTGGATGTGATACTACCTGCTCTAAGGGTGGATAGCTTGGAGAAGGGACAGAAAGGAGCCCACTCATTGCTTGCTATTTCTCTTCTTTGCTGCCTTCTGACCACCATGAACTGTTTTTCCTCTGCCATGCCACCCTTCCTTGGAGCCAGCCATCTAAGAACTGAAACCTCTGTGAACTGTGAGGTACAATAAACCTTTCTTTCTTTAACTTTGTCTGTCTAGCATTTGCTTTAGCATGAAGAAAGTAACTAAGACAGAATTCTTTGAAATTTTCTTGAATCTTCAGTAGATATGTGCATTATGGGCAACTATTTTGGATGGTCAGACAAGTGTCACTTTAATCACATTACCATGCTATTCCTGGGCTACATGGTTACACCTTTTTTTTTTCACTTATATATTACAAGAGATGCAGAGGAAAAGGAAGAAATAGATGTTGAAAATCACCTCTCAGTTTACCCTCATAGTAATCTGCAAAGCTGGCAACTGTATTCTCACAGGTAATTTAGGAAAGCCAAGAAGATACATGGCACTAGCCCAGATCCTAATGACTTCACTAGAATTTGCTTTGTAAAATGAAATATGCATGACAATTTGTTTGTTATGCAAAGCTATTAAAAATAGAGTGATACACAGTTCCCTAAATGTCATAGTGTATAACACATTATGTTTTATTTAAAAAATAAACTGGCATTATAAAATATGCAATATTTGTGTTATGTTAGGCACAAAAGGAGACCTGAGGGAAAGCTCTGGAGCTGAGAAGTGCTAATCTGATCTTTGGGTGTGGCCTGTTGGGGACTGATCATTGATAATGCTTTGCTGGGGTCAGGAAAAGATAAAGGTAGCAGAAGAGTCCATCAAACTGTCCTATTTAGAGATTTCATGAGTAAAAGCCAAGCATGCTTTCCAACCTTACAGAAGTTAGAAGGGATCAGATTACTGTCCTCCTGAAAATTCTGTGTCTTAAAAGGAACATCAAACTTATACATTCAGGAATTAAGGAAAAATTAAGGTGGGAACATTGTTTTGTGACAGTCCAGCAACCTCTGCTGCAGATGTTCTGAATTATAAATGAGTTATTTTGACACATTATTATTATCTGTGACTCAGCTGGGTGAAAATCTATTGGAATAGCTAAGTGAAGCAGCAAGCTAAAAATGAGTGGTTAATACTGTTTGATAAAAGACAGTGTCAGAATTTTTTTAAAAGGCTTTTCCTGGGATAAATGCCAGTTACAAGTGAGGTTGACTAATAAAACTATGGGCTCAAAAATTTTTAGCACTTTTAGGATCCCTGGCTTAAGGGAGAGCAAAGGTGAAGGACTAGGAGTAAATGCACTGGGTCCTAAGAGAGAGTGAGGACATGTCTGCAAGGATTTCTATTCTTCTCCAAAGGCAGAGGTTCCAGCAAGGCCTCAGGCACAAAGCTTCTGCTATGAAGCTGCCTAGAGCAGAAATGTGAATATATGAAAGCCCTGAGTCTGACCCTGGAAATGTCTTTCAGAAGCACCCGGAACTGTCCAGGCCCCAGGCCGACTATGAGCAGGAGGCTCTCCTGTAAGCCTTCAAGGTAAAGGTTTTGTAATTGGCTGTGCACAGACATGGAAAATTCAACATGGGCTTTTCATGAAGAGTCAGACTCAATTATCTTTGAGGAAGAAATTTGCAAATGGAAACTAATAACTAATAATTGTAAATGGAAAATTTAATGAGCTGTATTATTCTTTGTTGTGAAAGAAAAATAGCAATATTTGTCTTTTTTCTCTCATTTCTGAGACAAAATTCTTCAGATTTTTGTACCCAGCCACCATTAAATTCCTATTATTGTCACTTTTCCGCCTCCTTTTTCTTTTTCATCATTGTTGTTTTTTGATGGGAGAAATAATCATTGTAGACAACTTAGTTTAAAATTTTACATGTGACTGTATGTAGAAACTTAAGGTTTTAAAATGAGGACTTAATCTAAATTATATACATTGTAATATTAATGTGGGATTAATGAATTAAACAGAAAATATGGTTTACATTTAACTGTTGAGTGCTGCAAGTTAATAATTGTAGGCGTAATCTCAAAGTAGCAATATCAAGAAATTATTTTCCATTTATTTTCAGAGTAGAATCTTACATATTTGGGGTTCTATCATAAGTAGTATCTTACCAGAAGATGTGAGCTTCCTCATTATTTTGACTTGCAAAATATTTAAAAGTTCAAAAATTAGTATTTTATATTTTCTTTTTAATTTTTCTCAAACTTTAGCTCACCTGATATTTTACTGCTTACAAGAGAATTGATGCTTTTCTATTGGACTCTAAAATGAATAAAAGTTTTACGAAGCTGGCAAGGTTATCTTTGTCCTTTGTGCTGAACTTCCTTTCCAGAGGCCTATTTGTCATTTTTTAGAAGGGTAACAGGAAATGTGTAAATGAAGAGAACTTTCTAGGACTAAGTGATGAGAACAACAAGACAAAAAATACACTTTCTTGGGCCTTTACATGTTAAAAAGCCAACCATTACACTGTACCTTTAATCTTGCACGTATTGTCCACACAAATCGAACATAGTGTGAAGGAATTTTGTGGAACGAACACGTGCCATGTTGGCGTCTCCAATCTGGTTGTAAACATGATAAAATTATCAACGAAACTCACTAATGTGATCCTGACGTGCAGATTCATCAGCATTTGTAGGAGGCATCGCTGTAGCTAATAGGACAGGAATGGGACCCAGATGTTTTCTGGAAAGTCGGTTCTACTAGCATTACCTAAAGGGTAGGCAGCCATATGGAAGTAAAGGTTGGAAACATCCCATTACAAGTCATATATCACCAAGCTGACAGCAAAGGTTTCAGCTTGTTTTTATTTAAATCATGAAAGCAGCTGCTCAGCTGTCTAGCTGTATTAAATTTAACCCCTTTTCCTGGCAATTGAATTCAGTAATTTATGCAATTTTGATTGGACCACTGCGTAATATTGTTCAGAGAGCTTTTACCTATTCTTGTCCCTGAAATTCACATCCAGATCCATGATTGGCTAATTTTTCTGCTGAGTGAGGATGCTTGGAGATAATGCACCTGGCTGTATCTACTGAGGTGAATCACAGAGGAATACTGTAATTTAGGCTTCTGAACATAATTACCATTGCAAAATAGGAATAAAAGCCAGACAGTTTTCTAAGAAATCATTTTACGTCTACTGGGGTCTTTTCTGTTTCTTGAGTTATTTTTTTCTTTCTTTCTTTGTTTTCTAATGGCTTGCTTTTTTATCTGCCTATGTTCCCAAAATGTCCCCAAAATCCATGTTCACATTTTAGTCTGTACTTTTCCACTTTTCATGTTCTCCCAGTTTCTTTTTCATTTTTCCTGAACTCTCTTACCACGTATCTGTCTCGGCTTGTGTTCTGTCTTTTAAAGAACCCTTCTCTAGCTCTATTGAAATCTTTTTCCAATGCTGGGTACATTTTCAACTCAAGTTTTGATCATATGTACCTCAAGATACCTGTTAATTTAAGAAATATTTTATCACTCGTCCACCAAGTAGAGACACTATTACCTGTTTCAAAAGAATAGACTTTAATTTCCTGTGGAAAGAAAAAACATGGAAAGAAAAGTTTAATCCCAAATTATAGGAGAAACTGGTAAAATAGAAGTAATTTCGTTATAGGGAAACAGATGAAGCTCAGACAGAGGTTTTGAATTTGTTTATTTTTTTAGATTATTATGTGGGTAATAAGATTCTTCCATAAGTACATTTAAAGCATCTGAATTTTTATATAACAAGTGATATTTTGTTACAGATGTTCAAAGTGAGGAATATATATATTTTTTCATTTTTATGCCAGTGTGACAATGGCTTTTTTTGAATTACGTTTTATGAACATAATGTTATTCAGAAACTGACTTCTATAGAGAATTATACACAGAAACATCAGAATTCCTAAGATTGCCAGGGATTTTGTTCAGTGGCATGGCCTGCTTTGCAGGTGTAGGGTTCTGAGTTTGATTTCTAGTACCAGGAAAAAACAAAACAAAACAGAATTCCTAAAACTGTTGGAAATTAAGGTTTGAGAATAATTTAGATTGCTGTGAAGAGACAAATGATTTTCTGTGCATCAGTTAGCTTTCTGACATTCCTTAAGGTTATTGTCCCTAAACAAAATAAAGACCCTGTGCAGACAGACCTAGAACTGCCCTAACTGGAACTCTTACCCCACATTTCTGCCCTTCTTTAAAAAGACCTCATGGCTCCATAAATTAGGTTGCATATCAGAATATCATATATTATTTGTTAGTATGAGACATATAAACAGTTTCATTGTGTTTAATTTTATACCCATAAGTTTCCTGCTGGAGATAAGCACTGACTGTCCCTAGAATTAGTGTAATAGACAATGGGCTTCACATAGGTGACTTCGGCTTTCTTAAAAAGTGTCATGTCCGAAGTGCCCAAAGGTCCCAGTGTCCCTGGGTGAAGGCAGAAGTCATGCCTTTCCTGTGGACCATCCCCCAAGTGTGTCAGTTTGATTTCTGATATGAGACTAGTCTACTGATGCCTAAAGGAAATGGTGAGTGATCAGATATCATGGAAAGATGTAATAATTCACATTTGTCTGCCCTTGGGACATCTTCCAGGTCCAGGTTCGATAAGACTTTGTCACTGTTATATGATGTAGGAAAGGCTGGTTTATAGTAGGATTGAGGCTGAATAAGCCTGGAACAAATAAAGCAAGGACAAATCTTGGTACCAATTACATATGCAGTGAGAATCCATATATCACAATAGAATCTGATTTATCTTGCCTAGCCATTCAGAAAATGCTTCCTGAGGATATGCTTTGAGTCAGGCAGCAGGTTAGGTGAGAGCTGAGGGGGAGGCAGAAGCAGCTCCTGGCTCTCGCTGGCTGGAAGAGCAAAGTTGTCATTCATGTGGGTTCCACATTCATTACCCAAGTGCCTCCTCTTGCAGCATGGCACTGCTGGTGAAAATTACAGCAACTGAAGTGGCCAAGAGACAGGAGAGTGTAAATGCGAGATACTTGGCCCACAGAGAAGTCAGAGGCCTACTCAAGACAGCAGAGTCCCGTGAATACAACTTAGGCCTGAGGTCATAGTCTCGGACTCTGGAAACCTGAGCACAATGAGACACATACACTGCTATACAAGTCACTGTCTGACTTTTGTGCTTAATTTTGATATTTATTTCTTATTACACATACATAGTGATCTTGATACATCAACCTGGGTGTGCATTATATACCTTCAAAGGTTCATCAGATTAATAAAGTCTATTTGACAAACTAGAAAAAGAGAGTTCACTTGTGTTTGTTTAGAATATATATATATATATATATATATATATATATATATTTGCCACACTTCCCAATACAGCTGCTACTAAACTTTAAATATTTGCACATTCATAATTTATTTCACCCTGAGTTAGAAATCAATTTTATAATTTGTGCAATTCAAATGCTCTAGAAAAGTAATTTCTCTGATATTAAATTTAGTTGTCATTATAGTAAAAATGAATAGGAGAAATATTAATAATGATATTGTAGGAAAATACATGTTTCAGGGAAAATTATGCATTATCTAGACACAAGAGAAAACTGACTAGGTATTGAAACCCAGTTCTGTACAAGGTATTTTATGACTATGTAAATTGTAAATCACTAGTAACATAATTCTTAACCACAGACATGTCAGTTCTGTCCTGTCTGTTCTTAACTATACTTACACCACTGTGGAAAAGACAATTTTGCTTCCCTTAGGACAAATGTGCCTTTTTTCACATGTTTTTTTAGACAAATTATAGCTTCTATGAGGTTGGCTCAGTGAATGTAATCTTCAATAAATTTATTTTTATATATTATCAAAATTATTATATTTATATGATAATCACTTTTTCAAAAATTAAATTTTCAGAAGAACCAGGTATTTAAGGGTAAAATACTATCACTTAAACTATAATTTTAGTAAAATTTGTATGATAATTTTATGTTGTATACTAGACAATGACACAATTTTTAATGACCCTTAGTATCACCACTAAATTAAATAGAAGTCATGATGGGAACTGGAAATATAAGCTACTGTGACATTTTGGGTTTCCTTCATCTTGTTGGTATTGGTAGAAACTGGATACAGTATTTTCTTTAAAGTGTCTTTTGGTAACCTATTTAAGTTACTAACTTAACTATTTTGCTTTATCCTCATAAAAAATTTAAAATGGCATTTAAATCACATATAAATTTTACTCAAAGTTACTACTTGATTCTAATGTCTACCCATGACACAAACAAAAGCACATACATATTCATCTCCATGCCAGCTATGTGATCATATTTTGAGCCACTTTAGCAAATTTTACTATGGAATGCATACTAGATTAAATTGTAATATAGTAAATTACTTGAATGTGGTGATATTTTTGTAAGCATACAGGTAAATGTTCTTGTTCTTAGTAAATACATATTACAGTATATAAATAGAAGGATCTATTCACAATTTCAGGTATTTAGAAATGTCATGACATGGGAAGATTGAAGTAAGTGAGGGAGGAAAAGCACATGTGATAAGGTAGGTGTGAAGAGGTCTACCTGCATCCGTGAGCTCTAGGGCTTCATTTTACCTGGGAGCAAACAGGTTCTGAAAAATACTTGCATGGGAAAACAAGGAGAGGCAATTTTCTGTCATCATCCCTTAAGAAATCTGGTGTAATAGTTGTCTATGTAGCTTTTACATTATTTCAATTATTTTAAATGACACAGAAGAGTTAGAGGTTCCTGGAGGACACAAATAGGTTACGTGCAACAATCTCTCTAACAGTACTAGACATTTGAGCACCTGCGACAGATCAGCCATCACCTGTTGGACAGTCTCTGAATGGGGAAGTGGAGATGAGAAAAAAGGAAAGACAGACATAGAGATAGAGTTGGGAGGGCACCCAAGCAGTGCTGAGAGATGAGCTCTCAGTGCTGAGTGCGCCGAGTTTATTTTCTGTTGGCCTTTTATACAGCGAGCATAACAAGGAGTATCCTTTGCAATGACCTTTACCTGCCCACACCTACTTTTATTTACCGCCCACCTTTTGGTCTTAATTACTTCTTGTTATTGGTCAGTTTTCAGCAAAAAGTAAACACCTACTGTAAACAGAACTTGTTGTTGATATGTTCTTACAATAGAGGTTACAAGTCAGCTTTGCTTATTGCTCTTCACAAGCACCCATGGAAAGAAGACAGCTCAGTGTGTGAAAGACATAGGGATATAGAAATATCTGTAGTGATGTCTTTTCTATTTCCTATAAATTTAAAAGTGCTCATTATAAAGACATGGAGAAAGTAAATGTTTATTTATCAAAAAATAATAGATGAATACTTAGAACTATTTCATCCATAAAGATGTATCTAGATATTATTTTTATAATTATTGAGTACTGCAAATCTCTACCCAACTTTTACTTAATGAATTATTTGATGGATGTTAAAGATCACCAAATTCCAATTCCCTCATCTCCTTAGTATCAACTTTTATTTCTCCATTTTATATTTAAAATAATTTGATCTTCTTCTCTAAGTTTGTTGTTAATCAGATTGTCTCTGATTTTATTCTGATTTCTAAAATTAAAAAATAAATTTATCTTCCAGTTTTACATAAACTAATAGCTAATAACCAATTATTTTTCAGGATCAAAATTCTGTTTACCAAAACCAAGAAAAAAATCTCACTACAAGACTGTCTTCAGAACTTATTAAGTACATTAATATGTACAATCTTGTTTCCAAAATGCTTAAATAGAGTGATTAAAAAACAGTCGGCTATGGGTGTAGCTCCAAGGTACAGCAATTGGCTAGCAAGTGCAAGACCCTGGGGGCACTCCACAATATGAAAGAAGAAAAAAAGAAAGAAAGAAAGAAAGAAAGAAAGAAAGAAAGAAAGAAAGAAAGAAAGAAAGAAAGAAAGAAAAAGAGAGAGAGAAAAGAAAGAGAAGAAGGGGAGAGAGAATGAGAGAGGAAGGGAAGGACATATAGAACAGTTTGAAGTTTTTGTCTTGCACTTTACTACTGCTTGATAGGGTAAACCAAAATATCACAAAGGGGAACTGAAGAGTTAGATGAGAAGTTGTAATATCCAAATGGAATAATCCATAATGATGAGATAGTTACATAAGCTATCTATGTTTTACTTGTGAAATTCAAAGCATTTGAAAATGAAATTTCTATGAAACAAAATACTGTCCTCATCTAGTACCTATTAGCTCACTGAGCTAAAAGAGGTAAGAGTGTTCCTTGGGTTAAGTTTCTCTCTAGAGGAAGGCGATTGAGTATTTTTGAAGCAAGCAAATGCTTAAGTTTAACTCATGAGTTGTTACACTACCATTCAATTTAACAATAGTTTTACAAAATGAAATCTAAAACAGCTTGCATATACACATTCTTCTTATACAGTGGATTCCACAACTTACTTTCAGTGAGCTCGAGAACAAAGCCAAGGCAGTATATCCTGCTCTTCAGCAAGGAAAATAATATCAAAGTTGACTGCTACAAAATCAGGATTCTACTTGATATTCCTTTCCAGCGAGGACAGGATTATGTGAATGGCTTCCACTATTTCCCTTTGCTTCAGCGAGGGATATAAGGAATTCAAGGAGAAAAACGAGGAGGGACTTTTTTCTTTGTCACATCATTTTCCTTCCTTTTCTGCAATATGTCGGTAAAGCTATTATTTCATGAGAGCAGCACCACAGCCGTCAGCATTCCCAGCCAACATCCAGAGCTCTGACGGACGGCTTACAGGGGCCCCGCTCTGGCTCAGGGAGCTGACAAGGACTTTACGTCCACAGGGCTTGGAATAGATTCATGGAAATCACCCTGTCACTCTGATCCAACACACATGTCCTCAATATCCAGAAGCCAAATGGGGGCCAAGTGATTCTTCTACTTTTTTATTGGCTCAACACCAAGAAAAAATAGTGATTCAGAGGAGAAAAGACTTACACAATTTGCCTCTCTTTCTAATCTTGAGGATGTAAAACACCACCATCCTATAAAGAATTCTAGCATTTTAATTTTATTTTTCCTATTGTCTCAAATCTATTGCATATTTTAAAGGATTTTTATCCTATAGATGATTTGTGAATATCACAGACATTAGCATGATTATTAGCCTGCATATCTTTCTGTACCATTTAAAATTAGGCAATACATATTATAGCTATATATGATAATTATTGATATAAATAAATTTCTATCTCTAGGCTCATTATACAGTTTTACACTTAATTATCTTTAAAAAATTAGAATCAGGATGTGTCAGGCCAAGGATTTAGCTCAATGGTTCCAGTACCTGCCTTACAAGCACAAAGGCCTGGAGTATGATCCCGGGTAACCACATACAATGCCAGGTGTGGTCACTCACACCCACCGGTACCACATACCAGGTGTGGTGGCTCTTGCTTGTAATCCCAGCACTCAGGAGGCAGGTGGAGACAGAAGAATTGGTGTGAGTCCCAGACTTGCCTGGGCTATATAATGAGCTCAGGGCCGGCCTGAACTACAAAGCAAAACCCTGTCTCAAAAGAAAAAAAAAAGATATGCCATGTACTGGTACAAACCCTCAATGCAGAATATAAAATGTGCCAATGAAATAAATTTTTAAAATGAGGTTATCAATCTATTGAATTAAATTTCAATCCAAGCTTAGTAAATCTTCTGGATTAATATTTTGTTTCTAATGAGATTCTAATATGCATAAAACAAGATGTCAACTGAGAAGGTAATACTTTGTGTTTGATATTTTCTCTCACCTTAAAGTACAACTGAGTAGCTCCACGTGACGCATAATAGCCACTTCAGTGGACAAGATGAAGTAAATCCATTAAGAAAAGTACAACTAAACAGAGGAATTTAGAGGAAGAAGATATTATTATCTATTTTACAGTAGAACTGTAATCACGGGTCAGTTCAGGAAAGGTAACATAGGCCGGCCTGCGGGGGAGGCGGGAGTGGGAGGAAGTGGACCGGGACAGGAACCAGAGGCAGAGGACATGACCGCGAGGGAATCGTGTAACAAGCGAGACCTGGGCTGCATTCGGGAAGCAGGTAATGAGACGTCTGGCTCGTCTGGAAAGGTGTTAAGGGATTATTGCGGGAGCAGGAAAATGTGATCTTACGGATATACTCCTCGGAGGAGTCCTTCTCTCTCGTGGCGTGACGTCCTCAAATGCCTGACATCCGCCTTTCTCCACCCTCACCGCCAGTACTGCTGCGGCCCCACCTCCGTCAACTTCCTTCACTGAGCCAGCCCAAGGGGAAGCCTCTAGCTTCATTGGCCGCCCTGTCACACATGGAATCAGGCCTTGGCTGAGTGTGGGCTCCATGCATTGGACTTGCCTTGATTTCTGTTCTCTTCTTTCTGTACTTCAGGGTTCATCTCTCTCTCCGTTACTTATTCTGAAATTTTTCCAATCTTTCACAACTCTTGCTAAATCCTCTGTTTTTTATTTGAAAATATTTTTGGTACTGGGCATATAGGTCCATGGTAGAGGGCTTGCCTGTTGGGCTCAAGGTTGTAGATTTAATCCCAATACTGTCAGAAAAAAAACACATCTAAAAGTTTTTCAGAAATACAAAAAAATGAAACAAATAAATACAACAATGACCTAACATTAACCAAATTTAAGCAAAGATATTTTCATTTATATTTTAAAGAGAAATATACCTTTACTTAAATATTCGGAGGGCACACTAATCCTCAATCTCATCTTCTTTTTTGTGCAGTGTGACTTAGCAAACTGACCTCTAAGAGAACCATGAAGAGGCGGCCATATGGCTTCCATAAGAATAAAACAGAGACTAAACCCACAGCCCACTCAGGCTCGCACGCCGTCATCTGTGGAGTAACTCCCACTTCTCTGCTGGCTAATGTGTTTCCATGCATTATGTAACCTTACACCGTGGCTAGCAGGATATTTTCCTGGCAAAGTAATCACACAGATAATGGCATATTGTTACATTTAGTTCAGTTTTGTTCCTGAAACTTATTCACCTTACAATATGAAATTTTCCAATTTTATCTACAGTACCTAATTGGTTTTATACATCAGATTTATATACTTTGCTTCTTTATTTTTCTTCCCAAAATTTAAATGCATCCCATAATTATGGTATGCAGTATTTCAAATTAGTTCTATTTCATAATGTACCTTTAAAATTATGCTGATCTGAAACTTGACTGTTATTTAGATATTAGTGCTTGCTTGTATTTTTTATATTCATTAATTTATATTATTAGTGTTTTCATTAGTAACTGTGGTCTTTATATATTTCTGAATTAAAATGAAACATCCCTCATTTTTCTTTACATGCATTTGAAATGTTTCATACATGACTGAAAATAATAATTGTATAATTGTATAATATGTTGTATAAATGTATAAAATGTATAAATCTGTTTAATCATGCTTACATCTATTTTTATTCCCAAAGTATCATCATGTAAGTTGTGATTTTTTAAGAAAGATTATTAAATACCAGATATCCACCTATTTACAGTCTTGTGAATTCATTTTTGTAATTCCATTATTCTGTCTGTACTTTTAAAATTATGATATTGACATTTCTGCATATATATTTATTAGTTACATACTCATTTTAAACATCATTTAATTTTATTAAAGTTCAATTTTAAGTCTTAAAACGTTGAGCTTTAAAATTTAGTTTGTTAAATATTATTTAATATCATTGCTATTTTTTTCTGTTTACTTAACATATACTAGTCATTGTTTGTATTACACTGTATGTATGTAGGCAAGTATATGTATATATAAGTATATATGTGTATAAATGTGTTCTGCAAGGCAGGGTAAACAGAGTGAAGAATGGGGAAACTGTTCGCTACTCTTCAGAAAAAAGACTAATGTAGAGAACACAAAAAAATTAGTTGTCCAAAATTTAAAGGCTCAATTGAAAATGGGCATCTGAAATGACTAGACATTTCTCACAAGAAGAAATACAAAAAACTTATAAATACATTTTGAGAAGTTCAATATTACTGACCACTCGAGAAAAGCAGATTAAAGAGCACTGAGATTGCGTCTTACTCTGGAAGGAATGGCTACTATCAAAAAATGAATCAAATACAAATGCTGGCCAGGGTATGCATTGAAGAAAAGGCTTCTTCACTGGTGGCAGGACTATAAACGGAGACAACAACTATGGAAATCAATATGAAAATTCCTCCAAAACCTAATAATAGAAATTCTATTTGACCTACTATTCCCTGTCTAGGGATCTTCCCTAGAGAGCTAAAAATATTATAACACAGTGATGTATGAATGTCAGAGTTTAAAGTGGTGCAACTCAAAAGCCACATCTTGGAAACAACCTGTATATTCAATACCAAGCTAATGGATGAAAAAATGTGATATTTGTATATTAGCCATATAGAAAGATAAATGAGTTATTTTCAGAAAAACAGATGAACCTTGAGACGATAATGTTAAGTGAAGTAACTTGGACACACAAATTTAAATATTACATGATTTCTCTTATATGAAAATCTATATACTTTTCCATATATATGGAAATTAAAGCGGTAGGAAGAAAAAAATGGTATTGTATTCCAACATGGATAGTGTATCTAAAAACGTATTTTGACTACAATTGTGTTACATGTTCTCTTTGTTCTTTGACCTATTAGTTTGGCTTCGGTGTATATTTGTACTGTAATTAACTTCATAAGGTCATATAAATTAATCTAATTCTGGAAAATAAAAGGAGGTTGGAAAGGGGCAATTGAAAAGTTTTATGCACATATATCAATTGCCTTTGGTGAATGTGATCATTTTGTGTACTAATAAAATTATATATATATATATATATATATATATATATATATATATACACTTTATCAGATTTTTGATCAAATAATTGTGCTCTAATCTTAAAATTGTTTCTTTAAAAATCAAGTGTAAATTAAAAGTATTCATGCATGATTTATACTTCCAAAAGAATGAAATCAAACTGAAAGGAAATAGGGGAAGAAAAATACAGAAAAAGACAAATGAGATTTGTAAAAAGTATATATATATACACACACTCTTTGGCAAGTGACATTTATTGACAGAGTGTAATTACTGCCTTATTTGATATCATTCTTTTTTTGTTTATGCAAGTGTAATTTTTGATATTTATTACACTTTTCTCTTGTTTTATTTTATATTGTATTCACTATATTGTAGGTATACACACACATATTGAATATTTATCAATCTGACTTTTACTAATTGGGTGATTTTGGTGAAAACATCTTTAATGTTTAGCAGATTTAGAAATGTTTAAAGTATAAAATTCCTAATCTTCAATGTCACTGACTATTCTCATCTATTTTATTCTACCTGGTTTTTTAATCTTCACTTAATTATTATTGTTTTATATCATTCAATTCATTATAAATAAGTAAATGTTCATTAGCTCTACCACTCACTGACGATACTTACAAATCTCATTTGTCTTTTTCTGTATTTTTCTTCCCCTATTTCCTTTCAGTTTGATTTCATTCTTTTGGAAGTATAAATCATGCATGAATACTTTTAATTTACACTTGATTTTTAAAGAAACAATTTTAAGATTAGAGCACAATTATTTGATCAAAAATCTGATAAAGTGTATTTATATTTTTATTTGTACATAATATGCTTTTTGTTTCTGATTTTCATCAAGATTTATCTCTTGGTCTTTATTGCACTTTTCACTAAGATAAATATGTAATCTTTTTGCTTCCTCTTAACCTCTTTGCAACTCCTCAGCTAAGAGTTCTTGTATTCTTCATCTCTTCAGTTCTGAAATTTGTTTTCCACTACCACTTCTGAAGTTACCTCTGCCTCACCATATCATTTCCTGTTCAGTCAGGCACAT
>PVIR01000223.1:19121-221485 GCA_004026965.1 Petromus typicus
TTTTTTTTTTTTTTTTTTTTTTTTTTTTTTTTTTTTTTTTTTTTTTTTTTTTTTTTTTTTTTTTTTTTTTTTTTTTTTTTTTTTTTTTTTTTTTTTTTTTTTTTTTTTTTTTTTTTTTTTTTTTTTTTTTTTTTTTTTTTTTTGAGGCAGGGTCTCAGTTTGTATTTCAGGCTGGCCCTGAACTCGGCCTCAAATTCACATCAGAGCAACCCTCCTGCCTCTGCCTCCCAAGTGCTGGGATTACAGGCGTGAGCCACCACGCCCGGCACTGTGGTATGTGCTACTGATTGCTGCTGAGTGTGAGTTTCCACACCCAGTACTGGATGTGGTTAACCAGGGATCAAACCCCTTATGCTTGCAAGACAGGAGACGGAACCACTGAGCTATGTTCCCGGCCCTATTTTTCCTTCTTTAATTCTACCACATCTCTATCTTTCAATTTCCTAATTCTGTTTACTCATCATTATATGAGGTTTTTAATTTTAATAATTACATTTATTTTGAGATGCTTTTATTTCTTGTTTATATTTACTTTTCTTAATCTTTTTTTTTTTTTAAGGTTTTTTGAGACAGGGTCTGACTTTTGTAGTTCAGGCTGGCCCTGAGCTCAGCCTCAAACTCACATCACAGCAATCCTCCTGCTTCTGCCTCCCAAGTGCTGGGATTACAGGCATGAGCCACCACGCCCGGCACAGCACTGTGGTATGTGGTATTGGTTGCTGCTGGGGTGAGTCTCCACGCCCAGTATTGTTATGTGGTTACCGGAGATCAACCCGGGCTCTTGCGCTTGCAAGACAGGTGCCAGAACCACTGAGCTAAATCCCCGGCAACTTTTCTTAATCTTTTATTTGTTCCCTCATGGTTTATTTCTAATCTCTTTAAACCTTTAGAATTCTTTATGGTGCATTTCTAACTTCCTATTTAGGTTTATAGTTGTACTGGAAATTCTTCACTTGTTACACCATTGAAACGATACCATGTCTCTGTATTATGTGTGTTTCTGTGCTTGTGTATTTACATTTTAATATGAGCTCAATGTCACTTGGGATTGTTATATAGCTGGGCTTCTCATGTGCCTTGCTTTATGAAAGTACCTCTGAGTTCCTACCATTTCTTTCTTTGGGGTCCCCGGCAGCTTCATATGACAGATCCAGATTTGTGTTAATTTCACAGCTTTACAGAGCTGAGTCCCACTTACTTCTGAAAAAATTTGGTGTTTTGGTTTCTCACAGAATTCTCCTATCTATATCGTGAGACTATCTAAAAACTTTTTCATTGCTTCTCTGGGTCCAAGTTTGTTTTTGCAGTACCCTTTTCCTGATTACTTCATTTTTATCTTTAAATTTGAATCTTTATTAATAGGTTATGAATAAACACCATCATCACATTCAACATCGAGAGTTTGTACCAGAATATGACACAACTTGATTTTCATTTTTCCCCTCCCCCGCCCTGCAACCCCCTCCCCCACACACACACTATACACATAAGCTTCGTCCATTACTTTGTAGAATTATTTCCAGCTACCACAACTGCCACAGTCCCTGGTCACACTTCATGATTCCAGCTAAACTTCGCTACTCCAGCTCTTCCTCTTTGTTTTTTCTCCCCAGTGTCTTTTCCCAAGAATGTAGCATTTACTTTCTTTTTTTTTAAATTGAAATCTTTATTGGTACATTACATATAGGCATCATGATTGCACTCCATACAAATCCACTGGGGATTTGTACCGGTATAAGACACAACTTAATTCTCATTTTTTCCCATAGCCCTACCCACCTTACCACCCCCCTATAGACCTAAAATTTGTTTCCTTTCTTTTTTGTTATAATCTCATTATTTTTCCCCCTTCATCCTATTTTACTTTGAGTATTTTCTATTTCACAATATATAACATACAAGTCTAGGACTCATTTATATCTTTATTTTCTCATACTAGAGAAAAGATGTGATATTTAACTATCTGTGACCTATTTATTTCACTTATGAGAATATCCTCAAGGTACATATTAGGTTTTCAGAGAGGAACACACTTTGTGCATGTCAGTGTATTCATAACAGAAAATAATCTTATACCTTGCATGGATGACTTTGATAGTACTACATGAACCTATGTGTCTATATTTCACCCTGGAACACACTGGCAAAGGCATTACTTCTCTATCACTTTGACCTTGAGACATACCTAGGAACATGGTACACATGCATATTGTATCTGTCTGTGTTGATCCTAGAACATTTCACTCTGCCATGCAACAGTTTTGTGCTCTATATTAAAAAGCAGAGCAACAATACACTTCATCTGGGGTATACATAAATCCAGTATTACAATTTGAAATAGATAAGTTTTATTAAATAGAATTTTTGTGATATTAAGAATTTTTCATCACTGTTTAATCTTGTTACTATCACTGCTCATGACTGGTGTACACAGGATTCCAATCATTCTTTGAACTTGGCATAAATTAATTGTTATAGTGAAAACCAAAGTCTGGAATTTAGTATCATCTATTCTTAGGTATATGTGTAGGTATCTATGGCTTATAAAAATTGAAAAAAAAAGACACTCTGTAAATTCGTAGCAATGGAGAAACAATTGTTTTCTAAGGCCCCAAGAGAGCAAGCAATGCCTTCCAACGGCCAAAGAGAGATGGGGTTTGAACACAAAGCCATGAATTTTCTTTCTGATTGCTGTTTGGCCTGAAAGTTTGCTGGAAATATCACAGTCCTAGTTAGAGTGTTTTCCAGCATTTAACTGCACCAGAGTATGATTGTATTATGTGTTAACATTGATTTATGTTGAAAGCTCAGAAATATCTTTCCAGAAGTGCTTTATGTATGTGTAAACCTTTGAGACCTGGCTCCATCAGAGAGTTGACTGACTCACCTCAATGTACTATTCATTTATTTAGATGGATTGACTCTAAGAGGAATATTTAAATATCCAGCAGTATTTCAGTAAAATAAATATTATAAAGGAGATATGGCTTGCTTAAAATTTATCACTATAATGTAATATGTCAATGCTCAATTACATGTTTGCATGCACCTTAAAAACTTCTGTCTCCTGAGAAAAAACTGATTGTCATAATACTACATTTCCATGAAACCCACATCCTAGGCATTCCGATTTCCAAATTCCTAAAACCCTCAAGTTAATATGTTCCATGTTGTGGGGTTAATTTACATAAAGCTCGGGAAGTCCTGCTGCACTGTTTCACATGTTGGTAGCTTTGATATTCTCCACAGTGCTGCACACAAATATTCTCAACTAGTTTTCACAGAGGCAAGTTATGATTATCAGCAGGAATTAGTTTTATACAGTGCTCTCTAACCATAGTGTACTAAAACATTACCCAGGTCCTCTTATTCCTGAACTCTATTTTGCAGTTCCTATAAAACCCAACTGTATGTGTTTGCAAACTTCAATGTACTAATGTCCTTCCAACTCACTCAGCCACCAAGCCCATGTGGGAGAAGTCTGGTTCACAAGCCAAGCTGTGTTGAGTCTTCAGTTCTTATGGGAGCTTGTAACTAACTTCACCACCATGAGCAAAGACAGAAGGAATAAAGGAAAAGATAAAATTAAAGATAAAGAACAGTTCTGCCTATGAGTTCCTTCTTCCAGGCAGAACACAGATAAATTTAGCCAATAAAACTAATTCAAAATTAATTCCTGTGAGGTTGTCAAAGGTCACAACAGCCTTCTCATTCCAGGATTTTCTGGCTTTTCTCAAATTTTTGATTCACAACAAAGAAATCCCTGAAGTGAATAATTTCTGGTGGACTGGTTCGTTGCAAAGGATCATTGCTAGGTAAAGAAAAAGTTCCAATTTAAATCTAAAGCTAGCCCACTCCTCATACAAAGGTTTGATACAACACACTTGATGCTGCAGAATTTGTTCATTTGAATGTTTGAAATACAGTTTCTTGTTCTTTAGTCTTTTAAAGAATCATCTTGTCAAAGATGCAGTCAGAATGAGCAACAGGTACAAAGGGCAATGCACAGTCAAAACATTATTTTTTTTAAACTTCATGAAAAAAGAAATTAAATGTTCTATGTTAAGAAGACACAAGAGAATGGGATTATATGTACAATTAAAGTACTGTTAGAATTTGGAAGCATCTCTAACTCCAAGATGTCTTTCATCATCTTCTTTAATTCTTACTAAAATTACACACATCAAAAACATATTAGAATAGAACAGGCTCAATTTTTAAAATAAAAAGGATCAAACCTTATAAGACATTTTATTTTACTTACAAAACAGGTATGTGTTAGACTTTTCATCTATTTTCCAGGCTAGATTTGCTAACTCACCAGATGGCTTCACATGTACTTATGCTCGGTCACTTTATGATAGTGGTTCTCCAACCTGAGTGTGTGAAAGGATTACCATAATGGGACTGTATACACAAGCCAAGTGCAGATGTGCCACCATGTAATTCCAGCAGCCTAAGAGGTAAAAGCAGCAAATTTTCCAGCTTCAGTTCAGACTGGGAAATTTATAAAGACTCTCTTGCAAAAAATAAAAATGGCAAAGTATGTAGCTCAGTGCAAAGGTCCTGGGTTCAATTATCAGAACCAAATAAAAGGCCAGGGTAGATCATACACATAAAACCATTTGCATTTTACTGTAATGCATGTTTATGGGAGTCTGTAAGGTGACTTTAACTCAGGCAACTTTTGTTGGGTGTGTAAATTTCAGAAGCTAGCCAAGGGCCTTCTATTTGCTCCTCCTTATTCATCAAAATTATTAGCATATTTCCCCCAAATCCATAAAAAAACACTTTTTAACATAATTATAAATTTTCATATAATTATAATCATAAATTATAAATTTTCATACTTTTCACATCCACAGCTACAAAGAAACTTCTTGAATATTCAAGTATAATTAACTCATTGGTTAATATATTATGGTGCAAGTCTCCCACAAAAGAATTGAATGCTTCTCAAAAGAGGAAATAAAAGACTTTAAGCAAAAGTGATTAATAAATATCTAAAAACAATTCATTATCAATAGCCACTAAAACAGAATCCAGCTTACTGAAGACAACTTAGTTAATATCAAGAATCCATGAAAAAATACTGCTGGCATGGATGTATGGCAAAGGATGCACTCTATCTTGCTGGGGCAAATTTAATATAAATTAATTTGTCCCCTTTGGAAATCAAAGGACCCAAAATAGAAACACCATTTGTACCAACTATAACAGTTCTTGATTTATAAGGATCTAAGGATCTAAGGTCAACTATCAAAAAGATAATTCCACCCTCATGTGTATTGTGACAAAATGTATAATAGCCAAAATATTAAATTCACATAGGTGCTCATCAGTATATAAATGGAATATATATTATGCACAATGTATTGCATATAATTCTATCTAACTATATCTATCTATCTATATGATAGTGGATCTATATATATCTATAGATATAGATATAGATATAGATATCTTGTTTTAAAAAGCACAAGATTTCTTTCACTGGCACAAAATGAGTTAATCTGGAGTTCACCATGTTGAACAAAATAACCCACAATCAGAAAGACAAATATCACATTTTCTCCCTATTATGTTGAATTTAGAGGAGATGGTGTTAGGGTTTGTCTCTAGATTTCCCCCCACAGCCTCACGCAATCATAAGTGGAACTTCTCAGAGTGGCTGGAATAGAGCACGTGATGCTGGGATTAGGATGTGATGGTAGGATTGATTCATGACACAGAGCTAGGGTGCTGTCCTCCCTAAGGATGTGCAGCCCCGATAGGATGTAAGGGGTAGGAATACATAGCTGCTGAAGCTTTGTTAGTCTGCTGCTTTGCTATTTTCTGCCAGCCAGGAACCATTTCTTCTCTGCAGTGCTTCTCTGCTCTGCCACCCTCCTTTGGAGCCAGCCAACTCTGAAAGGCACCTCTGCAAACTGTGAACCCAAGTAATCACTTCTTCCTTCACATGTGGGTGTTGAGTCTTTTGTGTTATTAGTGAGACAAGTAAATGAGACAGATGACAAGAAGTGAGGACAGGAAACTGTGATTAATCCAGTGGAAGGAAAGAAGTAGCAGGGTGAAGGGCTCTTAGGGAAAGCCATAGGGGTATGTTAAGTTACATTCTCATCTCTAGGAAAAATGTCTGACACCCAAAATTTAAAAGAAGACAGTTTTATTTGGCATCATTTCTTTTTAACAGAATTGATTATACTTTGGCTGATTCCAAGGCAAGAAGGTCTTGGAAGAAGGGTCTGGAGGGAAGCAGAGGGAAAAGGAGAGAGTCGCACCCTTCCAGGTCCAGCCCCAAGTGACCCATGTCTTCTGTTCAAGCCTCACCTGGTAAGAGCACATCTGGCTATAGATTCTATCAGCAGATTAACCCACTGATGAGTGTGGTGTGCCAAGCACCCAGGCACCTGCCCTCACCCATGAGGATTCTAGGAGACATTTCAGATCTGAATGACAGCAGGGAGCATGAATATGATCAAAATATGTTGTATGTATTGAAACCTCCCAGAGTGTGACACTAGAGAGTAAGGAAAGCGTGTCAAGTGCGTGGACAAATCTGCCAGGACGAAACTCATTAATTTGTATAACTAATATGCACTAATAAAAAAGTGGAAAAAAGAAACACTTAAAAAATAACTGCCCTATATTTTTGATGCATTAACTAAAGAATTATAACAGAAATGGTGCTCAGATAGTAGCATATATTTCAAAAGGCTGATAGAAAAGTGCTCAATAAAAGCATTGAAGTTCATGTTTTTAAAAGACAGAGTACTTCATTCAAATGTCCCAAACAACACTTACCTATCATTGCTGTCATTCATATTTCACTCCATTCTCCCATCAATGCTCATGTATCTACAGCTTTAAAAACACCATTTTACCATATGCCCACAAAAGGAAAAGTGTCAAAATCTCTCTCTTGGTCCAAATTGTACTTACAGTACAAGTCTCTTTATGTGCCACTGTTTTCATCTGTAATTTTGAATCTTTTTAGCAAAATAATACTACACCAAAAGAGTTTATCTTAATTTTACTATCTTACTATTACTCATTTTATAGATACAGAAATTTAAAATCTAAGAAATTTCCTGAAGTAAAAAGAATTTGTTTTGAACTGAGGAAGCTTAGTCATTTTTTCTCTCTAAGAGATTTTTTAGTTTTACTATGGCCCATATTAACTGCAATATACACACAGTGTAGTAATCTTTGTCTATTCACTGATTTACCAAGGATACTTTCATGGTTTGAATTTAATTACTTTATCCTAAACTACTTTTCTAAAAAAAAATTAAAAGTATTCCTTGTACAATTTCTATTTAAAAGCATTTGTTTTTTGAAATGTCTGATTTAAAATGCAGATTAGAGAATTGATTCCACTATCTAGGAAGAAATAAAATTACCAGGAAGACAATAGATACAGTAATAAGAGTTCACTAGACTTATTTTCATGAATCATTGATATGACAATAAGTGAGAATTTTAAAGCTGAAAATTAAATACGATTCTAACCATCCACTGTGATGGGTGGAGAATGAATAATCATTTGGAGCTATGTAGAGTTCCAACGGCCCACTTCATTTCCTTGATGTTTAAGTAAATTCTTATTATAGTATGTCTAGTATAGAAACATCTTTAAAGCTTTACATTTGTGACCTAGAAGAATGAGTTACTTAGAGTTGCAGTTTTCAGGTATCAAATCCAGACCACACATATAACTTTTAAAAGCCAAGAAATTTCATCTTAGTTAAAACTTACCACACTGGACACCTTTATAGTTTTGTGGACCTAATATTAACATAAGAGAAGAACCAAAGATGATACTTAATATATATCAAGATTTTTAAATTACATCTTTAAATATGTGTATACAAAAGGGAATTTTTACTCTAGTGCCAGTGAATAGCCCAATAAGAGATTTCTCTTTTGCTTTTGTCATTGTAAATGGAAAAATTCAAATTAAGTGCACATTTGGACCTTGGAATTTCATGAAATACATACCGTCCTTCAAAGGTGGGGGTTTCACATCTTTCCAGTACTTTGTATAAGTTGAACTCCTTCCCAACAGTCTATGAGTTCAAGTTCCTTTTAATAATCTCTGCTTTTGTAATTAATACTATTATTGCTATCATCATTAGATTTTAGAACAGAGGAGACAGGGGGTGTTGGAACAGGCTCACACCTTTTTTATAGCTCAAAAGCTAGAAAATCTGCTCTTTGAATGTCTGTAGTGTTTATGTAATCACTACCTATCTTGCCAAGGCTTATTGAAAACAGCTGGGCGTCTGCCGCCTGCTTTTCCCTTTGTTGGAAGCTTTGCCAGAACAGGTAGTCAAAATGGAAAGTAAGGAAGAATTCAGGCATTGGGGGTGTCTCTCCGGAAAGCAGCTGTGGCTTCCTTAGGAAGCAGTCATTTTTTCGCGTCAGCCAAGGCTGCTTATTCTCTAGTCCAGTTCTGGCATGGCTGGGGTAGAAGGGTGCAGTTTATGACTTAGGACTTATGAGAAAAACCACGTGGGCAGACCCATCTCAGGCAGAACACGGAGAGAATTCCCCAAGCTGTGAGCCATATGTGGGCTGCCGGCCCTCCACTAGCCCATCTGGGAAGATCTTCTGTTTACTCAGCCTCTAATCATCCCTTCGACACGAGCAAAAACAGTAGGAAAGGATCATTTTGAAACATGTATTTCTAAGGTAGACTGTCCTGTTTTTAAAACCAGACATCACTATTATTTCTGTAAACATGGTATTTTCCCCTAAAAAGGAGCTCATTTTCCAGGCTCTTTTTTTTTTTTTTTTAGTTTCTTTACTCCCTGGATAGTAGACAAATACAAAGAAATTTGATCATGGCGTACTGATTACCCTGATAAAGAGTAGTGAGTGGTATTCTGTCTTGAGGAAACTTACTCCCTCAGATTTAAGTTGTACATTAATTAGAGAAAATGGTTTGACCTCTGTGAGATGTCCAACTTTCTTGAATGGTCAGAGGTTCCAAAGAGAGCACTTCACCTTGAATAGTGAAAATCACTGTGCTGTTGGGACAGGGTCTTGGAGAGAAGGGATAACTACTATTCAGTATGAATGTGGTATTTTGATAGAACGTTAGAACTGAATGATTGAAACAGAGCTCTGAGATTAAAATATAAATGCTCTGAATTTCACTAGTCAAAAATAAAACGGGATTAGAAAGTTTTTCATACTTTGAATTTAGATTAGATGTCTTGTTTGTCCTCTTTAGACTTGTATTAAGACATTTCAAGGCCGGGGATATAGCTCAGTGGTTCCGGCGCCTGTCTTACAAGCGCAAGGGCCTGGGTTCGATCCCCGATAACCACATAACAATACTGGGCCTGGAGACTCATGCCCAGCAGCAACCAGTACCACATACCACAGTGTTGGGTGTGGTGGCTCACACCTGTAATCCCAGCACTCTGGAGGCAGAGGCAGGAGGATTGCTGTGATGTGAATTTGAGGCTGAGCTCTGGGCCAGCCTGAACCACAGAGAAACCATGTCTCAAAAAACCTTAAAATAAAAAAAACAAAAAAGACATTTCAGATTGGGATAAATCCAACCACAGTTCATTAAAAAAATCTTTAGTTTCAAAACATGGGGGACAGGAGAAAATTGTGAGAAGATAGTGGTCATATTTGGGAAAAATTAGATACCATTTCTTTTCTAGTTGTAGCCAGAACTTTGGGACAGAAATTTACAAGGAAAAACAAAATTTGAAGGTAGATTCTTAAATTCACTGAACTTTTTTATAATTCAATGAAGAAACCTAAAGTTCCATCAGAATTTCTAAGGCATTGGGTTGTGTTATTTTAAGAGGTTAATGATGTGCATTGATTTTTTTCTACTCTTGTTTATTCCCAATTTCTTAAAAATTAGAAGAGGTCCTTCTGAGAAATTTTTCATTGCCCTACTTTTTAAATTTTTTTTTTCATGCACATTTAAAGAAAATAATGTGATTTTTCCTGGTGGCCAAAAGGAAGACTACTTGTGTCGACCAGCTCTTTTCATAAGATTTGTCATCTTTTCTAAAAATAATTTCTCCAACATAATGACCAGCAACTCCTATGTTATGTCTTCCCCTACTTTATTGTTTATCTTCAGTTATTGAGGGAAAGATTATAAAATCTCTTAATCCTCTAAGGCATTAAGAACTGGGACCAGTAGAAAACTGGTGAAATAGTGGACTTACCTGATGAATATAAATCATGTTTAGTGAACTTTGGTTGCCTCTTTAATTTGTTTTGTTCTTGTTATTTTTACAAACAGGAACCCAAAATAATCAAAAGCCTTCACATGAAAAAAACTTTGAAGGAAGTATCAATATTAAAAGCCTGAATCAAAATACTTAGAAGTTTTCTGGAAAACTGATCTAAACAAGAGTTATGCTATTGCTTCTAAGGCAAAATCAAGAATCTATAATTATCAAAAGTAATTTTTAAATTCATGTCAACAATTTGCTATACTCTCAAAAAAAAAAAAAAAAAAAAAAAAAAACTGGCCAAGATTTCAATTAAAAAAACTAACTGGTGGGCCGGGGAGTTAGCTCAGTGGTTCCGGCGCCTGTCTTGCAAGCGCAAGGGCCTGGGTTCGATTCCCCGGTAACCACATAACAATACTGGGTGTGGAGACTGACACCCAGCAGCAACCAGTACCACATACCACAGTGCCAGGCGTGGTGGCTCACGCCTGTAATCCCAGCACTCGGGAGGCAGAGGCAGGAGGATTGCTGTGATGTGAGTTTGAGGCTGAGCTCAGGGCCAGCCTGAACCACAAAGCGAAACCCTGTCTCAAAAAACCTAAAAAAAAAAACAACTGGCCATACTGGAATTGTTTAAAGCTGAATATCAAGAGAAACACTGAAGTTTTGCACTCAAAGAAGAAAAATCCACAGATGTTTTTGAGAAGTGTAGCATGTATTTTCACTTTATGCTAATTATGGTTTACACAATTTTAACCAGATGGTTTTGTATGCACAGTAGCTAATTTATGCCAACTGTCTTGAAATATATTCTCTGAATTGTAGGTAAGCTATAGAGATCTACAAGTGAGCTTTAATCTTCTTACAAGCATTTATACTTTTAATATGTTATTGCAATAGTTCCTCTGTGGCCTGGATGGACTGAGAATACTATTGAAATGGATGCACGGTTTTTGGACAATTTAAATGTGAATAAATTATTATTCCTAAAAAGAGATCATCCTTTTGGAGGAACTGAAGAAGTAGTTGAAATAAATGATACTGCATTTGTCATATAAGTTAAGCCAGTACTTTTTGACACTCAAATGATATGTGTTCATTTTTTATACTTATACTAAAATAATGAAATATCTGATTTTTTTAGTGTATAGAAATTAGTAAAAATTTTCTGAAACTTTGTGTTAAAGTTTATTTTCCCTTATTTTTTAAAAATTCCACCGTGGTACTTTTACTATATTTTTTATTTAAAAATTTTATAAAAGTGCTTAAGTACTGAAGTATGTAATCTTTTGAAATAAGACAGTGTTAGCATATTGACATTCACATGAACCTTATTTTTATAGTTTTTCATTAAGTAGGACCTTACTATACATTTAAAAATTGGTGTAAAATGTTGGCCTTAAATTAAATTGTCCTATGTCCTTATACCAAGAATAGCTGTTATTATACTTTATCTTGAGTAAAGTACAGAAATAAAGATAAAATGGGGAACACAAGCCTTCAAAGTCATAGATGTGATGTCTGGAAATTATTTCTGTGAAGCTGTACTTTACCATTCTCTGCAAACAGCTAAATATCTCAGTCATCCACAGAATAGAAAGGAATTCAAAACAAACTTTTTGTTTCTTTTGAGTTGGCACTTGTCAAACTAAGTTCTTGAAAAATTCCAGGAAAAAAAAATTAAAGCTACCATACGATTTCTGATTTCAAAGGGGCTCTCAGTATATTTGGCTCCTCTTTCTACTCTACCTTTTCTTTGTTCTCTTTCATTGATGAGCAATAAGATGTTTGCTGGAGATTCAGGCTTGACTTCTATATGAGTTTTTTCTGTACAGTGTGAATTGTCATCTCTCTCAAAAACAAAATCCTGGTTTAAAATTCTGTCTCAGAAAAATTTGGCTTTATTTTTCTCTGAATTATTTGAATTATTTAGTAAAACAATGCATGTTTAATGATTTTCCAGTAACACATTTTTTTTCTGTTACAGTTTTCAGTAGTTCTGAGAAATTGCCAGATATGTAGTATTTCAGTTATCAAAAATGCAATTTCATATTTAAAATAATTTATGTGCCTTCCTTGAAAAGGTAGAATGAACAATTTTTCCCATCAATAAACTATAGTAACTCATTTAACATATTCATTCAATTTGTTAATCAGGGATGCATACAAAATTATATTGTTCCTGTTTTTAGGCATAAAATTAAATCACATATTTCAGTAAATGTTTTCTATTTAAGTAATTACCACAATAAATGCTTGCTTGAGAATCACAGATTTTCAGCAATTTTATTTCTCTTGTGAATAATAGTTCAAGTCCTTGAAGCTTTCATTTTAAGTTTACCGACAAATTAAATGAAATGAGAAGTCTTTGTATTTTATCAGTTTCAGGAAAGTCTTAGGGCAATGTTAGCCAGCTGTAAACGAAGCTACTTGCTGCTCCAGGTATTTTCTTCTTTGCACATCAGGTCGTGTATTAATAAATGCAGCAGGTGTTTTCTAAACAGGAGGGGCAGACACGATTTCCTTGACTTCCCAAGCATCTCAGCTCTGCTGCCTGAACTTTGTCTGGTACAGATATTCTCTGTTTCCTCAACCTCTTTCCAAAAAGTTCATTAATTGTCAGGCGCCCATCGGAGCAACAAACAAAGTTTTAAGGTCAGTGTGTTACCTTTGTACCTAATCTGTGGGTTTACTACCTGAGGACACACCGTGCGCGCTCAGTCATCTCTTCCTACGCCATCCTTCCTCCTCTGTTGTTAGACTCCTCATTCGCTCCATGAGAACAAAGCCTCTGAGAAACAGCCCGAACCCGGAGGAGGGCAGAGTAATACTCCCGTCCCCGCCAACGTTTTCGTATGGATTAGCTGCTCTGATTAGCCACCTGCCGGTTAACAAACTCCTTGGAAAAAAGTGGAGGAAACAGAGAGAGCATCTGTACGGGGCCGAAGTTCAGGCATCAGGGATTGGATCCCTCGGAAGCAAGGAAATAGCCTGGAGACAAGGCCCACTAATGATGTGCGAGTGAGCGTGGGACCTGACACCAAGAATGAACTTCCTGTTTCATATTTTGCATCCAGCTGTTAAAATCATGGATCTTGCTCGGACCGAGAATAAAATATGTCTAATTTGCGTTTATGTATATCCAGAAACGTATATGTGGATTATAGAAAAATACTGAACAAGAAGCTGTAGTTTCCCTACTTGTTCCACTTTCATGTGATAATCCTCCTGTCTTCATTTCATAAATATTTTATTGAGAAAAGTTTTAATTAATGAACTTTCACCTAAAGGGACACATTTAAAACAAACAGCTCCAGACACCTAAATTGAGCAGCCTGATGCAAAATTCAAGAGAAAATTAGGCAAAGAAAAATTTTAATTGGAATGACTACAGTAATCATGAGATGGGATTTGATGTTAAATATTTTTGCACCTTAAAGTTAAATATGTAAAGTATGTTTAAGTTTATTACATATTAAGTCCACACAGATTCCAAAATATAAAAACAAATCTGTTTCTTTCTGTTTAAATATTTCTAAGAAAACAGGATACATACTTCAGGCTATATATATATATATATATATATATATATATATTTAGGGTAATATACTCATTTTATTTCAATTTCTACAATCTTGCATCAACCTGGATTTTATTACATATAAGAGCTCCAATTTTTGTCTTCAAAGCACTGATTGTGAAAAGGACTCAGAACCTAGCTGTTAGTGAAAAAAATAATGCCAAGCAAGTCCAGGTGATTACTATTAAAAAGAAAATAAATTCATTTTGGATGTTCCCATTCATCAAACCAATTCACCTTCTTGTATATGTAGATTTTGGAGAAGTCACTGCGAATAAGAAGCATTATCTCAGCTCTGATAATGAGTAGTCGTGTAACTTTATAAGATCTCATACGTTCTTAGTCTGGTGCCCCATCAGCAAATCGAATACTAGTTCCCAAAGCATGTCCTGAATATCAACCACCGTAATCCAGTAAAGCTCAGACAATGCCTGGCTGACCCAGGAGCTCAGCTGCACATAGGTAAAATGTTAACCTTATCCTGTGCTTTACCAATTGTCTGTCCTTTGCGTATGATAACACATGGGAGCCTGGAAAACACAGATCAAATAAAACTGCACATTGCCACACTGTGATTTTGGTAGAGAGCTAAATGTACTTTGAGTATTCAAAAAGAGAAGATGTTTGTGGTTTTTCTTAAGGAAGAGGACCATAGGCATAGCACTGAAACTAGGATCTTTCTTCCTTCCTTCCTTCCTTCCTTCCTTCCTTCCTTTCTTTCTTTCTTTCTTTCTTTCTTTCTTTCTTTCTTTCTTTCTTTCTTTCTTTCTTTCTTTTCTTTCTTTCTACTGTTTTTTGAGACAAGGTCTTGCTTTGTAGATCAGCCTGGCCCTGAACTCACTATGTAGCTCAGGCAGGCCTTGAACTTGTAGCAATGTTTTTGTTTCTGCCTCCTGAGTGCTCGATTTACAGGTGTGAGCCACCATGCCCAGCAGAAACTAAAATTTCAGATAGAAGAACTTGGCTTGCCATGATGAATATTAATAAAGGCAGAAACAATAGTTATTGTCTTTTTCATTCACTTTTTAGATCAGAATTCGTGATATTGCTGGGGATCCAGACAAAACTATGAGTTTTTTAGAGGAGACTATTAATACCTTGACAGTGGAGAAGTAGGAATTATGTAACAAAATTTACAGTTTTAAAGCTTTCTTTGGAGTAATTATCTTTAGCCTTTCCTCACGGAGATAACCCTTTGACTATAGACACAAGATTCAAAACCTATAAAAATTTTTACTACCAAATATATTTCAGATTCCAATACATTTCGCAAGACAAAGTACTCATTAGTTTTTTAATGAATATTCTGGATCCAAACTCAGTTTTTATTCTGATATTACAGATTTGTAATCTCTGTTCCTCTTTCAAAATGTCATTCTAACTAGCCTGTCAACATAAACCTATCTCTACGGGCAAAAGCAGCTAATTGTACAGGTCTAAGAGCTTTCAAAAATACTCTCCAACTTTGGTATTATTTTACCTGGCACCACCAGGAGCAATCCCATGAGGTCATTTCTCTTGAATTACAGTCAAAAGAAGCAAAATGAAAGCCAGCCTTTAAATATATTGTATTTGACTTCTGAGGCAACTTCAGAATGTTAATATTATTCTTGACTTCTGCTTCAATAAAACTCCCAGTTTTATTTTTAGTATTTTCTTATGTTGTAAGTGTTATAGGCTGAAAGGAATGCATGGGTTTGAAGGAAGCTATCTCATTGCTAAAGTGAAGCATTATGGTTCCTTAGTAAGAACCAGGAAGTTTACATGAAGGTGGTTGACTACCCGCTCATAAATCTAAATGTCAATGTTTGGCAAATGTTTTGGTTTGTATTCTTTTGTTCTTGGGCTGTTTTTTTTTTTGTAGTGGAGGTGGTGGCCTCCTCCCACAATGTCCTTACTAGCAAATCCTGCACAGTTCAAGGCATTTTGTGAATTAATGGTTGGCCTTTGAAGGGGCCTCAACTTCCTCTAACTGCCCCCTTCCTGAATGTTCCCAGGCCTCCATCTTATTACTTCCTTTGTATATTTTAATAGGCCTTCCAGGAATGGTGATTGTCCTCCTGGGGAGGGACAACTGGTCCAATTTTAATAGATTGGAAAGGAAGTTTGCATGATTTTTAAAAACCTGAGAGATTCACATGCTGCTGTTCCAATAAGAATGGTTGTTTGGAACTCATTTTCTTTCAGCATCTTTTCCTGACTTAGTCACCACCTGGAGGTCAGTGTATCATCCTACAGGTTAACATTAGAGCACTTCTAGTGGGGGTGTAGTGTAGGAAAATTTGATGGTGTAAACACTCACCAGTGCATAGACCTGTGATTTTATGTGGTCACAGCATTTAGGTTACGTGGAGAAAAAAAAAATTCCACAATCAAAACTCTTGTTGAGGATGTGTAGTCTTTCTTTGTGGGATCATGAGAAATCAGAGTATTGTATGGCTAACTTCGATTGACTTGATGTGGATGTCTGAATTACCTGACATTAAAAGAATGAGCTGAATGCACTCTTGAGCCTGTTTATTATGAATTAGTATTGTCTTCTGTCTTAAAGAGAATTCTGCATCTACATTTTTACACCCAATAAGATAAAAAGATGGAGATAGTAAGTTAGCTGTAGTGCTTGGAAATGAATTCATTTTGGGTGAAATTCACAGTAAGCTATATCATATTGCCTCCAAGAGGAATGATTCTTTAATGATGTTTTTATTCATCCTATTCCAAATGCTTCTTAGACTACAAAAGCAGTGAGATCATTTAACAGAGTGCATGCAGAAGGCAATATCCCAAAAGCTACAAGGAAGTTCTATTTCATTGAATATCTAATTTGTACAGTATCACCCTTACCTCAGATATGTGAATAGAAGAGAAAAAAGTCATAAGAACAGTTTTCTTTAACTCCCACTCCTGCCTTCATATACAGGCTTTAAATGAAATCGGCTGAATTCTATCGGGGAATAACTGCTAGCTTTATTTTAAATAATTGAACTGTCTAAAGGGTTTATGTTCACTTTCCCATAGGAAGTTATTTTAGCTCAACTGCATGAAACTATTTGTTCTAGACTATTTTTTCCATAATTTTTTTTCCCTCAATTTTCATTGTTTTCTGGTGAGTAAGAAGCATGAAACAACCTGCTTCTGGCCTTTGGAAATAATGTAAATGTACACAGTTCTCTTGTGTTAGTCAGTTGTCATAGCTACAATACACTAGTGATGCATGTGGAAATATAATTCTTATATAATGCTTATATGAATAATTATTTAATGAACCATAGATACACTTGCTTATCCTTGCTTGTTTTTCATATTTATTATTTTATATTAATATCTAAAATTCTTAACAGAAACTTTCTTTCATTATGTTTGAAAAACAAATATTTCATATACATTGATGTTCAATACATTGGTATTCTCTAAAACAATGATAGAAAGGGGAAGAGAGACAAATCTCAGAAATAATAAAAAGGAAAGAATATTGCCTTTGTGTGAATTCAAGAAGCTTTCCTTTGATGTTTTCTAAAGTTATGCTTGGGTCCATATTTGTAGTGATGAATAATTACTATGCTAATGGTCTGCCTACACCTGCATTTACCTTTGAAAATTATTTATCATGAGGATACACATTTCAGAAAGAGATGCCACTATAATAAAAATAAACGAAAGTTGACAGAATAGTTTGTTCAACAGGTTTGTATAGTATGCAACTGCAATATCTTTAGTCATTTTGTTTTGGCAGATTGAAGAGTACACTGTCATTCTGTATTATTTAAAATTATTGAAATAATAAAAATCTGTAAGTAAAATTGTCCAAGGCATATGTGTACACTGACTTATTCTTGCAATAAGAATTAAAAACCTGTAAACATTTCCTTATAAAAAAACTAATGTTGAGATTGTAACAAAAAAGTAAGGAAACAAATTTTATATATATGGGGGGGTAGTAGGGTGGGTGGGGCTATGGGAAAAATGAGAATTAAGTTGTGTCTTATACTGGTACAAATCCCCATTATGGAGTGCAATCATGATGTGTATATTTAATGTACCAATAAAGATAAAAAAAAAACTAATAGAAATAAGCAGGATAAACTTCAGGAAAGACACATGGAAGAAAGTTTAAAATAATTTCTTCCTGTCCCTCCAATGTTCTTAGATTTCATGTTACTAGTTATCATTATTGATACAAAAAATAATTAATGTTCTTCATCAAACTTTGTGTTCACCATTGACTTAAGAACACTGACTAGTTGATTAACCCCACTTGTAAGTCTGTTATTTGAGCTTGGAAAAGTGAAAAATATGTAGTTATTAAAGAGTCAGGCAGCAGGTGTCTTCAGGCCTCACGATGCAGGGCTGAGCTACATGTATTTTTCAAAGTGGGGCAGCAGCAAAAGATTAAATTCTGTATGATGGAAAAATGAACAAATTATATCTCAAGCATCAGAAGTGGGTTTGGCTTTACTTCATTCATCTTTTTATACTTATAATTAAACCCAGAGTTAGGGAAAATGCCTTACTCCATAAATATTTAACCTTACTTTTATAATAGTAAATCCTACTTTGGTCCTTTACCAACAATATTTGTTAGATTTGCATATATAGAAACATGCTACAGCAGAGAGCCCTCTGCTGGCTTGAAATTACTAAGTTTCTAGCATAAGCGTTCTGGAGACTCGGCTTCTCTACCCTGAAGACTTTTCAATTGATAGGTGAGTTTAGTAATTAAAAAGAGAAAGACATTCTTATGAATCTTCAAATAGATTTTTAGTGTAACAGGATCATTTATTCAGTTTCTCAGGAATAATCCACATCTGCCTCTTGTCTTCTGGGTTCTCCCTCTTGTCGTCTCTTCTTTCTTCTCTCTCTCTCTCTCTCTATCTATCTCCTCTCTCTCTCTCTCTTTCTCTCTCTTCCTTTCTTGACAGATAGAAGTAATAGAAAGACAGACTGAGTGATAGACAGACATATACATACATACATGTATGACAGATGCTTGAATATATGTGACATCCAGTTTTCTCCTAGTGAACTCAATTTCTCCATTCTATCTTTCCTCTGGTAGCTTCTTTCACTGTGATTGTGAACAGTCTCCTTTTAGAAATCCATATATTTCAAGCCATAAAGACATAGCCCTTTGAATGTGAACATGGTTCCCAAATATACAGTGTGTTCCTAGGGCCTGGGTACAAAACCAGGCAGTTTTGTTCCTCACCTGCAGCCTTGTTAACGTTGAATCAATGTTCCAGTCCAGTTTTTTCTGGTCTGGCAGTAATAGATGTTGACAGATCCTATAAATTGTAGTAATGTTATAAATTGATCTTGAGTGACACCATGTAATTTATGCTCACTGTGGACTAGAAGACTTTAATTCTTCCTCCTTCTTTCCCTCCAGAGAGAAAACACTAAATATAGGACTCATCAATTACCTCCCACTTCTACTGGAGAGATGGCAACAGCCTTTGCTAATAATTATGAGGATAGTCAGCTTAGCTCATCTCAGAGAAGAATAGTAAGGAGCAATTGTTTAGGAGTAATACTCTATTAGCATTTTATTTATTTCATCCTTTAAAATCCTGTGAATTGGATGCTGTTACCATTTTACAGAAAATATTTCTGAGTCTGACAGGTTAAATAACTTGTGGAAGCCCATGAAGCATAATAGACAGCCAAAGACTTCATAATCTCTCTGAAATCCCACACCAAGTCTATGATATTTCTCTCTTTATTCTATTAGCTTATCCAGCACAAATCTGAGAATTATAGGCAGGATTTGTTTCCACAGAATTGTCCATTCAATTTGATGCTCTTGGGTACAAACTAAAGATGAAAGGTTAAGTCTTTCAGTTTTAGAACCAGTGTCAAGCTTTTAAGAGTGTTCTTCTGGGTTTTCAGACTTTTAAGAGTGTTAATGCCCTTGCTTTTCTTGTAGGCTTACAGTGTGTTTAGATGAAGATTATTATTGCACTTGAGTTGTCAATTTTCTCTGGAATCATCCATGCTTTTAGTTCTATTTGTAATGTGATTGACTTCTCCACTATTTTGTTATCTAGTCATATTTGATAAAGCTAAAGTAATTTTCTCAGGACCATGATACTCAGCAGTCTGTATCTGGAATCGCCTGTCATGTGCTCAGTCAACTCTGAGAGCTGAACTTTCATATAAAGTATTATCAGCTTACATTGCTTTTTATTAGAGGCTCCGAAATTGCACTTTACCAGGGCTGTATACTTTGAGGAATGTGCCGTGAAACCAATGAGTGGAATTCTGTGAGGTGTCCTTTACACTTCCTGTACAGCGAGACAGTCATGGTGGTCAGAATACGAGTTCCTTCATTTGCTCAGATTTGTGATCTCAAGGTTCCCAACATAGGATGAAAAACAAGGAAACAGTTTGAACATCAAAATCTTAATACAGTGCTTGTGTCATGATTCTCACAATTCTGTGCTAGCTGTGGGCTCCATCTAAAGCTTGCTTTGGTGAAAGGAAAATGACTGTTATGTCCTACCTGTTATCAGAGCCAATTTTATTTTTCAAATCTCACTCTACTTCAGCCACCACTTCAGCTCAATAGCAGAACAACTTACCACCATTCTTGCTCAAAGACACATGCAGAAAAAGCTTTCTGGCAGAATTAGTACACATTGACGAATATCTCTTGTTAGTTTGATCTTTTGAAATTCTGTAGCTCTAAGATCAACTAAGTCATCATCCACAACTAATGAATCTGTAAATCACAAAAAGTTCATTCTTTGAATATGTTTTTCAAAAAAATTATTTTAGCAATATGAAACCTTAAATAATAACCTGTGTATATTTCCTGTTAAAAAATGGACAGAACAATTTTATTGTACATCAGGATTATATATGAATCTATCTTTTAAATGCCTGGATAAAATGCTGGATTTATTAAAATTCCAATGATGTGAGCCAGACATCATGGAATATGACTATAATTGCTGCTGTCTGGTGGGATGAGGCATTAGAATCCTACATTTGAGCCCACCCTGGAGAACTTAATGACTTAATGAGAATCCATCTCAAAATAAGAGCATATTTAGACAATTAAGGATATAACTTGATGCAAAAAACCTGAGCTCAATTTTCATTAATGAAAATAAAAATGAATATCAAAACATACGTATTTTTCAAAGCTTTATTAATGATATAGTGTAGACAATATAATCAACAATGAAAGAAAGCTCAGGAATATATGTTAGTGATAGAGAACTCATCTACAGAACATGGGCAGAAACCCTGGGTTTCAGCTCTAGCACTATAAACATCAAAAATTAAAAATAAGCTGGAGTATTATTCTGCCATTAAAAATGATAAATTGAGTCATTCATACTCAAATGGATGTACCTTCAGGACATCCTTATAAGTGAAATAAATTGGTCACAGATGTCTAAATCATTTCTCTGGTATGAGAAAATGAAGATGTAAATGAGTTCCAGTGTATATAGTTGATATTGTGCAATAGAAAATATTTAAAAAGAAAGAGCATGTAGAGATAAATGACAAGAGGGAAAAGAATGTGATAGTAATAAAGAAAAGGAAGCAAAGCTTGTGTATATAGGGGGTGGTGGGTGGGGGAAGGGGAAAATGAGAATCAAGTCATGTCATATTCTGGTACAAACTCTCAATGTTGAATGCGATGATGATGTATATTCGTAATGTACCAATAAACATCTGAATAAAATTAAAAGAGATAGGAAGTGCAAAGATAAGGCTAAGCTCTCCTCTTCTGCTGCCAGCGTATACGGGGAGCATGCATGCTGTGAAAGAATATTGTCTGTATGCTAAAATTGTAACCAAAAGAAATAGTGGTAGTTAAGTCAGCACAGATGTTTAGATATGTCCTGGGAAGAAAAGTATCAGTTTCACACGGGATTATTTTGTGTATGTTTTCCAAGAAACTGACGCTGTAAGGCTGATAATTAGGGGAAAGTTATTAACAAGATGCGGCAGGACGAGAGGTAGAACGGAAAAGGAAACTATGGAAAAAAATGTTCATGTTATGGTCCTGCTATGTTTCTCTGATTTTTCATTTTAAAATCATATTACCAATAGTAGTATTAAAATATACTGGGTCACGCTAGGTAAACCTCGTTTAACACTTTTAGTTTCTGCTAGGGTCCTTTAGAGTAGTGGAAGAGATACATATAGACTGAAGGGGAATTCTTTTTAACAAAGTTTCATATAAAAGATGTTTGTACATCATGGCCTCCATTTCACTCCCCTTCCTATCTAGACACAATAAAATCAGGCCGGGGATGTAGCTCAGTGGTGCTGCGCCTGCGTGGCAAATGCAAGGTCTTGAGATCCATCCCAGGGTGGAAAAACAAACAAACAAACAAACAAACAAAGCTAAGGTCTCTTTTTTAGAGAGAGTGCACAGTGTGTATTGTACCTGAAGATAAAATAATGCGCCCAAGAGCTAGTTTCTAAGGTTAGCTCATTCCTTCCAGGCAGGAGGTATTGGGAGATCAATTATACAAGAGAGATCAATGGTTGCACCGGGAGATCAATTATACAAGGGAGATCAATGGTTGCACTGAGCGACCATTTTGTAAATGGAGGAGTCTCGCTTTGGATTATACAATGTGCTCCGAGACAGATAAAGTCATCAGGCTGTCACTATCTCTAAAATTAGAGAATGCATGCTTAAAAACAGTATTAATATTTTTTCAAGTTTGTTTAATTTATAAATTTCCATAAAATATCCCTCCGTCTGTACTACTCACTCCGATGGGATGTGCTCGGCGTGAACAATTATTGCACGCAAACTAGAACAAATACATGTAGTAAAGGAGCATCGGTATGTGTTTCCAAAGTTTGTGCTGACTTTGGGAAGAATGTGTTGAGTAGCTGATGGAGCATAAACAGCTGGGGAAAGTACGAGGAGTCCGGGAAATTTAACCTTAGTTAGATGAAAAGACTTTTGAGTTTACTTCAGTTGCTTAACTATTAAAAATTCCACGCACACAAACAGAAAGTGATGACAAAATGTTGCTGTGCGGCTCCCTTAGCTGGAAGATTATAATAATGAAAATACACTGGGTACACCTCAGTATTATTTGATAAACAACCAACCAGCAACTGAACTAAAGTAATGTTTACCAGCTCATCGCATGGACTGTGAAATGCAAGATACTGCAGTACCCTTAAGAATTTTAATTGTGAAAATCAAAATACTTTTGGTTTATGATGGCATGATTTTGGTGAAAGACTGTATAGTGATATAATGAAGTTTTTTTTTTTTTTCCTAAACGAAGAAACTGCTGAGAACTTATTTAAAATTGTTTTAGTCATACAATTAATAATATTCTCAAAGTTTAAAATGCTGAGTTAAAGTCACGTTATCTAAAAAACTTTGTCACTAAGACCCTAACTGAAAAAAGGGTACATCAGCCTAACAGTATATGTTGTTGGCAGACATCAAACACATTTGAGAAATGCGTGAACCTTCAAAGAATAATGCTATGAACCAAAAATGACTTCCAACAATATGGAAATTTCTAGTAGAATCTGTTGAAATTGGTACATTTTTATCAAATGCAGTTGGAAATCCTTTCATAAGAATAAGAAGTACCAACAAAATTATAGGTACTCATTTATTGAAAGCCGAGGTTGAGAACAGGAGATACTGGTGGGTTTTTTCGGTGCAAAATCAGAGCAGAACAGAACAGATTAAACAATAAAAGATGAAATCTCTCATGTGAGATTTAACTCTGAAATATTATAATTAAATTGAAGAGTATCATTCTTTGTGAAAATTAAAAATATATACATTAATAAACTTCTATTTTAAAGGGATAAGTTTATATTATAGGAAGGATTAATGAAATGGAACAAAACTTTAATAATGTACAGGTCCACATCATCTAGATTTGTGAAGCACTAAAAGATAAAACAAAATTTTTGATTAATGTTGTTTGTAAAATAATTTTTAGTCAAGTTATTCTGAGTGAAAATTTAAGATATTAGCACAGTTTTAGCTATTTAATTCTCTATTCCAATGAGAAAATACCATACACTTGCTGTTTTTTGTAGCTTAGTTTTTGATACACATAAAGACACTATTTTCAAAATAACAATGCACAGAGAAAAGTGTCAACACTTGAACGTATAAATACTGAATTAAATCTTGAATAGATGTAAAGATCCCTGTAAGTGAATGTGAAAATTCAAAATCATAAATTTAAGAAATTTATTACAGTAGCATTTATTAAAAATTACTTTGTAATTTTAATATCCAAAAATTGAGAAAATCAATGCAAAGTCTTATCCTTTCTTTTGTTTACATGGTTTTAATATCTTTATTTTTTATTTTATTTTTGCTGAAAGTTTTGAATTTGTTAATATCATTGGATACCTCAATCAATATTTAAACATATTTTTGGTAAAAGTGTAATTGTGTGTATATGTATGAGTGTGCATATGTGAGAGAAAGAGAGAGACAGAGTGACAGGACTGACAGAGAAAGAGGGACTGAGAGAGATTAAGGGAAATCTGTTTGTTTATAATTTAAATAAATAAACCCTTTTAAAGCTGCTTATAGGCATCTTAGGGAGAGAAATATTCTTTCATATTCTTCAATACTAATCGATGTGTCTGTGTTGATATGCCACGTGTGAAATTAAGCACTTACAATCTTACATTCATCAATTTAGCAAGTAAAATAATTCATGAGTTAATATCTTTAAAACCTTCATTAAGTGATAAAAATTGATCTACTCTACTAAAACCCTTCAAAGATAATTTTTGGTCGTTGGTCCATTTAAGAATTCTTTCAGTTGGGCAAAGACTAATTCTACTGCTCTTAGTTGTGGGATAGTTCACTGTTTAGTGCTTAAAACACAACTGATCAAAGCTCAGGAGGAGGAGTCTGATGTTCAGTGTCATTTGATGGCATTTGAAGGCAGCAGCATTTCTGTCTGTGGGCTGAAGTTTCTGCATTAAAACACCTTCTCTTCCCAAGACCTCAAGGATGATAAGGAATCTGGACATCTACAGAATTGTGGTTCTGCTTAAATGAATAGCTCCCAGAGGGATTATTCACAACCTAAAAAATCTGTCAGAATGTCTATTCTAAGGGGAGAGAAAAGAGGGTGCACATGTCCTCTCCTGTTTAGCAAGAAATCATGTCACTGACAGTGTTATTTGTAACCAGAAACACTGATTGCTGCTTTGTGTCTGACCTGAAATTTTATTTCCCTTTCTAACAAAAACAAAATTTTACCTCAATTTCTTTAAAGTATGAATTTTATATGCCATCTTCAGCTAAATTTCCAAGACTACTTCTAAGCTATATAAAATAACTCCTCCCCCTCAAAATGGCACACTTACAGGAAATACTTAAGTTACTTGAATTTTCCCTGGTTAAGAAAACATAATGTACCCATTACTTTTAGTAACGCTGATTCTTTTTTTTTTTTAATCTTTATTGGTACATTACATATACGCATTATGATTGCACTCCATAATGGGGATTTGTACTAGTATACCAGACACAACTTAATTCTCATTTTTTCCCATAGCCCTATCCACCCTACACCCCCCCATATACATAAAATTTGTTTCCTTTCTTTTTCATTATAATCTCATTATTTTTCCCCCTTCACCCTATTTTACTTTGAGCATTTTCTATTTCACAATATATAACATACAATTCTAGGACTAATTTACATCTTTATTTTCTCATACCAGAGAAAAGATGTGATATGTACCTATCTGTGACCTATTTATTTCACTTACGAGGATATCCTCAAGGTATGTCCATTTAAGTAGAAATGATTCAAACTTACCATTTTTTATGGCAGAGTAATACTCCATTCTGTACAAGAACCACAGCTTTTTTATCCAGTCTCCAGTTGATGGACACTTGGGTTGTTTCCAAGATGTAGCAATCACAAACTGGGCTGCTATAAAGATGGGTGCACATATGTCACTGTGATATGAGTCTTTTAATTATTTTGTGTATATACCTAATAGGGCAATGGCTGGATCAAGTGGGACCTCCAATCCTAGCTTTTTGAGGAACTCCAAACTGATCTCCACAGGGGTTGTATGAGTCTACAGTCCCACCAACAGTGGAGAAGGGTTCCTTCTTCTCCGTAGCCTTGCCAACATTTGCTGCTGGCTGATTCTGAAATGGTAGCCATTCTATGTGGAGTGAGATGAAATCTCAGTATTGTTTTCATCTGCATCTCTCGGATGACTAATGATGTTGAGCATTTCTTCATATGCTTCTTAGCTGCTCTTACTTTTCTTGACTGTCTGACATAGAAAGTGGCTGAGAACACAAGGCTCATAACCAGTCTGGTCATTTATTATCTTAGAATTTTTGGAGAAAAATGAAAGACTTCGTAAGCCATGGTGGCATATTTTCATAACCCCAGTACTCAGGAAGCTGATATCAGATATTCACTAGCTTAAAACCAGCTTATATCAGGGGCTGGGGAGTTATCTCAGTGGTTCTGGCACCTGTCTTGCAAGCACAAAGACCTGGGTTCGATCCCCCGGAAACCACATACCATACTGGGAGTGGCGACTCAAGCCCAGCAGCAACCAGTACCACATACCACAGTGCCAGGCGTGGTGGCTCATGCCTATAATCCCAGTATTTGGGAGGCAGAGGCAGGAGGATTGCTGTGATGTGAGTTTGAGGCTGAGCTCAGGGCCAGCCTGAACCACAAAGTGAGACCCTGTCTCGAAAAACCTTAAAAAAAAAAAAAAAAAAAAAGCTTATATCAAAAACAAAGCCTAAATGTAAATGATTTCTAGTATATATGGTTGATATTGTGAAGCAGAAAATATCTAAAAGGAAAGAAGGTATAGGTAAATTACAAGGGGAAAAACAATGTGATAGTAATAATAAAAAAGAAACAAAGCTTATGTATATAGGGATGGGGGTTGCAGGGTGGGTGAAGAGGAAAATGAGAATCAAGTCATGTCATATTCTGGTACAAACTCTCAATGTTGAATGCAATGATGATGATGTGTATTAATAAAGATTTGAATTTTTAAAAAGCCTAGAATTCAATAAACAAATGGGAGGCCAAGATAATATTATGTCCATGATCCCTCATGACTCTGAGTTCTTTTATGATTTAATCTAAATCCTAATTCTATATTTCAATGTAATAAAATTGCAACTATTTTCTGATGAAATTTGAAATTTTTAATAATGCATTTGTGATGAATTAATGAGTTCTTATTTCATAATATTCTCATTAGTTCCACGTCAATGGGAAAAATCCTAGAGAGAAGATGAGACATAAAAAATTGTAATGCAAAATTTAAAGCTTCTTTCATTCTTTTAAGGATCACAGAACAATTTATAAATACTAATTCTTATTTTTCAGATACATCTCACTTTTAATGTCTGTTATCCTTTCTTTGCTATTAAAATTTCATTCTGTTATTTATTTTCCTTTACACTCTTTGCTCTTCACACTATAGTTAAAGAAATTTTATATGGGGCCATGGGTGTGGCTCAGGGATAGATCACTTGTCTGGCACGAGTGAAGCTGTGAGTTTGATCCTAGCACCTGGAAAATGTTTTATATAAAGTGCTATCTAATTCATCTTCTCTGTGTTCTTGTGTGTATGTGTGTGTGTGTGTTTAGGTCTACTAGAATTTTGACTAAATAACAAATTACTTTTTGACAGTTTAATCACTTGTTTGATGTAAAAAACTAAAGCAGCTCCTTAAATTTTTTTTTTTCTGTACCACTAAACAACAGCAAACAGACATTCAGTGTATACATGGCACTTGGAAACCTTGAGAACACAGACTTTATACCAGTCAGCTGGTTCAGGCATAAATATAGAGAGAGCAGTCTCACTTTGAGGTAGGAGATTAGGGCATGGCAAACCAGCTAGGTAAATGGGCCTGCTTTGTTAATTGAAGGTATCCAGGACACATGAGCAGAACACTTCCCAAGTCCTGCATCTGGTACCAATCAGAGAACACTATGTTCAGTTCTTCTGACACAAGATTGAGCAGAGTTTTGCAGGGGTGGCCTAGATGTGATGTCAGGATATGGGCTATAAAACATGGAAGTTATTAACCTTATGGTTGCTGTCTTTCCACCACCTGTTCTGTGGAGTGTATAAAATACTTCTTTTTCTTACTTGTTATTGACCTGCACTCACTCTGCAGAACATACTGCTTTCCCTACTGTTTTCCATACTTTTAATATCCTTAATAGATGTAAAATCTCATTACTTCTTGTGCATTTCCTATTCATTTCTTTATTCAGGACAACAGAGCCTGTAAAAAGCAATAAAAGTTGTCTGTATCACCCAAAACCCAGGGGGAAAAAAGTGCCCAAAACATAAAAAGGAGCATATTAATGGTTAAATTTTTTATTAAATAAGAATGGCTAAAAACATTTACCTAAGGAGTTAGTCTACTTTTTCTTTTTATAATTGTAACATGTTAGCTAAAAACTGTTTATCTCTCTGAGTTAGAATATATGGGAACATGATCAACTATGACCACCATTTACCTTATGAGACATTTCTACCATGTTTTCATTGTTTGTTCCTTTTCATGTGTTTACTTATTTACTTCAAAGGTAGAAGAAACAGAAGATTAGTGATAGAATTTCTCTTCCAGTCCTGATACACTGCAGTGCAGGTTAAACTCAGCTCTATTATCTCCTCTGTCTGCATCCATGTTTCTGGATATGGCTAAGGAAACAAAACTACTTTCATCTATTCAGTTACTATCTCAAATGACCTCTTAATTTGGTACAGCACTCATCCTTCTTCAAGACAAGTGGTTCATAACTTTCAAACTATCAATACATTCTTGGGATTGGTTGATGAACTTGTTCCCGTATCACTGAGTTGAAAAAATGAGAATATATTACTATAAAAATGACCGTCACTTACCTCACTCCATCATACAACCTTTTCCTGTCAGTCAGTGACGGACTCTGCTTTGAGACCAGTCTAGCCACTGGACTTCCATCCTAGCTCTTGTCCATTTTGGCCTGCTTGGATAAGGCTTCTAAAATTCTCATTTCTCCTCTCTGTAGCACTTCATTTTATTCATACGCGTACTTTATTTTACACCTATTTTAGGGAAGCTGCTCCCTCACCCTTCTCTGCTTCTATCTCACTCCATGTGTCTCCATTGCTTTACCTCAAACTTTTTCACATGGATGCATATAATCAACTAGAAGTCTCTAACTTCTCATGTCTTCCTCAGCTGCACTTTAGTTCTGTTTCTCCTTCACGCTTCCACTGACACTTGTTAGTGTCGTCAGCACAAGCCCAGGACAAACCCCATATTCAGATCCCAGCCTTTGCTTCCTGCAGCTTCTGTCTCTGTCACCACTCTTTCTTGCCTGATATACTTTCTTCTTTTACTGTACGGAAGACCACACTCATCTACTTTTCCCCTAAATTCACACAGGCCCTTCCTCCCAGGATTTCATCATTTTCATAGTCTCATCATCTCAGCGTTGAATATTTAGCACTTCATCCTTAAATACACTTTTCTTCCATCCCATGGTGCCACCTAAACCACCAAAGGCGCGTCTGCCACTCTAGCTCTTCCTATCACAATGCTTTCACGCCGGTATTGATATTACCTTTATCTAGGATAGCACTTACTTTGTATCCAACCCTGTTCTCACTAAGTTGTATGTAACAACTCATTTAATCTTTACAAGAATTTCATGAGGTAGAAAGTAATGTCCCCATGTTTAAGATTAGCAAAGTCAGTGTGTGAGTAAGCAATTTACTTAAGAGTCACACAACAGATAATAACAAGAATTTAAGCCTAGACAATACAATCTCTAAATCCATATTTTCCCCCAATAGCTGTTGAGCAACCACAAGGCACCCTTCAGGTGGTAACAACAAAGCCCTATTGTTCCTTCATATATAAGCCCTATATGTTCCCTCATATCAGCAGTGTGCATATCCCCCCCACACACATGCATTCTTTATTTTTTTCTTTATAACATGTTCAACATTCTACCAACTAATTTTTATATCTATTTTCTGATTTCTTCCCTGAATCTGAAAGAGCAAGAATTTATTATTTTACTTGCTGATTTTTCCATAGCTCTTCAAATAATAGCTGGCACATGGGAGGTGCTCAATAAATATTAATGAATCCCCTTATTATTCAAAACTGTATATAGAACCCAAGAAAAAACTGGAACTCTTTCAATCTTGGTTTTGGCTGGCCCCCAAGATCATCATTGCCAACCAGCCCAAATTCAAAAGAAGACTGTAGAAGCCAAAGAGGGATAGATATTCTCTAAAATTAATTGTAGATCCTTGAATAATCACACAGAAGTTGATGGGATTTGAGAGTTGAAATGAAGATGATGGTGAGTGTTTCTGTGGAGAGCGTGGTGACCTCAAGGTCCAGCTGTGGCTTCTCACATAAAGGGGAAGAGTGCAGCCCTCTACTCTTCAGAGTCCAATAGAGTACCTTCTCTTCATTCTCTGAAGTTTGCGTCTCACTCCTGCGGACTTTTGTCTGTTTCAGCCAACTCCCAAGGAACTCATTTGGGCTAAAACCATAGTCAGGGAGGTCCCTCTGCAAAGTTCATGTGCTGAAGCAGGGCTGGGTGTGTGAGAGCTGGAAAGGGATCTGGGGAGAGACCGTGTCAACAGAGAAGTGAGAAGTGATGGAAACAGGGAGCTGGTTACTCGGGTGGGAGCAGAGCCGAGGAGGCGTCTTGTTGTCAGGTATCTGTTAGTAAGAGCAGGGACACACTGTGTGAATTCGGAAGTAACCATGGTCACCTTTCTTAACTCTGCTCTTTGCTTCTACCTCTATTCGGATCTGGGCTTCAGGAGAGATGGACGATGTGATAGTAAGGAGAAACCAAAACCAAGTCAAGTACACAACTGACCATCTATGTGTTTCTCTCTTTCTCTATCTCTCCTTCTTGATCTCTTCTTTTCTATATCATGCACAGAATTATTTACTGCACAGTTTCCACCTTCAGCACGACAAATTGGAAAGATGGGATTTGCAAAGATTAGACTCTAAGAGAGTATGTCTTTCAAATATAGGCATCAGTATATTAATCTCTAAACTGAAGGTATTAATAAAATGACAGTGACTCTAAGAGTTTTATTACCAAACAGTAATCACATAAAATGACAATGTGGCCTAGGATGTCACCCATAGGCAAAGTAATAGCTCTCCGGAGATGGTAGAGCAAATGAAAAGTTGTTTTCTTTTTATTTGAGTTCGGGGTTATCAGTATACCAGTTACATATTCCAGTATAAACAGAATATCTCTGTGTACAAATGACTCGACAATTACAGGATGCAATTTTTAAGCTTTATGGAGCATACATGGCATGTCCTAAATTTGCAAATAAGTGAAACGTGTGGTTACTCCAATTTACAAAACAAGAAAATTTAAAAACAATTATATAAAAATCACTAATGTGAAATTGTTGCCTTGGGAATTGTGGGTAGGGTTTATTTATTTACTTTTGATTAAAATAAAAAGAAAATCATTTTATACATGGTTTCTATGACGAGCAGTGTGGGAAAGGTGAATAGGTCTAACTTGTTTCTTTTCTCTTTCAATACTTTTGAAAGAGTCGAAAGGAAATAAGACTAATCCAGAAATTCACTCTTTCTGTCCAGTTTTTCCTTTTCCCATATGAGCAAAGCCTGGAAGCACACAGACACATGAGGGAATATTTCCACTGTGTGGGAGAAACATCTGCAGAGCGCGCGGCGGACCACCGGAAGCGGAGCGAGAGAGAGCATGTCGGGGCGGAGGCGGCCCACAATGAAAGAAAAGCTGGAGGCTGCTCCCGCCCGGTGCGGTCCAGCTGAACTGCCTAACCTTCGGTTTACCTTTTGCATTATATAAGAAGTCCAAAAAAAACATAACATTCATATTTAAAGCAATTTTTAACTCTGGTGTTGAAATAGAGTTCATAACAAGCTTTTTTAGACTTTTTCTTTCCGGTAGTATGACGAACGCTGAATGGACAAATCCCCTTACAGGGTCTAGCTGGGTGGTTTTCATGGGTTTCTAAGTCTTCTGCTTTGACAGCCCCTTGCTAGGGTAGAAGTGTAAATGACCAGTCTTCATCTCAAACCAGAGAGAAGTACAGTGAAGGCAGAAGAATTCACTGTGAAACATCAGGGGTGAAAAGGGCCTGGAAATGCAAATGATTATCATTAGAAAGTAATATGCGACTACTGAAGAAACATTTGAAAGAATAATGTGGTCTAGCAAAACAGTCCTGCAATCTGCATTCAATCAAAACTGACCAAAAATGCTTGCAGTGATCCTTTGTATTGTGGGGAGCCAAATGCTTTCTGGAACTCAGGAAGGAAGCTTACAAAGTGGCATACTACCAACAGAATACTAGGAAAATAATAACTGGCCTGAGAGCTGACGTTTCCAATCAAGAGGAGATTCTCCCACTATGAAGGCCAAGGTATTGAGAATGACAAGAATATTTCAGAACCTGTCAAATGTTTATGATGTGTTGTATTTTATGAGTATGTTTGTTCCCATCTACAGCACTTGGGACTGGATATCCCACCTACCAAGCAACATGTGCGTGGAGAGAATTAAAGTTCAGCATACAGAGTTCTGAAAATCATACAGAACAGAGCTATACTTAGAAAACTGGACAAGAAGATAGAAAACTATGAACCGTTGTAACCTGCATAATTAATTTTGCTTCTGAGCCAATTTAATAAATCTCTTATGTGCAGTGGTACTGAAATTCTATTAACCTTATTCTCTTAAAAAATAAGGTATAAATTCCTTCATAGCTTGTAGTTCCTGCTGCTGGCTTTTGGTTCCAGGCATTACTCAGCCAGGACTTTGAGCTCCACTCTGCAAAAATAAAAGCTCTAATCTTGGCCACAGTTGAGTTTCAGAGAAATAATCTGCGTTACCCTTCAAAGGCACCCCTGGTATCCTCGGGATGCCAATGGGCAGGCGTAGGTAAAAGCGCTGCCATCTTCCACTAAGAACTGTCACCTACCTAAGGTATGGATATTGAAAACTCTTGGAGACATTGGCATAGGGAAAGACTTTATGAACAAAATTTCTATAGCATGACAACCAGAAGATGGGATCAACAAATGGGACCTCATCCTATTAAAAATCTTCTGCATTGCAAAAGAAACCAGTGGAAGAGCAAAAAGACAACCAACAATGTGGGGAAAAAAATTACCAGCTGTTCCACAGATAAAGTGCTGCTATCTAGAATATATAAAGAGCTTTTAATAAAAATCACCACCCTCCCAAATTTAAAGACCCATTTCAGAAATGGGCATCTGAAATGAACAGATACTTTTCAGAGGAAAAAGTAAAAGTAGCTATGAAGAAATGCTCAACATCACTGGGTCATTCCAAAGATGCATGTGTAAACAACTCTGAGATTTCATCTCACTCTCAAGAATGGCTGATATTTTGAAGTCAGCCAGCAACAAATGCTGGCCAGGCTGTGGGGAGAAAGGAACCCTTCTCCACTATTGGTGGGAATGTAGACTGGTGTAACTACTATGGAGATCAGTACGGAGATTCCTCCAAAAACTACCACTCGAGGTCCCACTTGACCCTGCTATTATTCCTGTGAGGGATACACATGAAAGAATTAAGATTAATATCACAGGGATGTACCCATGTTTATAGTGGCCCAGTTTGTGATAATTAAATCTTAAAAACAACCCAAATGTCCATCAACTGGAGACTGGATAAAGAAGATGTGATTTTTCTATAGAATGGAGTATTACTCTGCTGTAAAGAATGACAAGTTTGAGTCATTCATACTCAAATGGACGTATCTTCAGAATATACTCATAAGTGAAATAAATAGGTTGCAGATTTGTAAATACTGTATCTTTTCTCTGATATGAGAAAATGAAAATGTAAATGACTTCTAAAATTAACGTTAGATATTTTAAAATAAAAACTATTCAAAGAGAAATGGGATAGGGGTAAGTAATGAGGAGAGAGAAAAATTTTGATAGTAATAAAAAATGGAAACAAATCTTATGTATATAGACAGTGGAGAATTGTGGAGTGGGCAGGGAAATGGATGAGAAACAAGTGATATTATAGACTGGTACAAATTGTCAGTGTTGAATATAATCCTGATATTTATATAAAATGTACCTATTTCACACACACACACACACACACGTACACAAACAAGAAAGTGCCTGGTTTAGAAGATATTAAGTATACTCAGGTATCAAAGTCCTCATTCACCTGTGTACCAGAAAAGCTTGTTCAATAAATATTGTAGGGACTAGGGATGTAGGTCAGTGCCACTGCATCTGACTCAAAAGCATAAGGTACTAAATTTGATCCCTGGCACCAGAAGTCCAAAAGAAATTGGGACACAACCCAATTTATTTAATGCAAAAATCAAGCAGACATATGAAAGAGCAATAAACAAATACCTTAGATTTTCTAATTTAAATATAACATATATTTTAGTTTATGTTAATTTCCATAGAAGTTATAGTCAATATTGAATAAAAATGGAGCACTAAAGATTAAAAGTAGAAAAGATGATATCCCCTTTAACTTCTGATATAATCAATATCTTTCATGGATTTTGGCCATATAGAAATAGCTTTTCTTTCTATTCTAGAAGACAAATAAAAGTGGATTCCTATTGTATCATCAAAGCAGAGTAAAAAGTGTACTTGCAAAATAAAATAATTAATTCATAGCTCTTACAATTCACCTAAATAAGCTTGCTTGATTGCTTTTTCTTTCTTCCATTATTTCTTGCTTTCTTTCTCTTTCTTCGTTTTATTCAAAGACAGACATTATTCTAATTTCTTTTAAAGTTTTTTTAAAAAATCTAAACATGTACTCTAATATTAGGAAATGAGCTTTGAGACTATTGTGATAGATTAAGTACATGAGATTTGTAAAACTATTCAGGGTTGTGAGTATAAGGCAGGTAAATAAAATTAAAGTGTCTTCCTGCAGAAAGTATTATTTTAACAATATCTTAAGTTATTCATTAGCTCAGGCTGAATTTTCTACCTAATTAAAATATACTCAGCAATAACAATCATGCAATCACAAAACTGCTTTCACAAGAGCATTTATCCAATTTTCTGAGTTTAATAAACTGAAATTATTAAAATCCCTATTGTATTTGTTGAGCTTTTCGATGAAGGAATTTAAAATGATTTGTTTTATGTAATTTTTCATTTGAATATAACTGATAGCAAAGGTCTAATTGGTTCTAATCTAACAGCAATTTCGCCATGAAAGAGCAGATAAATGCTACAGAGTTTTAACTCCTGGCACATGCGCTAACTCATGAATCATTCCCTGACTCCTTTAAATGACTCTGATTTCTAGTTTATGACTCACAAAACTGAGCTATCAAGTGAATAAGCAGTTTCTAGTACATAGTAATATGGTGGCTAAAATTAAAAATCTGAAGGAAAACCAGGAGCATGTGAGTCTAGAATCTAGTGGCTTGAAAGCCAGCAAGATCGAGGCAGGTCAAGGTATTGAAGGGTGGTAATAGTAAAGTAGTAAGAAAGGTGATCTCTATGTTTGGGATATTTGAAATTGAATTCTTGGAATATTATGACAGATAATTAAAATGAGTGCTCTACTTGCAAACTCGAAAGACCTTGTACATTGTCCCCCTTCATTTTATAGAATTATATATCATGAGTATCAGGTAAAATCCATTTCTTTGGAATTTCTTTCCTGCTGGGTGGGTTTTACAAATGAAGAACTTTTTTTTTTCTAAAGTTAAAGCTTATTTTAGCAAGGAAAATATATAAATTCAGTAGTATAGATGTAGAAAGGTGAATCTTCCACAAATGTAATATATGACATCATGTTGAAAAGTTTAACTGTATTGGAACACAAAGGTATATTTCCCACTGTTTAAGTAAATTTTATGATGGTAAAGTATAAATAATGTAAATATTTTAGCATATTAACCATTTTGAGTGTGTAAAACAATGGCATTAATTATTGCATGCTAAAGATTTCTCTTTGTTTAGTATGAACAGTTTATAGATCAGGTGGAAAGACACAGGAAGGAATATCAGATTATTGGAGGAGGCACTATACATAAATATGAACACCTTAGACAAACTTGTAAAAACAAGCGCAAACAGATTTATATTCAAACACATCAGTAAGGGATTGCGATGCAGTGTGTCCATATGGAAAGATGGTGATATAGTATCTCAGATTTCTCCAGAGCACTATTTCACAGGAAGACAGCATAGGAAAATGCACAAAGGTCTCCAAGAAAATGAAGTTTAACCTAGAATCCTGTACTAGCTAATCTACTGATGGAGTTGATAGGAAAATTTAAAGAAAGCTGATATTTTCACTGGAAAATTTGTCTCTTAATGAATAGCTAGAGAAAGTGGCAAAAAGAAAATGAAGAAGAATAGATAGCCTGGGAACACATTGATTTGGTTTCTTTGAGAGGGTGGGTACATAATGAAGGGAAAATGAATGTGGTAATAATAAAGAGAAAAGAAAACAAAGATTGTGTGTATAGGGGGGCAGGGGAATGGAGGGTGGGGGGAAAATGAGAATCAAGTCATGTCATATTCAGGTACAAACTCTTAATTTTGAATGTGATTATCATGTATATTCATAATGTACCAAAAAAAGAAAAGAATAAATAAAAGAGAGAGAGAGAAGGTGGGTGGAGGATATACCAAGATAATGTTCAGTCTCAAGCCAAGGAAGAACCAAGAAGGAGGTCTGCAGGCTGAAAAAGGGCAGGAGACTGGGATACATCAAACAGATAGTATAATTAAGAATCTGGAAATACATGCTGATTTGTGAAAGTATAGAAATGGAAATCAATTTTTCAGCTTTACCTGAAATAGTTTTTAAAACTTTTATTAATATAATAAACAGCAGCAAATCCTTAAAAATATGTACCCACACTGACAGTTGTTGAAGATAGATGTTTTCTCACTGCTCTACCTTACTGCACAATACAAACAATACCAAATTATCAACTCTACCACCCTGCCCATATACAAAGACTCTGTTTTCATTTTTTCCTATTTGTCTGTTTTTCTTTCCCTTTTTTCCTTTCCCCACCTCTCCTTCCTAGTTCCTTTTCTCCTTTGAACATTTTCTTCCTATTTCACAACACATATTGTACTCTATAATTCTTACTCACACTTTCAGTTTTTCGGGCCACAAAAATTATTCTGTATCTACACATGTGTGTCCTATTTATTTCACTTAAGAGTATGGCCTCAACATGCACCCATTTACACATATAAGTCTCTAGTTTATCATTATTTATGGCTGAGTAGTACTCCATTTTACAAAATGAAACACATCTTCTTTATCCCAGAACCAGCTGGTGGGCATTTAGGCTGTTTCCATGATTTAGCTATTACGTACTGTGCTGCTATAAACATTGTTGCACATATATCACTGTGGTATGATGCTTCTAATTCTTTTGGGAAGATACCCAATAGGGGAATAGCTGGGCCAAATGGGACCTCTAATCCTAGGTTTATGAGGACTGTACTGATTTACAAATATTGGCCCAAATATTTTCTATCGAGAAACAGTGACCACTGGATCCATAAAATAATGAGACACCATCATGTAGTAAACAGTTTTCACTTCTTGGAATTCACTCAGAGAAATAAAACAATAGTTGTTAAATGCAGTGTTGGTGGTTAACATTAGATTATATGCTGTAGGATCTCAAGGTGAGCAAGGAGGGGGAAGATGGTGTCAGCTCCAACTATTTTATGGAGCAGAGTTAAATCACATTGTTCAAGGAAACAGATATACTTTGATTAAATGTGGAGGCTTATGAAAGTCTCCTGACATGCGGATAAAGTGAAATATAGAAAGTGAGACAATTAATCTCCCATAAAAATAAATCAGTGGATATTGTCCACATTCTGTAAACCTAGAATGTTATAAAAATGTTTTGAGATTTCATTACAAACAAATAGAAAAGACCCCAAGAAAAGCATATGAGGATTTCTTTTTCTGAAGACTAGAACTTTTGATAGACAGTGAAATTTTCTTTTCAAGCAATGCATTTTTGGTAGCAGTGAAAACAATTATCTGGGCACAGTGGAATATGCTTGTAATCCCAGCTCAAGAAGCTGAGATAGTTGCATCATAAGGTCTTATCCACTCTGGCCAACTTGGTGAAGTAGCATGACTCTCTCAAAATAATACATAAAAATGAGCTAGGGACGTAGTTCAGTGAGAAGGACCAAGGTTCAACTGCTCTTACCCTGCCCTCCAAAAAGTAATTTGGAAGTAAAAATGGGAAAGTAAAGGTCACAATGAAGGAATTTCTACAACCAGCAAACTATAAAAAGTGAATTTTCCGGGCCGGGGAGTTAGCTCAGTGGTTCTGATGCCTGTCTTGCAAGCGCAAGGGCCCGGGTTCGATTCCCAGGTAACCACATAACAATACTGGGTGTGGAGACCCACACCCAGCAGCAACCAGTACCACATACCACAGTGCCGGGCGTGGTGGCTCACACCTGTAATCCCAGCACTCAGGAGGCAGAGGCAGGAGGATTGTGATGTGAGTTTGAGGCTGAGCTGAGGGCCAGCCTGAACCACAAAGAGAGAACCTGTCTCAAAAAACCTAAAAAAAAAAAAAAAAAGTGAATTTTCCTTTTATTCATTTACTCAGATATCAGCCTGTATATACATCAAAGCCATAGACTTTGTCACATTAAAAGCAATGATTTTGATATTTTTTGTTTTGAGAATGAGTGGATTAATTCTTTCATCTATGAAAGCAGTCTAGAGTCTACAAAGTATTTCTAAAACTTAGATATTCTCGGGCCAGGGATTTAGCTCAATGGTTCCGGCACCTGTCTTGCAAGCGCAAGGACCCAGGTTCATTCCCCGGTAACCACATACCTATACTGGGTGTGGAGACTCATGGCCAGCAGCAATCAGTACCACATACCACAGTGCCGGGCGTGGTGGCTCACGCCTGTAATCCCAGCACTTGGGAGGCAGAGGCAGGAGGATTGCTGTGATGAGTTTGAGGCTGAGCTGAGGGCCAGCCTGAACTACAAAGTGAGACCCTGTCTCAAAAAACCTAAAAAAAAAAAAAAAAAAAAAAAAAAAAGATATTATCCTTCAATTTTAGGTTTATAACACATACATTATCTTTTAGTGTTAATGAAGTTTCTTTTACAAATATGTCCACAAAAATTTATCTCCTATAAGTATGAGCTATTTAGTTGTGATAGATTAAATTATGTATCATAGTCATATGATTAATCAATGGTAAATACGTGAAACATTGTCTCTTCAATGCTCCACCCCAGAGACAAAGGCCTACACTTTTGTTTAGGTATACATGTAGCTTTCTCTATGTTCCAAAAGAAGCTTTAATTCCAACAACTTTAAAATTATTCTCTCAAAGGATAAAAACAGTTTTAACTATCAAATGAATAAGTGGGTGATTTAGTGTTGACTATAGTTAGAAATATTTTATTGTTTAGTTGAAATTTGCTGAGACAAATTGCTTAAACATACACTTTGTGTCCACATTTGTGAGTGCACACATACATACACAATGATACATAACTATGTGATGGAAGATGTGTTAATGACTTTAACTTTGGTAATTAATACACTACATACTTGAGTCATCATGTAGGGCACCACAAATATATACAATTTTTGTGTGTTTATTACTTGTTAATAAAAGTAAAAAATGCTTTCACATATTTTGCCTTGAAACTGGAGAACATACAGAGTGAAACTTGGTCTTTAGCACTATTTCTGGTCTCAGAGAGGAAACATTATGTCATATATTGACTTCTGACACCGAAATATCATTCTTCTGGGCTGGGGAGTTAGCTCAGTGGTTTCCGATGCCTGTCTTGCAAGTGCAAGGGCCCAGGTTCCATTCGCCAGTAACCACATACAATACTGGGCATGGAGACTCACACCCAGCAGCAATCAGTACCACATACCACAGTGCCAGACATGGTGGCTCACTCCTGTAATCCCAGAACTCAGGAGGCAGAGGCAGGAAGATTACTGTGATGTGAGTTTCGGGGTGAGTTCAGGGCCAGCCTGAACTACAAAGCAAAACCTTGTCTAAAAAAAAAAAAAAAAAAAAAAAAATCATTCTGCTTCCATGCTCCTAACAAATGAGTGCAGAGCAGTTGGGACACTTACATGTGGTTGGTCTCATAGTCCTGGACCCCAGGCCTCAACATGCTAGAAAGGAAGACAAGCAAAGCCTGAGGAAATAAGGTGGTGGACCTCTTTATCATGCTTCCATCACAGTAGAAGGAAATATAAGAGACAAATGTGGGAGATTTTTAAACAAATTTTACATTTAACAAATTAAGTAAATTTAATTACTGTAGTGGAAAAGTAAAATAAGCTTAAATTTAGATTAGTGTAATGGTGATAGTGAAAGAAAATGACAGGCATAATATGAGTTTAGTTTTTGTTCCTCTGAAGGCAGTTCCTCTGCTACTCTTCCTGTTTAATGATGACGTTGCTTCCTTATGACCTAGGTTTGGAGGATTCAGGCATCAGCTCCGTGAACTACTCACACAAAAGTGGATTATGGTTGAAGCACACAGATGAGGCAGCATTAAATACAAATCACAGAATAAATATCCTTCCCCTTTTAAACAGAGTTCTCAAGTCTCAATTCTTTTCAGAATTGTTTATGTTGGTGATGTTGGATTAATTTGAAAAACTAATAGTGGTTATTGTAAAGATTCTGCTTTATTTCTGGTAAATTAGTTTGATAATGGTGAAGACAGAATGGATGACAAGGTTTGACTGTGTTTTTACACGTATAAATACACATACACAGTATATCTACAACTATTTATCTGCCTCTACATGTATAGAGAACATTAAAGAATTTGAAAGATTAAAATGTCATGTGAAAATATGTAAACTCTTCTTTTCAGCTGTAGAATCATTTGTTAAGTCAATATTGAAAAGTAGAAATCAAAGATGTGAGATTAGATCTCAAAATGATAGGAAACAGAAAAGAAAATTGTCACAGATAGTAGCAGAAATTCTTATGCAGAAAGTTTGAGACCTTTCCTTATTATTTTTCCATTTTAAGCATAAAAAGCCTACAATATAGTTATACTAAATGACTAGCTCTTTTCTTTCTTGCTACTGACATCTATTGGAAAATAGAAGAATATGTTTTTGTTTGTTTTATGTAGACTAATAAAAACTAACCAAAATTTAATTTCCAATTCTAGTTAAAATTTTATAAACATGTAAAAGAAATTAACCATTTTTACCGACATCCTTCTGTAGTTGTTCAAAACACATTTCAATGGGTTTTCAATATTTGCCCTTTTAAACTCAGTGATTTTTTACTGTAAATGTAATTGAACATCTATTAAAATGGATGCAGTCCGGGAAATACGTTCATGACTCAAACTGACAAATGAACAAGAAGTAAGGCAGGAATAAATTTTGGCATAAATTTAAGCTCTTTGTCAGGATCTCTGAAGATATTTTTTTCTTATCTCTTGGACCAATAATACAGAGAGGAAAGTTTTCTTTAATAACTTAATTGATTACATCAGGGAATGCCCCTTTACAGCATTATTGGAATATTTCAACTGAGTTTTAACCCTATTTGCCACTTGGAGTTAAATATTAGTTTTATAAATTCAAGATACACTTAAAAATAACAAAAATGTGAAAGAATAATATCTTAAATGGTATTAAGAAAGCCTTCTCCACATCTTAAAATCACAATTTCAGATTTCTCATATCTATAAATAATTAAAAATAAAATAAATAAAATAAGAATGTGTTATACATGATCTTTTACACTTTAAATATATTAAATGTAATATGAAATTTGCAGAAATGAAAGTTTTGAAATAAAGCCAAGAAAAGAATGACTTTACATAGTGATTTCTGCATCTAAAAGATATTGTTTCATTTTTAAAAAAATATTTTCTTTTCTTTCCTTTTACTTTATTTTATTTTTGAAACAGGGTCTCACTTTGTAGTTCAGGCTGGCTCTGAGCTCACTATGTAGCCCAGGCTGCCTCACACTCACAGCAATCCTCCTGCCTCTGCCTCCTGAGTGCTGGGATTACAAGCATGAGCCACTGCACCCGGCACTATAGTATGTGATTACTAGGGATCGAACTCAGGACCTTGTGCTAACAAGACAGGCGCCAGAAACCCTGAGCTAAATCCCTGGCCCAAAGGTATTATTTCTTAAAAATTATTCCTCACTAAACGCGAAGGGAAAATTTCATGATAATATAAAATAAATAAGAATAAATCAATTTTTCTTCAAAGCATGTTTTCAGATTTATACACTCTTTCCTCTTTACTATGGAAAATATGAAAATGAATTTACCTAGTATTTTGTCTTCATTCTGCATCCCACTTTTTATCAGTTGTAGCACAGCCATGGTGATTAATCATCAGTATTATGAGTAAGTTTTACATTGATCTATTTTCCATTTTTTCTGTACTTTTATTCACATTCTTTTGTGCTCTTGGCTCAGATTAATTTTAAATCTCAGAGAATTGACCTGTTGGCTGGATACTATGGCTTGGTCTCGACTTGTTTTTATAGGAACCAGCTCCTGTTCTCAGAACTGTAAGAAGTCATTGCAGCTTTAAAGCACTTTTAGTGTAAATATTATATAAAAGGCCAATAACAGATAGACAATTTATTCTCTAAAAATAAATTACATTTTCTCTTCTTACAAAACAAGTTATATTGTGTTGCTTCATTGATTTTGCTTTTGTTTTCTTTTTAAAAATCTATATTACAGTTACCTTTGAATGCGCACTGTTGTGGGCTTTTGTCCTTTCTGGAGCCACTCAAGTCAATTTATTTGATAGAACTAAGGTGAAAAATCCAATTCACCAGGAAGTACACACACAGTAAGACAAGTTGTACAAATATGTTTTAAGCAGACGTAATAGATCATGTTGATTTCCAGTCTATGGCATTTGCTTCTGGGCTGAGTTTTTTTTTTTTTTTTTTTTTTTTTTTTTTTTTTTTTTTTTTACCCTACCACCCCCCCCATATACATAAAATTTGTTTCCTTACTTTTTTGTTACAATCTCAACATTGTCCCCTTTCACCTTATTTTACATTGAGCATTTTCTATTTCACAATAATTGCATGTTATATATTGGGCTGAGTTTTTATATCAATTATGATACCAAAATGTCTCAGGTAGGAAACATGGACTGGACAGTGTTTGGATCTGAATACAGACAAGGGAAAGCCATGGGGCCTACGTCTGTCCTCTACATTTCCTGGTGCTCCATGTAGAGTCCCTGGCACTAGTAGTTTTGCCCTTTTCTTCTCAACTCCCCTGTCTCTTTCTCTCCTCTCATTCTGGACTCATGATACAGATAAGCTTGGGTGTGACAAGTCTATTGTACAACAGTGGGACTGAGGTTGAGGGCTTCTCTTGGGTCTCTTTCCATTCTTTTAAAAGTGAATGTGCTTATTTTTACAACAAGGTTACAGCCTATTGAATGTTATTCATCTCTTCAATTAAATCAAATATTGTTTTAAAGTCTTGATGTTAAGTCAGTTGAGACATGATCACTGATGCTGTCTCTCATCGTTGATGTTCACACAATGATTATTTGCAGTTACACTTGTGACTAATCATGGGTCTCACATTAATAAGTACTATTTTCATTTGAGTTTGGAATGGCTTTGGTGGGAATGAAGATTAAAAAGATATTTGAAGTGTTCTTGCCTACTGCAAAACACTGACTGAGATTCTCACCAGATACCTGAGGATCCAGCCACATGGGCAGTTCCCTACATCAGTTTGGGATCAAGGCAGTCTTGCACTTAAAGAGTAGCCTTACTTTATTTTTTCTCCTCCTTTCTGAGACTGATGTTTACCTGGGGATACATTAAATCCTTATATTTCTTAGAACTTTAGTACAATTGTTTTTAAAATGTAATCTAAGCCTCCAAGCCAATGTGTGATAGATAAACTCTGATATCTTTGTGATAGAAAAGAAGAGTGTTCTATTTTTCTGGGACTTGTTGATAGGTGGCTAAGAATTTGAGATGTGATGTGATCCTACACCTTGGTTACGTGTTTTATTAGTAACTTGTGGAGTGTGAAGTCTCAGGGAAAGTTACTTAGACATCTGGGTGTTCCTCTGCTTTTGAGATCATTATTTTCTCACAGTTTCTGATTTTTGTAAACTTGGCTTACAACTGTGGCATGAAACTCCTCAGGAGGCTCTCTGATTTCTAGATACTAATTTCAGTGTTTATAATGGTTTATAAGAAATTAAATGGCATTTAATAAGAGACATAAATACTAACACATATACAATAGAATATTAGGCAACCAACTAAATAATGGTGAAAATCTTACTGCTTAATGAAAGAAAATCCCTGTTAAAAAACATCACAGATCACTAAAGGAGGAGACTGAATATATCTTGCATGTCGAAGAATGCAAAAGTTTACATAGGAACTGGGCCCTCAAAGAGTTCAAAACTAAGCATCCACACTGTGAGCTAGGTGACTCCCTCCTGAGTGTACTACGGACAGGGACTCAGTGTACTCATTTCAGTGCTTCTCAGATGATGAAGGAAGACTGCTAGGGTGTGTTGAAAATGAAACTGCCACCCTGGACACTATCCAGCAGATGCAAACTCAATCCACCCAAACAACAGAAAGTCATATAAATACAAACATGATGGCATCATGACTTTCTACAAAGGTTTTTATTCACATTTTTGGCAGCACAGAGCCCACCCTGAGTTCAGTCTCACTATATTGTCCAGCTGGGTGCCAACTTGTCTTTCTTCTGTCCCCATCTCTTGTGCAGCTGGGATGAAAGACTGTACACTACCACACGCACAACCAGTATTCTTTCAAAGCTATAAAGATTTTAAAATAAAAGCAACCTCAGAAAGTACCACAGCCTTGAGTAACCTGAGGAGACCTGACTGTTCCATCGAAGATGATCTCTCTCTCTCTCTTTCTCTCTCTCTCTCTCTCTCTCTCTCTCTGCTAGCTGGATTCCTTCCTTGGGGGGAAAAATGAGATATGAATACAATATGGGATTTAGTTAGCAATAGTGAGCTAACATAGGTTCATTAACTATTGAGTGTATTATGCTAATGTAATTAACTTGGTAATGGAAACTATAGAAATGCATGCTGCTTTGTACTGTATTTAACTACTTGTCTGGAAAACTAATTATAATACAAATGTTTAAATATAGACATCATTCTTGCTCTGTCTTTATTAATATAAAATACATTTACATGTGTAAACATATATGAATTGTGAGACATCCAATATTATAGCATATTAGACTCTCTTCAAAGCCTCTTCTTATTTATAAAAATTTTCCTTTCTATTTTTTTCCTTCTAGTCTCTTTTCTACTTTTACCCCTTAAGTTGGTCATGGTGTCACATGCCTGTAATCACAGCACTGGGGAGGGAGAAGCAGAGGATTGCCATGAATTCCTGGCAAACACGGACTAGATAATGTGTTCTAGACCAGCCAGATCACACAGTGAGATCATGTCTTAAAAAGAAAAAAAAAATAGCACAAGGGCTGAGAATTTAGCTCAGTGGTTCTGGTGCCTATCTTGCAGGCACAGGGGCCCAGGTTCAATCCCCTGGTAACCACATACAATACTGGGCCTGGAGACTTGTGCCCTGCATCAATCAGTACCACATACTACAATGCTGGACATGGTAGCTCACACCTGTAATCCCAACACTTGGTAGGCAGAAGCAGGAGGATTGCTGTGAAGCGAGTTTGAGGCTGAGCTCTGGGACAGGCTGAACTACAAAGTGAGATCCTATCTCAAAAACAAAAACAAAAACAAAAAACAAAAAAACAACAACAAAAAAAACCCCACACATACACAAAATAAAAAACAGTAATAAAAAAATGTAACATTCTAACACATGAAAATAAACCACAATCAAATTTCAATGTCTCCAAAAATAAAGTTGTCTGGTCATACCCATATCGATCTTTTTAATATACTATTGATAGGGTATTTGTGTACTACATGTTGACAGAGTTGTGAAACTGTGATAGAGAGCATCTAGCCTCCAAAGGCAAAACTATTCACTGGCCAGCACTTTGATAGGTATTAATTGCCAACTCTTGACCTAGAATCACTCACTAATTTCATCACCTCTTTTTATGGAAAGCATCAGTCTCTACAGCTCTATGTTCACCTCTTTACCAGCCCAGACCAACCACCACTCCTCGGCTTATTCTCCCACTGGGCTGACAGACAAGTGGAATTCTCTGCTAGGAAAACTCTCTTGGAATGTTCTGAACTAGGCCAGACTACCTACATAATTAATTTTATCTCAAGGCTGACAACGATCTCTCATTTCATTGTCTATTTCAAATTATGTCTAAACTATTGTTCCGTTGAGCCTACCAGAATTTCTGCAGGGTTACATTAAAGATATAGCTGCATTCTCACAGTTTAGGAATTTGCAGTTAAAGGATTCACCAATCACTGGGTGTATTTTCATATCTGCATTACTACCATCTTGAATTTTAGAACCTCAATCGTGCTCTTTAGATCAGGAAGTACTGGTCTAACAGTTATTGCGTGAAAGACCTATAAAGCCTTCCTGTATTGTTGAAGTTGCTTCTCCTGAATCTTTTCATTTGTTGAATGTGCTCATTAGGACCCATGTAAGACCTGCCCGCATTAACTAACAACTCCCACCTGCAGCGGCATACTAGACTTGCTATAAAGCTCATATCAAAGAGAGTGTCTATGCCCTGAGGTTGCCTCATGGACTACTACTGACCCGTATCTTACTGAGGCCAGACAGTGGCCATCAGAGGGCTGCTAACAGGTCATTAGGGCCTGTGAGTTTATATGCATGAGGAGGTGATGTCCTAGAGCACTACTGGGACTTTCCCTGACCATGTGGGTTCATGGAGGTCTGTAGTTTCTATTGAGACATCCCACCACCTACAGGCAAGATTACTCTGTGTTGCCATGAATCACATATCTAAATCTCATATTTGTAAGGTCTGGAACTGTTCCCCTAGGACAAAGTTTTTAAAAGTTCAATAACACTAGAATTTCAGGAATCACCTCCAAAAGTGCAAGATTTGGAATTGTAAAGGTCAGTTACCATTCAGTTAATAGATGACTCAGGCACATGATGCCAAAGTACTGGTAATGGCCTATAAATTAGGACTTCAGGCTTGATTTGAACTAAGAGAAACTCTTAAAATGTTTGAAAAGCTTTTGGAGTAGTGATGTTGATCAAAGAATCTTAGGGACATGCGAGTCTTTGGTTCTGTTTGATCTCAGAACACGGTGACCTGGCTGAAATGTGTTACACTTGTTAAAACATTGCCCTATGTGTTTTTTCTTTCATTTGAGTGTTTAGTGGTTATAACTGCTTTCTAAATATGCAAAATTCACCACCCACTGCCTGCTGGATTCTATGACTTAAACATGGGTGCTTAATTAAGTGATATAGGGTAGCTATCCAGTGTTCTTTTGTCCTCGTGGATTACTGCTTTCTCAGCAGATCACTTGTGATGCACCTGCTTTTTATTAACCATCACAAAATTCTTACTAAGTAATTTTTGTGAATACACAAAGTAAGGTGGAAACTTTATTCCTTAAATTTATATTTGTATTATATTTAATAACTGTCTTCACTAGTAATGTTTTAATATATATAATATATATATATATATATATACATATATATACACACAATTTACCATAAATAGCATTTATAAATATTCCACTGAATATTCTTTCATACATTTCAGGAAAATACCACTTACACTTTTTTGGAAATTATTTGGATGCCCATTATACACTGCTACATATTTACATGATTCTTGGTGCTATACCTATAGGTTTGTATGAAATAAATACATATTTTTAAGAATTTATATATACAATTTAACATATCATTTAAAACTATAAAATTACCCCAAAGTGGAAAAATGCAACAGAATTGCCCTTGTCATCACCCTGACTCCCTATTCTAATGCCTTAGGGTCATTTCAGACATGAACTCTCTCAAACAGAAGTCCTGCTCCTCATCTCTTTCCCTCAGTCTTGCTTCATCTGAAGATCGTCACTCTAGACCACGCTCCTGGATTCCCAACATCAGCTCCATCCGATCAGCAAGTCCAGTCCACAGTGGATCCAAAAGACCCCACGTGGCCCCTCGTGCTACCATTGTCTCCACCCGGAGCCAGCCGTCACCCTCTCTGCTGTGGTACACGGCGACACTTTTCTGACCAGTCTCTTTGCTTTCTCTTCTTTTTCCTTCAATTTCTTAAATTACAAAAGCCAGAGTGATTGACTGTTTTCAACATAGCTGAAATGTGTTTCTTCTCCGTTCAAGAGCTAAAATCAGTACCTTAATGTACTGAGAATTGAAGGAGATTCCTTAGCCGAAGTGCTGGGGACACCTGGTGCTCTTCTTCCAGACCTCTCCTGCTTCGCTTTGACTCATTCTCCCTTCACAGCAGCTTCTCTGTTTTCGCTAGAGAAAGCACACATTTTCCCGTCTCAAGGCTCTGAACTGACCCTACACACCGAGGGGTCTCCTCCCACACCCGCACAGTTTATAGCTTTCCAGTGCTTTTTGATTCTTTGTTCAAGCATTTTAGGTAATTCACCTTAGTACAGCAGTCTGCTTTCTACTTCTTCAGTAGAGCAGAGCTTCCTTATCTGTCCCTATTTTATGTACATGTTCCTATCACATTTCTAACATCTATGTAATAAACACTTATTATGTTTACTAATTAATATCTGTTATGCTCTAAATACAAGGTCCTCGGAGCTTTTATCAGTTTTGTTCATGAATATACTCCACGTGCCTCAAACAATGTCTGTCACAGAGAGTTGCATGAATATTGAATGCATGAGTCGAGTAATCTCACAAATATATATATATATATATATATATATATGAATTAGTTATGATAGCCACACATTATGTTGTATTTGTGCACATATCTTTAGTTCTTCATGATCAAATATTAATGTACTATGAATTGTCTCTTTTAATTTTCAGTCAACAATAGTTCATAAATTTTTGCACACTTTCAAATTTTATGCATTCCTTTGAGTAGCTTGAAAAGGTCTCAATTAATTTTGTGTTATGTTTAATTGTAAGAAATAAGAATATATGTCACTTTGATTGAAGTGAGAGTATCATTAGACTAGGAGTAGAAAAGCTTCCCAGATCTGATACTGGATAACTCTAGATAACTTAATTAAAATCCTTTAGTTCCTATTTCTCTACATAGCATAGTACATAGTTTGCCAATGATTTGTCCTTTATTCGAATGAATTAAAAAAGATAACAGTAGCATGATCGTTTTGAGAACTATAAGTCTCAAAGTCTAACTCTGTTAGTTATCTTTCAGATCCTTTCATGGTGACATTTACCACAAATAAAGGAAAATAGTTATTATACTTTCTCATTTCTAATCATGTACCCAAATTACCTTAGAAATCCTTTGAAGAGATCTGTTATAGTTTACATATGACTTACACCCTTCAAAACTCATGTTGTTATTTAATCTCCATAAGGAGGTACAGCTAAGGTTAAAAGTTAATGAAACCTTTGTGATGTTATAAAAAATTAAAGTCACGACAGTGGAACCACCATGACTGAATCCTGACAGCTTTATATAAAGAGGAAAAACCTAGACACCCATATACTCTTGATATGCAGAAGATAAGTCTTTTTTATTTCAGCATCTCTCACACTAGGAAAGAGTGCAGACATGTGGTTGGTATAGTATTCAGGATTCTCCAGAAGGCCAAAACAAATGAGGTAGAAAGTAATTATTTGGCAAAATTTATGGAGGCTGGAAAATCCAAAATCTACAGGGTAGGCTGGGGGAAGGCAGGCTGGAGATGCCACTCCTGTGTAAAGGCTATTTGCAGGCAGAATTTACTGTTCCCCAATGTATATCTGTCTTTTTTTTCCTACAGGCTTTCAACTCATTATATGATATCAATTCATGCTATGAAAGGTCACCTCTTCCTAATAACATGCAGACTAGCTTTGGGGCAAATAACGTTGGCTCCTGAGCTTCACCAAGAGGCCAGATCATAGAAACTGCCACAATTAGTGATTAACAACAAAAAGTAGTTCATGATGGAATTGAGAGGACTGAAGGATCCAGGGAATCCTTGTTGGGTCTCTTTTCTTCTTTTCAAGTAGTATCTTCTATTTGCAGTGAGTTATTTTCTGTCTCGGACATTGTTCTTCCTCTGATTCAGCTTTTCTTGTTTCCCTGCATGAAAATTACACAGCTGCTGAATTTTTATCATCTTGTTACCAACCACCCTCAGGGAACTGGAACAAAATAAACACTAATATATTTTTTTACTTTACTAGAGGAATTTTTCAAGAAAGAACATTCACAATTTGTATCAAATCTCCACTCCTGGGCCAGTCAACTGGCACAGATGCACAGTTCTGTGTGTCCACCTTGTTTTCCAGGAACTTTTTCTCATGAGAATCCTGGGGTAATTCCTATAGAGCAAAATGTTTGTTGTGAAGTTGGGATGTAGATAAAACATTGCCTCAGGTAATAAAATAATCTCTTCAAGAAAAAAAAAAGTGACATTCTATTTTGTTGTATTGCTTTTGAATTTTAAAATCTCTGAAGGCAAAATTAATTTTCTTGTACTTTATTTGAGTATATAACAAACACTTAAATGGGATTTACTATGCAATTGATAACTTTTGTAATTTTTTTAAATCAATGAAGTGAAGCTAGTGGATCAAGGTATGTCTGATGCAAATGTTTGAAAAACAACACTGTTATTTTCCCCAGCAATGATATTAACATTTCTATTATTTTTGGATTGCTTTATTCTGTTTTTGTAGAATAAGAGATTGAACCCAGGGTCTATAAATTCCTAAGTCACACAGGCTGGGCTTCAACTGATGATCCTACTGCCTTCAGGTTTATTTTTTAAATTCAAATCTTTATTGGTACATTATGAATACACATCATCATCACATTCAACATTGAGAGTTTGTACCACAATATGACATGATGTGATTCTCATTTTTCCCTTTCCCTCACCCACCCTGAAACCCCCCACAGACTATATATATAAGCTTTGATTCCTTTTTTTTTTTACTATCATGTTCTTTTTCCCCTTAGTATTCATCCCTACAACGTTTTTACTTTTGAATATTTTCTATTTCACAATATCAACTATATATACTAGAACTCATTCACATCTTTATTTTCTCATATCAGAGAAAAGATATGATATTTACACATCTGTGACCTATTTATTTCACTTCTGAGAATGGCCTGAAGGTACATTTGTTGGAGTATGAATGACTCAATCTTATAATTTTTAATGTCAGAATAATACTTCATTCTATAAAAGATCCACATCTTCTTTATCCAGTCTCCAGTTGATGGACATTTTGGTTGTTTCCAAGATGTGGCAATCACAAACTGAGCTGCTATAAACATGGATGCACCTATGTCTCTTTGATACGACTCTTTTAAATCTTTTGTGTATATACCTAGCAGAGCAATGCCGGGTCAAATGGGACCTCTAATCCTAGCTTTTTGAGAAATCTCCACATTGATTTCCACAAATGTTGTACAGCCTCATCAACATTTGTTGCTGGCTAATTTCGAAATAGTATCCATTCTTTGTGGAGTGAGATGAAATCTCAGTATTGTTTTCATCTGCATCTCTCGAATAACTAGTGATGTTGAGCATTTCTCCATATATTTCCTAGTTGCTCTTAATTCTTCCTCTGAAAAGTATCTGTTCATTCCAGGTGCCCATTTTTGAATTGGGTCTTTAAATTTGGGTGGGTTGATTTTTAAAGCTCTTTATATATTCTAGATAGTAGCCGTTTGTCTGAGAAACAGCTGGTAAAGATTCTTTCCTATACTGTTGGTTGCCTTTTTGCTCTGTTGGTTGTTTCCTTAGCTCTCCAGAAGTTTTTTAATAGAATGAGATTCCATTTGTTGATTTCTTCTGCCCATTCTTGTGCTATAGAGATTTTTTTCAGGAAGTCTTTCCCTAAGCCAGTGTCTTCAAGAGTTTTACCTAACCTATTTTGCTGCACGTTTAGTGTTTCTGTTTTAATACTTATGTCTCTTATCCATTTTGATTTTAGCTTGGTACATGGTGAAAGAGATAGATCTAACTATACACCCTGACCAAGGTGGATTCATCCCAGGGATGCAAGGATGGTTCAACATATGTAAATCAATAAATGTAATATGCTATATTAATAGACTCAAGGACAAAAACCATATGGTCATCTCAACTGATGCAGAAAAAGTGTCTGACAAAATACAACACGCATTCATGTTCAAAATCCTATAGAAATTGAAATAGATGCTCTCTATCTCAAACTAAGAAAAGCTATCTATGAGAAACCATCAGCCAGTATCATATTAAATGGCCAAAAACTGAAACTTTCACACTAAGATTAGGAGCAAGACAAGGATGTCTTCTCTCACCACTTTTGTTCAATATAGTCCTGGAAATATTAGCCACAGCAATTAGTCAAGAGCAAGAAATAAAAAGAATAAAGATAGAAAAAGAAGAATAAATTGTATTATTTGCTGATGACTTGACATTCTATGTAGAAGATCCTAAAAACTCAACTAAAACACTGCTGGACCAAATCACCAAATTTAATAGCATAGCTGGATATAAAGTCAATGCTCAAAATCAATAGCCTTTGTATACACAAACAGCAGACCTACTGAGATAGACATTGAGAAGTCAGTCCTTTTAACAATAACACCCCAAAAAATGAAAGTTCTAGGAATCAGTCTAACAAAGAAGGTGAAAAAACTCTATTTTTAAAACTACAGCACTCTGAAAAAGGAGATAGAAGAAGATATCAAAAATTAGAAAGACACACATTGCTCCTGGGTAGGAAGAACAAATATCATAAAAATGGCTATACTCCAATAACTACTATATAGATTCAGTGCAATCCTGATTGAAATCTCAACAGCATATTTTACAGACCTAAAGGAAAAAAAATCCAAACATTCATCTGGAAGCATAAAAGATCTAGAACAGCAATTCTAAGCAACAGGTACATGGTGGGGGGTATTATGATTCTGAACCTGAAACTATACTATAAAGCCACTGTAATAAAAGTGCATGGAACTAGCAAAACAATAGAACTGAGGATCAGTGGAATAGATTAGAAGATCTAGAAACTCTCCAAATACACTGAGTCACCTCATCTTTGACAAAGGAGCCAAACATCCTCAATGGAAGAGAGATAGCCTCTTTAACAAATGATGTTGGAAAAACTGGGCTTTAACTTGCCTTCAGGTTTTTATAAAAACAGTTCTAACTGTGCCATATCAGTTTAGGATCAGTAGAGAGTACCTTTTGATAATGAAAAGAGCACTTAAGGTTTATTATTCTTAAAGATTAAAGAATGTTAAAATAATTGTGTTTTTAAAATGGCTGCCAACCTTAGAAGGCACTAGCCATGTTCTAGTAGAGAAGCTGGTCTCAAGAATTCCTAACTCAGGACTGATCTGGATGGACATCATCTATCAAGTCACATTTCATCATCCACAGCATTCTTTGTATTGTCATATTTGAATCATCAACTAAATGACACTGGTATTTATATGTTCTTTTCTTCTCCAGATTTCTTTTCACAGATTATCAATATTCTTTGTAGAAAATCATATCTATATTCAAATTTTTTTCTGATAATTCACAAATCAAAAAGTTAATATAATGGCACATTGGAAATAGAAAGCTGGAGCAAGTGGTAAATCATAGAATGCACCAACCGGGGGTGTTGTGCAGGGTGCTAATATTCATTGCTCACCGAGGCACATGAAGAATGTCTTGGCCTAATGTCATATGCCAGTTCTATGTGTGCTCATGCTCACTTCTTTGAAGACATTTTTTGCCTCTTCTTTGATTCCTGTTTCACTTAGAGGCAATGATAAGGAATATATTTTTGTAATTTTTCAGTCTACATTCCACTTGGTGATCACTCTGAGTGGAAAGTAGTAACTCCCTGTTCTTCTCAAATCCTAGATATTTGTCCCAGGAACATGTAGCAAGAAGAAACAGAAGAAAAGAAATCTCTGCAGAGGGACTGAAAACAAGTAATTAAGTGCTGTCCTCTAGCCTTTTAAAGCTTCTGAATTTATTCCAAACAAAATCTCGTGATATTTTGAAGAAGTTATTTCAGCAAAAATCTTCAAACTTTTTCTTATTTTCAAGAGTTTAGCTCCATTTGCCCTATTTCCCAATCACCCTCCCAAAACCAGAAATATACCTTTAAAAATCGATCACAAGATTTTTTTCTTCTACTGTGTACAAAAAGCAATTATTGAAAGACCACTATTTATGATAATATTATACAGAATACTGTCAAAGAATAAAATTCAGGAAAAAGATAATTGAGAAATCATTTAAGTATAAGAGACACATGCTCTTAGTTGCTTAAGAGAATATGGTTCACTTCTTACTCTTCCACAATAAAATGTGCAATTAACTCCTGAATGTTTGCCTGTCTTTAGTATTTTTCATTTATTTTTTCGGCCAAATTGAATTTAAATGTATTGTTGGTTACTTTTATTGTTTCCTAAGGAGTCCACCTTGATTAAAGTACTGTCCTAAGTTCTGGGATATATTATACAAGGTTTCCTTGGGGGAGCAAATTAAAATTTAATTCAGAGGCAGGAAACAAATAAAAGCAAATCAATGCTGGAGCTTTACAAGCATATCTGTCTGGGCAGTTCTGAATTATGAGTGAGTTTAACTTATTCATGTTCCCATAGCTTTGGGACAGATTCATATATATGGCACTGCTTCTTACAAGAAATTTATGTGATTCTGTGTTCACAGAGGTGTGAGATCAAATTCAAAAAAATTAAGTGTGTTATGAGAAAATACGTAACATCAGTGGTGTTTCTTTTGGGCTATGTTTTGTTGTTGTTGACATTATTATATGTTATCACCATATATTTTTAAAGTATCTTCTCCACAATTCTGTTCCAACAAGAGTGAACGTATTCCTCACTGTTTCTCCTTTACCAAAGGATCTCAGAATGTCCTTGGGCTCTAAGGCACCCCTATCATACAGCAATGCCTCTCAAACTCCTTTCAAGAAATTGGTGGCCAACAATACTCATTAAAATATATATTACAGGTTCTAAGACAAACCAAGTAACAGGGCTCATTTCTCCATTAGCCATAGGTGGTACGGTCCACAATACTTTCAGAGAACTACACAAAGGTAAAAAATGAAGGAAAAAAATCATATGAACTATTTTGGTTATATTTATTTTCATAGTAACATTTTTATAAAATGTTTACTATTTTATGAATGAAAGAGTCCACTGAAAATAATGAAGAGCCCTTGAAAATGAGAAGCCATCCTGCCTAGAAACCAATGTATTTGCAAGAAAGGCTCATGGAAACTGTACTTCAGCATTCAGAAACAAGATTTAGAAACCATGTCCTTGAAATTCATTTAGAACTACAACTTTTCTGGTTTCCATGAGGGCTCAGTAGGATGAACTCATTGTGAGTAGCATGGACTAAAGAATCTGTGAAAGGAGTTAGACCCTTAGACAGTTGTTGCAGGTGCAGAGGAGCAAGACCTGGAAAAGTGATTTGGAGGGCTGGATAAGTCCCCAGCCAGCTCTCTGCAGTATGAGTCCAGGTAGAAAGGTGAAAGTTAGCAAGAGAGTCCTGGAAGACACACTGGTCCAGCTCCAGCTGAGGGAGTCAAAGGAGGATGTTAAGGGGACCAGGCAAAATCTTTTTAAGGGCACAGTCTCTGCCAGGAGAGTGGGAGGTGGGCTGGGTGCCGGGGCCACTCACCGGAAACTGCTGCCTGCCAAGAGAAAGGAACATAGACAGGAAAGAGGCGGGCCAGGATGCACCTGCAGGCCCTGCTGGGACCTACTGTGAGTAATAACTGCTTCTTCACTTCTACTTTCCCAATCTCCTGTAGGACTCTCATTCCCTGCTACTAACCTGGGAGCATACAGGCAAAGGATTCTGGAAAATGGTAGCCAAGTTGACCACAAATCCCTGCATCTTTTGTGTTCTACTGTGGAATCATTTTCACCAATATAACACACACTCAACTGTGTGGATTTAGGCAGCAGTACACTCTCTATGACTCTAATGCTCTGTCCTATCATCCTGTTTAGTCACTGTGCTTTGGGGAGGCTCTTCTTGAGCTTCATGTCCTTTGCTTGTATGACAGTGGAAGTAACAAGAAGACATACTTCCAAGAAGCTTTTTGAGAGTTAAATGAGATAGAGTGCTTTTGTTTGTCTTATACCAGACTGTCAGATATATGGAAACTGTAAGTTACTGGTAGAATTATTAATAATAAAACAGAACACAATTCAAGTGACTGACTGTAACACAACTATTTAAAATAGTTCAAAATCTGCATTAGTCGTAATGCTTTTTTCTGTTGTAAGAATTCATCAGAGAGAAGAATCAGACTACTTACAAATGCAACAATGATCAGGTTGCTAGTTTTGTAGCAGCAGATTTGAAAACCAGTAGAAAAACGAAACAAAAGTAAATGTTCACTGTGCTAAGAGAAAATCACTATTACTCTAGAACTTTGCATTTATCTGTCTGTCTTTCAAGAATTAAGGTAATTTTGGGGGCCAGGGATTTAGCTCAGTGGTTCCCACATCTGCCTTGCAAGTGAAAGGGCCCACGTTCTATCCTGGTAACCAAGTACAACAATGCCAGGTGTGGAGACTCATGTCCACCAGCAATCAGAACCACATACCACAGTGGTGGGTGTGGTGGCTCACACCTACAATACTAGCACTTGCATGGCAGAGACAGGAGGATTGCTATGAGTTCAATGCTGACTTCAAGGGCCAGCTTGAACTACAAAAAGTGAGGCCATATGTTATAGAATGCAGTATTACTCTGCCATTAAAAATGATAAGATTGAGTCATTCATACTCAAATGGCTGTACCTTGAGGACATCCTCATAAGCAAAATAAATAGGTCACAGATATGTAAATATCATATCTTTTCTTTGGTATGAGAACATGAAGTTGTAAATGAGTTGTACTATGTATAGTTGATATCGCGAAGTAGAAAATATTTAAAAGGAAAGAATGTAAGGGTAAATAATGAGGGGAAAATGAATGTGGTAATAATAAAGATAAAATAAAACAAAGATTGTGTATATAGGTGGTGGGGGTTGCAGAGTGGGGGGAAAAGGGAAAAAATGAGAATCAAGTCATGTCATATTCTGGTACAAACTCTCAATGTTGAATGTGATGATGAGGTGCATTCATAATGTACCAATAAAGATTCAAATTTAAATTTAAAAAAACACAAATGTAAAAAGGAACAGTAAATAAACATGTAAATGTAATTAAGAATAAATAAATATTAGCTAAACTAAAAATAAATTTTTGTTAGTAACTGACTCATTTTAATACACATTGACATTGAGCTAGATCCAACAGGATGCTAGGACACCATGGTGAATATCATCCCATAGAAAACCTCTTGCTTTAGTCAGAACCTCCTCTCTTACTTTATTAGGAAATATTCCAAAATTAGCAAGTGACATTCATGTTATAAAAAGCATAGTGTAAATTGAATCAAAGTCAAAATAGTAAAAGTCTGGTCTCTAAATCAAGGATAGATTATTTTGGGAGCAATCCTACTGGGAAAATTAATCAGCCAGTTAGGACTATGACTAGGCTGAGCTTTCTTGCCTACAGACCAGCTATGACATATCTAAACCTGAGAACTTGACTCTTCATCTTCACCTCTGGAAACAACAAAGACTCCAGTGGTAACACATGCTGTGATGCTCCAGGGCAGAACTACACCAGGACCTTCATCTACTTAATCCTTCATTGTTCAAATATATATACATATATATGTATATATGTATGTACATATGTACACACACATATACATATATATGTACGTATGTACATACATATATACACACATACATATACATATACATATATACACATATGTACACATATATACATATACATACATATACATACATATATACATGCTGCCCTCTGAGTGGCCTGTTACATTATTTTCTCCAAATGGACTGAATAAAAGGTGTGGCAAGCTCGAATCTACTGTCTTGGCTACCCAGAGTAGTAAGGATCAGGTCCAAGCTCAGCTTCTTCTCTAAGTTTCACTTCTGCCTATTTATTAATTATTTCACTTTGTGTTGTAAAACTCACGGGAGACTAGAACTTACTGCTAAGATTCTACTTACATTCCCTTTCCTTGTTCCCTACAAGAATATGTTTCATATTCTTTTAATCACTACAATTTTTCAAGGACAGTTCTTTGACCATTTATGTAAAACTCACTGTAACTGACACATTTCTCTTACTACTTACTAATTCTGTTTGATAGAGACAGAATTCCCTATATTAGCTTGGTAGGCAGTCATCAGAGGGTATGTATTTCGCAGTTTACGTGACAACTAAATGTAGCTCTAATAGTAAGTTTTAACTTAGGAGATTTATTAAAAGGTAATCCATAAAATCTCCAAGAGCACTTTTAAGAGAGAGAGAAAAAGAGAGAGGGATAGATGTTGACTGATCCTTTCTCTTTCTGTGAGGCTGGGCTCTGAACATGTGCTGAGATGCTCTGCACCCTGAGGGCAAGAAATGCATCTCTAGGATGACTGAGCATAGGATAACAGGAGCCTCGGCTTCAGACACTGAAAAGCACTACATTGCCTGGACTTAGACTCTTTCTATTAAATATGTTCTACTTTTTAACAATTAGCTGGAACTATAAACTAAATAATAGAGTGAGTATTAAAATGTATATATAAAATTATAGGCACATTAAATCCTTTACTACAGAGACTGCTTTGAATCTTTACCTTAAGACCCATTAACTTTCTTTGCTACTAATATTTCAGTGACATTCAAAAACTGGCTTATAATTTAGAAGACAGCGTCCTGATGAGGGATAATTACAAAAGTCAGTAGGGAACATTTTATGGTGATATTTTCATCTGTGGGCTCCAGAAAAAAACGTGTACACTTTCAAGATTAAATTTATATGCTCTGCTCAAAATGCACTAGTAATTTTAAGAAGTAACAAGAATAATAGAGAATGGGCTTTTTTGTTTTTAGTTTTAATAAAACTGTCATGAAGACTCAGACACAGAACAACTAATATATTTAACCATCTAATTTTAACAAAGAGGACTTTGGCCAAAAAAATAGCTGGTTGCTTCTTCTGTCTAGACAAAATCACTCTGTAGACTGTTCTGAGCTAAGCCTAGGAAGTGATAAAATTGTATAATATTGAAGCCAAGTTTTCTTGCAGCACTAAATAATTCTATCACATCATTTTCTCTTTCAGTAATTCATTTAGAGTTACAATATTTGAGTCATATATTAAGCTTGGTGTTTAATATATAACTTATTTGTATCTTGTTTTTTACAATTCCCTGCAATGACAAGGTCTAATTTTATACAACATATATCTTGTTTCGAAACACAGGATTGGTGTAATGTTGATTAATTGTAAAATGTCAGTCACTGGCCATTTGTATACTTATAAATATAATGGAAATTGGAATATTCTTAAAGGATAAAAGATTTACACAGCGTTTCTATGTCTAATATACATCTATTGCTTGTCTCCAAAAGATGAACATATAACCACCAGAAGAGAAAAATATTCACAGGAGCACTATAAAGAATTTTTTTAAAAGGCTGGAGATTTAGCTCAAGTGTTACTGCACCTACCTTGGAAGCACAAAGGTCTTAGTTCGATCCCCAGTGACTCCAAAAAGTTAAAAATTTGGAGGTGATTCTAAAACTTGTTTTAAGGAGGATGAACATTATCAGTAGTGAAAGTGATAAACAGCTCCCACACACAGCATCGGAGATGAATCACAGAACCAGGTCTGAGGGGATAAAACAGGGCAGAGAGGGCAGCGTCCATGGCAATTTGAAGACTAATGAACTTAAAAATACATGTTAACTGGAAGTACAGACGACATGTGACTAAAATACTAAACACATGGCAAGTATATGGTGCATAGAAAATTCTCGAAAGTGGCTCCTTGGTTGATAGTAGGTAGAGAAAGAGAAGAAAGACTGATTGAAGGAAATTTGTTGGGAATGGTCTAGAGGTTTCCTGTGGGTGATTAGTTCAGGGCAGGCAAGTGGATGAGTGTTTTGTTATTATATTTCTTAAGTCACAAACGTGTGATATACTTATCTATATAATGCTATTTATAGTGTATGAAATAGTACTAATAAATTTTTTTTCAGAACTAACTGAAACAGTTGATTTCCAATTTTTAAGAATTCTATATATCGAGCCAGGTCTTGGACTCTATTTATAACTTCCAGGAACCCTGGGCATTTTTGTCTTCCTTTATGAAGACTCAATTTTCTGTTGATCAGCTTCATTGAAGTTAATTGATATTTTAGCATCTCAAGCTGTATTTTATTTTATTTGTATTTTTTTTGTGAAACATTGGTATTTATGTGATGGTTTGTTATGTTCCTTATTGCTTAATTGAATCTTGGTTATACATTCTAAAATGTGAAACATAGAGAACCAAGTTATTTTAAATGTTTATGGGTTAATTTATGGTTCTGCATTTGTGCACAAAATATATTTCTCACAAAGAAAATTGGACTTTTTCTATACCACCAAACTTGATGAATACTGCTTCAGCTCACTACTTTAAGATTTTATACAATATTTGGGATGTCATAGTGATAACTTAAATTGCCCAAGTAGTGCAGTGAAGTCTAATTGTATGCTATGTTCTGTACTCCGCTTTAAATCATCTAGAAGGTGGAAACATCAGACTTACTCAACATGTACTTCACAACTGTTGTTTAACTTCAATTTCATTAACAAATACTTTCTGAACACATGAGTGAATCAGTCAGAGTGCCTTCATCTCCAGGCCAGAGCACTAAAGAAGGGATGCAGAATAAGACAGTTATGCAAAAGCAACCCAGCAGAAGAATATGCGCTAGAAAGTCTAAATGAAAAAGGTTATTTTAATTAGGTCTGGGGCTTAGGAGATAAAGATGGAGAAACTTGGGAGTTGGGATAGATTTGAAACATAGATTTGATATAATATTGAAAGCAGAAGAAAAAGTAGTCCTTAGAGGACTAGACTAAAAGTCTAAGCAAAAGGACAGAATCCAGTGGGGGGCCCAAAAATGAAGAGATGGTAACTGTCCAGAAATGGTGAAGAAAAGGGAAATTTTTGAAGTTAAAACTCTCTACACTGTTAGCAACTCATTTCTCTCTTTTCTGTTCTTGATTTTAACCAGATTGGTCCTTTAAATGTATGTCCAATCAACTCACTCCCCATCTGCAAATTAGCTAACCTCCCTTTTCAATGGTAACTTGCAGGATTTAACCTCAAGAACCTTCAAAATAGGGTCATAACAGTTATAATGAGCAATTATTTCTACTAATCTCCTTATGTAAATCTATTTCACACAAAAAAAAACTTTCTACTATTCAGTCTTTGATTTGTACGCTAGGTTCCATTTGCTTTTACATGTCAGCACAACCACCACAATATCATAGCCTATGTCACCTATTTCAAGATGTGTAGCAAGACCTATTCCTTTCAGAACTTTCTTTCAATCCATCAAAAAAGGTTTCTTCTATAAAATTCTGTACAGGACATTGATTATAACAATAAATAAATAATAAGATGAATGAGAAATATAATGAAGGAAGGAGGAAAATCATAAATAAAAATAGCATAGCGATCTTTAGGCCTAAAGAAAACAAGTTGTCAGATTAAAACACTTGTGAATCTTCTAGGAAAATACATAACAATATACATTATGTTTACACATTTGAAGGATGTAATGGACATTAAAATTTTTCTAGAGCCATAAATTACTGACAAACTAAGCAAGAGTTACCTGAAACTCTGTAGCCCTGACCATTGCACTTGGAAGAAGGATTTCCAATCCTAAAAATAATTTTCACATTTGGACTGTACATCCAGAAAACTAACAACCACATATGGAACATAAGTAAATAAAACATTTTCTGACAAGCAATGCCCAAGACAGCTTACATTCTGAGGAATCTTTTGTTAATATTTTATAGAGTTGTGCTTTAGCAAACCAAGCAATTGTACCAAAGAAGAAGTCATGAACAACATAGAGGCTCTCTGTAGAATATAGGGAAAGGATTTATCTGTGAAACATGTCTGGCAGATCTAGAAAGTATCCCAAAAAGAAGATTTTGGAGTGGAAAACCTGTATAAAATTTTAAAAAGGGAATAAAATAAGATTGAGTTTTCTCTGTATAAAACAGGAACAACAGTAGTAAAGATGGTTTTGCTAAAGATACTTCCATGACAAAGAACACTCAAAAAACTTCACAAATATGAAACCTGCACTCCAAAACATTTTAAAGAATATCTTGGAGAAAAATAAGGAAAGTTACAAATCCAGGAGACCTAACACAGTCAACCCATGAGGCCAAACAAGAAACTGATGGGAAAAGGCAAAAGTAGGATAACAGAGCCAAGAACAGGAAAAAATGCCAGCACTAAATTTACCTATATCAATCATAACCATTAATGTCAATGGACTCAATGCACAAATTAAGAGATACAGACTGGCAGAATGGATCAAGAAGCAAGATCATACAATCTGCTGCATACAAGAAACACACCTAATTCAGAAAGAAACCCATGGACTGAAAGTAAAGGGTTGGAAAACAATACTCCATGCAACAAGAAACAGCAAAAAATCAGGAGTGGTGATCTTATTTGCAAACAGAATAGACTTTAAGCCAAAACTGATAAAGAGAGATAAAGCTAGACTCTATCTTTTAGAACAGGGAAAAATCCAAGAGAAAGAAATAACAATCTTAAATATTTATGCACCAAATTCTAATGCACCCAACTATATAAAACAAACATTAATGGACATGAAAAACCAGATAAACTCCAATACAATAATAGTAGGGGACCTCAATACCCCATTGTCACAAAGAGACAGATCAACTGGACAAAAAGTCAATATGGAAGTACTTGAGATAAACCCTACTCTTCAGCAAATGGACTTAATAGGTGTCTACAGAGTGTTTCACCCCACAAAGTCAGAATTTACATTCTTCTCAGCTGCTCATGTATTATTCTCCAAAATAGACCATGTGCTCATTCATAGAACAGGTTTAAGCAAATATAAAGGAATTGAAGTTATCCCTTATATTCTGTCAAATCACAGTGCCCTGAAATTGGAGCTGAATAGCAGAAGAAAGCCCAGTATCCTCATATACACATGGAAACTGAACAACACTCTACTGACCAACCAATGGGTCACAGAAGTTAGAGAAAAAATTGGACAGTTCTTACAACTAAACGATAATCCCTGTACAACATATAGAAATTTACGGGATGCAATGAAAGCAGTTTTATGAGGAAAATTCATAGCGGTGAAGGCCTACATCCAAAAAATGGAGCAAGCTCAAATAAAAAAATTTAATGCTGAACCTCAAGTGACTAGAAAGAGTGGAGAAAGACAAACCCAAAGCTCTCACTAGGCAAGAAATTGTAAGGATCAGGGCAGAAATTAATGTAATAGAAACTAAAAAGACAATACAAAAATTCAATGAATCATATGAAATAAATAAAATATGGCATACCTTTTAAAATTATCAATGGGGAAAAAGCATACTGTTTACCCTTCTTTCTGGGAACTTGCATTTTAAGTGGCCCAGAGACTATGACTTTGAACATAAATGGAAAAAAAAAATGTAGTCCTGGCACACTGCCAAAGGAGAGATGCTCCTTTGTTATTACTTATGTTATAGTCATGTGACAATAGTGTTCATGAGGGCTCATCTATAGGGAAGAATGCAAGTGAAAATACTTTATGTGAAAGGAATGATGTGACACCAGCTTTTGGGTTAAAAACAAACAAAAATGTGGAAAAGATAGAAAAGGGAAATGTGTACATTTATTTCCCAATGTGACATATCTAAATACCCTATTAAATTAAAGAAAGATATTTGGCTAAATTATAAAAAAGTACAGATTTTCAATATGTGATTTGATGATAGAAATTTCAGATAATAATATAAATAATTAATAAAGTAAATTGGTGTAAGGGGTAACAAAAGAAAAAAAAGACAAAGTGTAAGAAAAAAAAGAAAGTAAAATCTAAAATATCAGAAAAGTCTTCACTCTTCAGAGGTGAAAATTAATATTGACTCATACAGTTGATATAAAAGAAATAAAAATTCTCACATACTTTCTCAGTGTGATGGCAAATACTGAAGAGTAGAAAATGAAGACATTTTTTAGAAGGTCTCCTTGGGGAGAAAGACTTTGGTATGAAAAATAATTGTCTCTTATCCTGAATTCTTTATGACTGTATTTCCTGATATGTTAATACACATTGGTAAAAGCACATAATTTTTAAAGCAATATTCTGTATTATTTAAACATGTAACTTTTTATTTTTGTAAAAATAAAATTAACATTCATAAATTCATCTGTTTCCAAACATTTAAAGCAACACATCATTATTAAACCAGGATATATGGGTCCTTAACTTACTGTGGAAATTGTTTTAGTCAAGCAGGAAAGTTTTTGCATACAAAGTAGACAGATGATGTTTCACAGATTTAAATGATGGACAGATTGGACGCTCAATTTTGATTCCCTTCAGGGTCATTTTGTCACACTGAGTCTTCATAATCACACTAAAAATTCTCTGAAGTGCTCAACTGTTAGAAACAAAGTATAGATAAGTGAATATTTTCTTTTTTTAAATCTTTTAATCTTTACTGGTACATTACATATATGCATCATGATTGTACTACATAATGGGGATTTGTACCAGTATAAGACACAACTTAATTCTCATTTTTTTCCCATAGCCCGACCCACCCTACCACCCCCCATATACATAAAATTTGTTTCCTTACTTTTTTGTTACAATCTCATCATTTTTCCCCCTTCACCCTATTTTACATTGAGCATTTTCTATTTCACAATATATAACATACAATTCTAGGACACATTTACATCTTTATTTTCTCATACCAGAGAAAAGATGCGATATGTACCTATCTGTGACCTATTTATTTCACTTATGAGGATATCCTCAAGGTATGTCCATTTAAGTATAAATGATTCAAACTTATCATTTTTCGTGGCAGAGAAGCATATGAAGAAATGCTCAACATCATTAGTCATTTGAGAGATGCAGATGAAAACAACATTGAGATTTCATCTCACTCCACATAGAATGGCTGCCATTTCAGATTCAGCAAACAGCAAATGTTGGCAAAGCTGCGGAGAAGAAGGAACGCTTCTCCACTGTTGGTGGGACTGTAGACTCGTACAACTTCTGTGGAGATCAGTTTAGAGATTCCTCAAAAAGCTAGGATTGGGGCCGGGGAGTTAGCTCAGTGGTTCCGGCGCCTGTCTTGCAAGCGCAAGGGCCCGGGTTCGATTCCCTGGTAACCACATAACAATACTGGGTGTGGAGACCCACGCCCAGCAGCAACCAGTACCACATCCACAGTGCCGGGCGTGGTGGCTCACGCCTGTAATCCCAGCACTCAGGAGGCAGAGGCAAGAGGATTGTGATGTGAGTTTGAGGCTGAGCTCAGGGCCAGCCTGAACCACAAGGCGAGACCCTGTCTCAAAAAACCTAAAAAAAAAAGCTAGGATTGGAGGTCCCATTGACCCGGCCATTGCCCTGCTAGGTATACACACACAAGAATTAAAAGACTCATATCACAGTGACATATGTGCACCCATGTTTATAGCAGCCCAATTTGTGATTGCTACATCTTGGAAACAACCCAAATGTCCATCAGCTGGAGACTGGAGGTTCTTCTACAGAATGGAGTATTACTCTGCCATAAAAAGTGAATATTTTCTTATGTAAAAGCAAATACTTGTCTTATATGTTACGTATATTGAGTGCATAGCTTCAAGGACATGCATGACTGTCTGCTTGTAGGTGATCAGTATTAAGCTGTAATATTTCAGCCTTCAGTTTGGTGATAGGATGTTTTGAAAGAGTGTATAATCTTTGCTAGTGTGCTGTCTAAGAAACACACCACAGATTATAGCCAATATTGTTATGCTTATTTGTTTAAAAATGTATAGAGAACAAACAAAAATAAATGTTTATTATGTATATAATCACAATAATGTAAATTGATAGTACTTAATATTTTTCATATATTACACAATTTATGAATATAAGTTTGGGATACATATAACCAATACTGTAACATTTCTCTAACTCAATCTCCCTCCCAAGGGTGAGAGTTTCCACCATCTCTCAATAACGCCACAGGAGGTCAAGATTTTAACACACAGACTCTGGAGAATATTCCAAATCCAAGTCACTACACTGTGTTATTGCTCTCTATTTACCAGGGTAGAATAAATCCAACATGGATAGTTAGAAAGTTGAATATATTTCCTGAATTAGAAGTATAGTGAAATTAGAAGGATAGTGATTTTCCATTGCTAGGAAATGACACCTGATACACAGCTTAAGGGAGGAGATATACTTTGACTTATGTTTCCAGACCATGGTGGGCTGTTTCCAGAGTAGAAAAATCAAGGCAGAAAGCCACAATTGGTGAAAACTGTTGAGTCACTTGCAGTTAGGGTTCAGGGAAAGAGAAAGTGAGAAAGAGCCAAGAGAATGACATACATCAGACTCATGCCCCAGTGAGCCGTGTCCTCCAAGCAGGTTCTACTCCTAACATCCATTCAGTGATGACTTCGTCCATGATATTGATGAGGTTACACCTGTGGTCTAGTCACTTTCCAAAAGCCCTGCCACTCAACACATCAGAAATCGATAGACATTATTATCTAAACCATAATAGATAGAAATTTAATTTTAACTTTATGAGACTTTAAACTAATGTGGGGTCTTAGCCTTGTAATCCCAGCACTCGGGAGGCAGAGGCAGAAGTCAGGAAGCAGAAGCAAAAGGATCTATGAGAGTTTGGGGCTCCTGTGGGCTACCTAGTGACTTCAAGGCCAGCTTGAACTCCACAAGTAAGAACTTGTTTCAAAAAACTAAAACAGATACTAAAAAAAAAAAAGATTTTAAAATAGAGTAAGTATAAAATTGCATATTTGATAAAAATATGCAAACTTCCTTCATATGTAAACTAAACTCCCCACTTTTGATTTCAGTTATTTTCTCATCACATTAGCAGCAACAGCTCTCAATTACATGCATGTGCAGTGTCTTATAGTAAGGAATTTTAGATGTAGTAGATATTAAAGTAAGTGTACCCTGTTACAATTTGCATATAAAATGTACCCCAAAAATCTCACCTTAGGAGGCAGCCTGCTTGGGAGGAGCAGGACATTGGAGGCCCAACTAAAACAGGGCATTGTAGTCCCAGGATCCTCCCTCCCTTCTCTGCTTTCTGACCATCATGTGTTGAGGACCTGTCCTCTGCCATGCCCTCTGCACTGTGCTGTTTCTGCCTTGAAGCCAGCAAACAACAGATTGAATCTGTATGCAAATATAAACCTCCTTTTTTTTTAGGGAGTAGGAGTCAAATATTTCATCCCAAGGACAAGAAAGTGACTAAACATGCTCCAGCCCCACTATCCACTTAGTTTCTTCACTTCCCTCGTCAAAACTCTCAGTTCTCTTGGTTTACGAATATAAGATACATCACTTAACTTTTGGGTTATTCTTACTGGTTATTAGCTTTTCTCTCTTCTTCACTGACATCTTCAGCTTCAGCTGTATTTTCTCTCTGCTTCCTCTTTCATGACTTGTGGTAGACAGACCATCCATCCCTAAGACTGCCTCCTGCTGTTCACCTGTTTTCAGTCAGGACTTGTGACTTGTTGAGGACCAATAAAGGAGCAAGAGTGAGAGGATATTAGTCCCACACTTATGCTACAAATGGTCTGTTCTGTGAAGTATCTGTAGCCCTCACCAGACTTGAAACAAGTGTGTGTGTGTGTGTGTGTGTGTGTGTGTGTGTGTGTGTGTGTGTGTGTGTGTGTCAGGAAATTGTCTTGTGAAGATGTACAGTGAATGTCCGGGACTTTGAGAAACCTCCAGCACCTGGAGCCTCAGGCCTCCAGGTAAAGGGAAATGTATTTTGTCAAGAACTTGTGATCCTGGAAACAGATTGACCCTTACCTGAACCTACAAGGTGAGACTCAATTTTAGTAACAGCTTAATTGCAATATTTTAGAACCTCAAAGACAAAAATCTAGGTAGACCATGCCTGGACTCCTGATCCAGAAATGTGTATTTTTTTAAACCACTAAATTCATGGTAATATTTTCAGTGACAATAAAATTAATACCAAAAATAGAATATTCTTTGATTATCTATTTATCTATCTATCTGTCATCTATCATCTATCAATCTTTCATCTATCTCCATATATATTTGCCAAAGTGTTGGCTATGTCCACCTCTAGCAACTTCCAATATTCTGCTGGAAATAAGCACTTCTCTCGATGAGGATACAACGTCGGTAATTATAAACTCTTACAAATAGTCTACATCTGGTCTCCCACCTTGAGATCACCACCTTCCAGCTCATATATTCTCTTGTTTCCTGCAGCATACTTTTGACCACCAAATCTCTGGTTGTGCTAACCAACCTCTTCCCCATTCTCTCCCCTTCCTATTTTCTTCCAGTTCCCTTGTCTGTGTGACCATCATGAACCCATTTCAGCACCTGGCCATGTTTTTCCCTACTGTATTATGAGTACTGTTATTGGGGCCAATTCTCCAGTTCTGCTCTCAGCTGATTGGGTGAATATTGCTGCCAAAGCTCCCACAATAAGAATAGCTACTGTATTTTTCAAACTATGGTTGCAATTCTAAATGGGCTTGTAGCATTGCTTGTCCATCATTGCCTATCATGTATTCTTTCCCTGTCTCCCCAGAGGAGTAGAACACTTCACAATTCCCCCCTCAAACCTTCACAAAATGCTAAACAGCTAATTTATCATAAACAGTAGAGACCTTAGAATAAGTTCCATGGGAAAAGCCCAATCTCTCACTAAATAAAATCACTTAGCAATGGTAATTTCAATAGAAAAGTGGTTTCATCAGGAGTGAATCATCACACCTGAGCTTACCAGTCATATCCTCATTAAATTTCCCAAAACTGTTCCTGCTGTTGTGTGGGGTTATTTTTCCTCCTGGAAGGGAAATATGTCATTCTTAATATCAGCATTCTTATTACCACCAATAATCTTGTATTAAAAACAAACACAAATTAGGAAATAACCTTCCTTGCCCTCATATCCTCTGTGCTATTTCTCTATTTTGCCTCTTTCTCCCTTGAAAAAAAAGAACACCATCACCTTTTTAGTCCTTTCCTGTGCTATTCTTAACTCACCTCAGTTGATTTCCAGTCACAATTCTTCCTGAGATTGCCTCTATTAATGTCACTGGTCCTTCTGTGTTGTCACATCCACTTCCAGACCTTGCTCACCGACCTAGTAGCAATTTTTGTGATAAATAACAGTTGCCCTCTGTAACCTTTCTTCTTTTAGATTCAATTACATCACTCTCCTCCATGCGCTCTCTGGCCTCCCAGTCTGCCCCTTGTAACTTCATTTGGTCTCCTGTCACTGTCCCCGTGTGAGGGCTAGGATTTTAGAAAAAAGAATGATCATATGCTAACACAATGTGCTGTATGGTAATCATCATTTATTTATTAACTGAGTTAAGAATATTAGTTTGTCTAGTTCTGAAAGCAGCTTGGGTTGTGTTTCCCATTCTGGCTACTTAGGAGCTACACAAACCTGATAAAGGCTGTCTGAGGGCTGTGAGAATATTAAGTGAAAAACCATGTATTAGGAGCCCAGAACAATTGCAATGCATGCCTCATGAATGCCAGAACAACTACAGTTGTCTCATCTGTCAAGACTCACTTTCTTCATGTCATCTCCTCAGAGACACCTTCATCTAAAGAGGCTTCTAATCTCAAGTCCCATCAGATTATTTTATTTAAGACATTAACCATTCATAGATATTATTTAATCAGCATTTGAATTCCCACACTGTTGGCTGATGAATGAATCCCAAATCTCACAGTGGTACTTAAAATATAAAACTATTTCATTTAAATACTGAGAAATTGTTGTTGAGTGAATTCATGAAAATATAGTATTCCTTTCATTTCCTGAGACCAGCAAACAAGGGGTTGTTTATTTGTAATTTCTGATATCCTCCAGGGTTACAATCCAATGCTGCATGATTCTTCTCTGCAGCTTAGGTGCCATTCTCCACTATTCTCTCTACTCTTCCTGGTCTCAGAAGCCTGCACTATGCACAAGCACTTATAAGTCTTCTCTAGTTTCTTAGAAGAAGCCAATTGGGAGGTCAGCAGCAGATGGAAGAGAAAGGAGAGTGAATTTAGGATTTTTAATTCCAAACATTCTTACTTGGGAGATGGCTTCATGCTGACCACCTTTCTGCAACTCAAGATCTGGTGAGTCTCATGATGGTTCTCCTGGCCTCTTTCTTTCCAAGAATCATTCCAACTTTTACTGATTCCTTATTGATTAATTTTTGTGCATGGTGTAACTATGATAACATTTTTCTACTTTTGCTATTAGATCCACAGTACAGTTTTATTCTCTGGGTTTTCTTTACATCTTTCAACTACTTTTATAAATTGCTCCCTTATTAAATGATTCCCTGATATCTTGAGTGTACAACTATTTTTGATGAAATATATTGCAGAATTTAGATGAAATTTTTGCTAAGTAGTCTTATATCATCTTATAATCCTTAGGCCCTTCTTGGCTTGTAATTAGGATAGAAATAAGCTCAGCTTATCTTTAGGTGTCCAAACTGCTATTTATTCTCACTACATAGAGTCAACTCATTTCTTCCTGTCTTGTTATGGAAGGAATAAGAGAAAAGAAGAAATGCAGTAGTGCAATTGTGTTGTAGATATATAACAGTAGACCAGGAGTTAGCAGACCCTAGGTAAGTTTTAAGAACCAGATGATAACTAATATCAGGTTCTGTTAATAAAACACTTCTGCTCTTCTCCCCTTCCTAAAACACTATTTTATTCTGCAAAGATAAAAGTTATTCTACATATAAACCTTCATTTTAAAAATGAAACTATTGTCTACAAACCAAGACCATCAGCAGACTCTGTTAAGAATCTTTTCCTTATAATATGTGCTGAAGTTGCCTCTTTGGGAAATAAAGGTTTTCATCTACTCACAAAAAATACTGTAAGCAAAGACAGACTTGAAATAACACATTGTAACTATGCTCACTGAAACTTTTAAGGGTTCTTGAAACTTAGTGAGTTAATTTTGAACACAATCAAAGAAAATGTAATTAAGTTTCTGAAATGTAATTATCATAATAAATTTGAAAACCAGTGCCCTAAACAAATCCAGGTAGTCAGACTATACTTAAATGTTGTTTTCACTATTTAAAATAAAATTGTATTTCTAGTTTGATTCATGCTCCAAATAAACCAGCATATTAAGAACTGCAAAGAGGGGAGGAATTGTATGCAACATTTTATGATTTCCTATTCCCAGAACATATCCTACTCCCCCAGTTCTTTTACAATGCATGTTTTTCAATTCATATTTTAAATTAAACCTTGGGGATTACTCAAGCATGACTGATACACTTAGATAATATCAGGTATTCAATACACACTATGTGCCTTTGATTTACCTGACAAGCGACAACAAGGGTGTATTGAGCAAAGCACAAACACTATCACTAAATGAATACTTGCAGGACTTGCCTGTGGTTATTGTTATACAAGAACAGAACTCTTGTTCAATATCCTGTCTGGGAAGCAGACTTTACCAGATGCTCCCCAGGAAGGGCAAAGCCACCCATAATGCAATGGGATGGATATGCAATTCTATACCCTGGAGGGAGCACACTTCATCCTGCCCCAGGTGGTGGGACACTTGTGCATACTGTTTATATTCCAGTGAGAATAAGCATCTTAAAACAGTGTGTATGTAAGGATTTTTAGTAATGTAGACTTTACTTTCCAAAGTAACGTGTTTTCTATAAAATGCCACAATAGGAAGTATTAAATTGTTTATAATTAGTTGGGTTTTTTTCCTAATTTTTGATGCAAAAAGGACTCTTTTACTTTAAAATAATGTGGAACATATAGTATCATAGTACTATGTTTACTAATGTTCTCAACTCATACCCTATCCATTGTTCACTGTGAACAAAATCACTAACCTTGGCCAGACAGTACACACAAGAGAATGGCACTCTGCCACGACTCTGAAGGGGCAGCTGGGAAAACCACACCACAGCCTCTGTAGGAGTTAGTGTTGGAGGCCGAATCAAATCCATGGAGCAGCTGTGAGGAAGTGATAGACTTGGTGGAGCACTTCCTGTTCCTGTACTGGCCCAGCTTCCCTGATTGGCTCTGGGATCAACCACAGAAGGTCCAATAACCTCTTCAGATAGGACTGCAAATCCAAACTAGCTTGAAAAGCTGAACTGTGTTAAAATTAAAAGAAAAATGTAAAAAGTTGAGTGTAGCTCCGTGGCACACACAAGCATGCAAACACAAGCGTACACACAAAAATCAGTGCCCATCTCACCAGGTAAGAAGGTCCACTTCTATCTAGACTGCCTTCTGCTTCCACTAGGCCTCCAATCAGAGCCCAGCTCAAGGTGTTCTTTCTTCAGAAACCTTCTGAGGCCCTTGGTCTTTGAGTGCCTGGCTCCCCAGCTCCAGCCGGCTGGAAATAAACAACCTCAGTTCAACAAGCATCTCTCTCCACTCTGTTCCTGGGGATCAGACTGGGGGCTTTTCCGCTGTGTTAAATCCCTAACTTTTTAATTTTTGAGATCAGATATCACTAAGTTGCTAACTTATCCATACTGAGGTCAAATTTTTGAGCCCATGGGCTTAGTCTCTCAGAAATGTGAGCAGTACACACACACACACACACACACACACACACACTTACACACACACACACACATCACAGATATTTACAGTCTTGCTAGAATATATCATTAAAGCATTATAGGTTAAACCTAGGTAAAGGCTTCAAGTATTTTTCAAAAATATACAGGGAGTAGGTGGTAATATCTAAATCAGAACCCAATTCTTAGAGTTTCACCATAAGCATAATTTATATTATGTTGGTTGTGTCTCATCAGAATGGTGTTTATAAGGATGGGGCTTCAGGTTCGGTACACAGCAATTAAAAAGATGGAGTGGGTACCCCGCCTGGCTCCCAGCTCACTCTTGCTAAAGAGTACACAATTACAACTACACTGAATGCCTGAAGTGAGTGACTTATGTTAACTAGCATTTGGACAGCATTCCTTACAAGTTACTTCTCATACTGTGAAATAATTGTAAATACCATTCACAAGAGCTGATGACTTACAGAAACTCCATTTAATTCTTAACAATAATTTTCATAGGGAGGCAATGTTGCCTTTACTTTTAGGTAAGAAAATTGAGCTTCAGGGAGCCAAAGGAATTTGTCTGAGGTTAGACAGCTGATGCAGTTAGAGGTCATTCCCTCCTTTATTTAATTTTGCATTTCTTTCAGGAACTTCTCTCTCCTTAGAAATAGAGCACCTCCTGGACCCACTTGCTGTATTACTCAGACCCTGAAGGACCTATGGGATGAATCATCACTATATGCCATTTCTCTCTGCTGATGATTATTATATCCATTGTGTGGAAGAGAAGCACAATATAATTTGCGAATATAAACATTATTTTCAGAATTTTCTAAAATTAAAAAAATTGCCAAAAGAAAGAATTAATAATTCTGACACATTCTGCCTTATTATTAGACAGAGTTGAAAGCTAAAAAATGAGAAAAGTTCTAGAACAAGTTTTGGGCCTGTCCTTAGTATTATATTATTATTTCCATACAATGGAAACTTGGTTAGTAAGAAGTTATGGAGCTCTAGATAGCCTAATAGAAGTATGACTCCTTTAGATTTCTTTTCATTGGTATATGGTTGCAATAGACAATAATTGCATTCATCTTGGGGAACTGGTACTGGTAAGTTTGGATTTTTTTTCCTTACCTTTCTGCTCCCCATCACTCTGCTCTCCCTGCTTCTTCAATCCTTCTCCCACCTCTGTAGTCTACTTTGTTGTTTCCTATGAGCTCTTTCATTTTTCTCTTTAATTCATTGATGTCTGGGCTTTAACATATTAGGGAAAGCATGAGATATTTAACTTTTCATGTCTGAATTATTTCTCCTAGAATTATGATGCACTATTTATTGATCTGTTTGTGATCTGTGGCATTTCTGGCCACAGTCTCAGACTAGAAATCACACGGTGTCATTTCCTTGGTTATTCTGTGGAGAGACGAGAAAAGGAGGGAGAAAGGAAGACATCATGTAGTCTCTGCAGGACAAACTCATGCATTCTGACTACGCATCTAAATTTCAGATTAGACCAGAAAATCTATTATATTTTCAAATGCTTACATGTGCATACATGTCATTTTCATAGGTAGAACTGACAGCATCTTGTGAACTGAGGTAAATCTTTCTTGGCCAAGAAAATACTCTCAGATTTACAGATCAATCATCATGTCTTCCCTGAAATCATACCTTCCCAACAGTATGGTTAGAAACTCTCACATTCCCAAGGTACTTTGCAACTTTATTATAAATTTTATCATGGCTTATGTTCATTGCCAGGGTCTCACCGCTGGGTACGGTGGTGTCAGCCAGGCAGAGCAATGGGGTGACCGAGCCAAAGGGCTAGGATGAGAAATAAGTAAAGACAGGACAGTGGGACTTGGAAGGGCTCATCAGTCAATACCGAATGAATGCCACATTTATTTAACAGCCTTCTTTTATACATTTCTTAAGTACCACCCTTGAGCCGACTAGCTTCTTTCAAGTGTACAGAAAAGAAAAAAGTTAGTGAAAGAACTGGAGGGCTGGGTGCGCTGATAATATTCTTAATTTAATCTGGCATGAGGGTGTGTAAAGGTTCTTAGTTTAACCTGCTGTGAGGTTGTGTAAAGGTTCTTAGTTTAATCTGGTAAAGACAGTAATTATTCTTGAGGAAAGTAGACAATGTTGGGCTCTGATCCAGAAATTAGGCCAACTTTTTCTCTCCTGCATGGGCAGGCATGACACTGTAGAAAATGGCTCCCAACAGTTCACAATGATTTTTGAGCTCCTCTGTTCCCCCACAGCCTTTAGACTCTGTTCTCCTTGGTAAATAGCTTCTTTTGTTCTGTTCATATTCAGAAATTAGGGGTTAATAAGGCAGGCTGTGTTGAAGATGTCACTCTCATGATCCATCTCTGAATGTCTGACTCTGGCTATATAAAATCATAGCAGTTATTCACATTTGAGCATAGTTAAATACATTTTCCCTGAAAACATCTAACAAATCTATCTTGCTGAAAAGTGCTTATCTTTAGTTATATATGCAAAAACATCGTTTGAGGGCCGGGGAGTTAGCTCAGTGGTTCCGGCGCCTGTCTTGCAAGCGCAAGGGCCCAGGTTGATTCCCCGGTAACCACATAACAATACTGGGTGTGGAGACCCACACCCAGCAGCAACCAGTACCACATACCACAGTGCCGGGCATGGTAGCTCACGCCTGTAATCCCACACTCGGGAGGCAGAGGCAGGAGGATTGTGATGTGAGTTTGAGGCTGAGCTCAGGGCCAGCCTGAACCACAAAGCGAGACCCTGTCTCCAAAAACCTAAAACAAAACAAAACAAAACAAAAAAACAAAAAAACAAAAAACATCGTTTGAATACTAAACAGATGGAGAAATCAGCAGCATCTGTAAGCTACTTGATCAGAACAGATTAGGACCTTGTAAGGGCAAACTGAGTATGTTCAAAGAAGGACAGAGCTTTATCTAATGGAAATTAAGTGATACTGAACACTGTACAGAACTTAGGCTTCTTCTTTTTCTATCATTTGCTATTGTGTTTTCAATTTTTAATTTCATTTGCCATCATTTCCAAGGTGTCAGTCATAGCAGCATTTATGTTGATATACATGTGTGCACTGTTTAGATTTATTTACTTATTTCTCAAGTCAATCAAAATGTTGCTAAACACAGATCTTTGTATAAGTCAAGAGTATATACTGTTTCATTTATAAGGGTATATTGAACTTGAAAAGTAGCAGGGCATTGTGGTGTAAATAAGTCTGTGTCTATATATTTTTCATCTCTGTGTTTCAGAGGCCCACAACATGCTCACTGTTTATTCATTTCTCTGAAAGCAGGTGGGCAGAATCTCTGTTAGTGACATTCACATCAATCAATTTTTCTGTTCACATCCAGTTTTTACAAAGGTTAAAAGAAGAAAAAGAAATTAATAGCTCACTTCAATGTTTCACAATGCTGAATGTATGACAGAATCACTAGACTAGCTTTTAAAAGAGTGACACAGGGGCTCTGACTCAGACCAGTAAATCAGAGCTTCTCAGGTGATAGGACAAGCAACACAGTTCTAAGCCTCTACATGATTTTAAAGTTCTTCTGGTGGTCTTCCTGGGCAGCCATGGTTAAAAGCCAAAAGTTTAAAATTCTCTTATTTAGTGAGTCATGTCAAGCTGTGCTTCTTTCTTCAGATAATCAGAGGTTGACAAAAGCAAATTACAACTGCTGTTTGTCTGGTTTCATAACTCCTGAAAATACCATTAGAAACTATACCTGCATGAAAGACAGACATTCATGATGCAAATGACCTTTTCACAAAGGTGAAATCGATTGTTTGTGACATTCTGTTCTTTGTTAGAGAGGAAAACCATTAGTGAGCATCATCAACAGGGGCGGGTCCAGGCAAAATAGAAATCGTTCCCTGAAAGCACAACTCTACAAGAGGGCAGAGTAGAATCATTTTTAGTTCATATACATAAAATCATAACCTGAACTACATTTTACATTACAATGTACCTATCATTGTTTTTTAAGCCAATAATGAATTTAAAATCTATATTTCATTTCTATTAAATAATTTTGAGTTTCTCATCTTAACCATTTAGGATATTACTAATTGATCCTCTTAAAAAAGTTTTATTGGGGCCGGGAGTTAGCTCAGTGGTTCCAGTGCCTGTCTTGCAAGCTCAAGGACCTGGGTTCGATTCCCCAGCAACCACATACAATACTGGGCGTCGAGACTCATGCACAGCAGCAACCAGTACCACATACCATAGTGCCGGGCATGGTGGCTCACTCCTGTAATCCCAGCACTCGGGAGGCAGAGGCAGGAGGATTGCTGTGATGTGAGTTTTAGGCTGAGCTCAGAGCCAGCCTGAACTACAAAGCGAGACCCTGTCCCAAAAAGAAAAAAAAAAAAAAAAGGTTTACTAATTTAACACTGTCATATACTTTTTGATTGCTTTATAACCTTGACCTTTATTCATCCATTTTCCAGTCAAAAGCATAAATCCCAACTATGTTTCCATTAAAAAGCACAAATATTTAAAATCTACGCACTTAGATCAGTGTAAAATTTAGAAACGTTATCTCTTCCCGGGGAAAGTGAATGCTTATTTCTTTCCCATTTGGCCATAGGTATTAAAAAGCATGCCTCAGGCCAATGATTTAGTTCAGTGGTTCCAACACCTACCTTGAAAGTGCAAGGACCCGGGTTCCATTCCCCGGAACCACATACAATAATTCTGAGCGTGGAGATTCATGCCCACCAGCAATCAGAACCACATATCACAGTGCTGGACCTGGTGGCTCACACCTGTAATCCTAGCCATTGGGAGACAGAGGCAGGAGGATTACTGTGAGTTCAAGGCTGAACTCAGGGCTAGACTGAACTACAAAAGTGAGACCCTGTCTCAAAATAATAATATTAATAATAATAATAATAATAATAATAAGCATGCCTACTTTTAGAATTACAATTTTTTGAGTTTTACAAATTTATTTAAGAACCACTAAAATCAAGGTATAGAGCAAGTCTCAAAAACTTTGTAAGTGTCACAGAAATCAGAGTTAAATGTTTTACTGCAGTTTCTCCTATACCAGTAGTTATTCCCTTCATACAAGTCCCAACCCTTGGAAACCACTAGGCTTAACATAATGCCACTCAAAGCAGTTTTGTTTTAAATAAAATTCATGAGCCAATACTAGAATTTATATGAAAGTGACAATTACTTGGAAATTATTAACTTTAAGAAAAAGATATAAATTTGGAAAACTTACTGTCCCTTGCTTCATACAAAGGAACTTACTTATAAAACTACTATAAAAATATAGCATGACATGATACTGGTTTAAAAAATTGTCTGGATAAAGAAGATGTGGTTCTTTCACAGAATGGACTATTACACTGCCATTAAAAATGATAAGATTGAGTTATTCATACTCAAATGGATGTACCTTGAAGACATCCTCATAAGCAAAATAAAACAGGTCACAGCATATCTTTTCTCTGGTATGAGAATATGAAGTTGTAAATGAGTTGTAGTATGTATAGTTGATATTGTGAAATGGAAAATATTTAAAAGAAAGAGTGCAAGGGTAAATAGCAAGGGGAAAATGAATGTGGTAATAATATAATAAAGAAAAAAGAAAGATTGTGTATATAGGAGGTAGGGGATGCAGGGCAGGGGGAAAAGGGAAAAAATGAGAATCAAGTCATGTCATATTCTGATATAAACTCTTAATGTTGAATGTGATTATGATGTGTATTCATAATATACCAATAAAGATAATTTAAAAATATGTAAAGATCAAAAGGACATAGTGGAGTAAAGGAATACCTTTCCAAAACATACTGTAAAGATATACAGATAGTCATACAGAAAAGAATATACATTACTCTTGCCTCACACCACAGAGAAAAATATGAATAGTAGACATTCAAAATATAGAATACTGAAACTATAAAACGTTAATGGGAAAGTTACAGAGCTGTATGTGTAAACGACATTAAATAAGAAGAATTCTGCACGCAAAGACAGAGTTCTTGGACTCTAAAAGCTCTAACTCAGGGGCTAATATAAGGAAAGTAATCTTAAGGGTCCAGTGAAAATACTGTAAACTTTGAAAAATCTTTTGGAGTTAAACAATTATATAACTAACAAAAACTGATAATCTGTAAAAGATTAGTGAAATGCAGGGGAATGATGTGTATTTGGGGTGACTGCCAGTGGTGATGAGGAGGATGAGGAAATTGTTAGAACTTTAAGATAAACATCAAGATACTTTATTTTATTCTTAATTTCTGAACTTAACGACTAAGACTAGAATCGGAACTCCAGAATTTATTATTAGCAGTCAATATTAGAAATACATTGTTATACTTAGAGCAAAGTGACTAGAAAAAATAGTAAACAAAATTATTGAGTGATTACTTAAAGTATATACTTTGGAAATACTACAAAGTGGTTGATACATACTTTAAAAATATATCTACATTTATTCTGGCATTTATAACTATTACTTATTAAAAGCTCAAATGTTATATAGCAGTGGATTTCCCCATAATGAATCTAAATACTAAACTTATAGTTTAAAAAGTAACAATATAAAAAATTGACAGTATCCAGTACTCTCCAAACCTACTGCAGTCATTTCATTTTAAATTAAACAGAAAAATAAGATAGGAAAGCAAAGTTCATAGTGATCTATCACTATAAAGCCTACTGAAGAAAATAAAGAGAAACTGGAAGCCAAGTAGGATATAAAGAAATCACATGCAGATGCAAAAATACATGACTTAAAAATACTAAACTGATTTATGCAAAAAGAAAAATGTCAATAAAATGTACAATTGAATTGTTCCATTTATCATATGTACATTTACCATAATTCCAATTAGGCTTTTAAAAAAATTTTTACTTAAATAGAATTTAAAGCATGTATAAAACATGCTTAACACAGCTTGGGAGTCATTTGATAGTTTAACTGATTGTACTTTGTTTAATGCTTCAGTTAATTGTACTTGCATTTGATTTAATATTAGCATTTGAATATTTGTGTTTACTCTTGGATTTGAGGAGTCTTAACACAAAGGTCTTAACAGAAATTTAACTGGTTGAATGGAGAAAAGACATTTTGAGAAGTCTGTAGAAATGGGCTGGTAAGAAATAGGTATGTGTATATCAAATTAGGAAATGTCAACATGATTCTCCTCCTTCCTTTCCTAATATGGTGCTAATTCCTGAATTAGACTGTGAGCGTGTGTTTACTAAATACAGTCCAAGCCAAAATTTGGTGTAAGAAAATTTCTGAAAAATGTTTGGTATTTATGAGTATGCAGTAGAACTTGGCTAATAGTGTACACAAATAAAAGCTAGCAAAATGAATTCACTTGTCAGAGGACCTACTCTGAAATGCATGTTTTAAAACAACACTTAAAACCTTCTTAGGCAAAATAAAAGATTCGTTAGAAGGAAATCAGGTGTGACTCAGCAGATTTGAGTAATTCACCCTTTTAGTTTTTGATTTTGTTTTTTAGGGGAGCTATAGTAACATTCTCAAAGTTCTCTTTGCCTGAAAAGGATTATTCCACATGTAGTTTTGATTCATTCTAAAATAGGTTATTAGTGTTTCCATTGGACAATTGAAGATACTTATACAGGAATCATAGCAAGAATTTCTTCAGGTAAACATAGAATGGAACAGGTCCTTCAATCAATATCTGATTCCTGAGCCTGTGCAATTTATTGAGATAACATTTGAACTATTCTTTCACATAGGAGGCTTGTGTCACACACTGACTGAGTGGATGAATGCACATCATCTGTACCGGGCAGGAAAAGTCCATTCAGGCCACAGGAAAGATTAAAAGAGTTATATTTTAAACCTATCAAAAGCACATTATTTTTCCAAGTGTAGCTTCAGTATGACAAGATCACTTCGAATTCCTTTCCTGAAAGAAATAGGTTATGTATATTTTAAAAGCAGAATATCACTTTTAGTTAGATTCTGTCTCTGAATATATAATTTTATGCCTGGAGAACATTGATTCTCAATAGTTGTTTAAAAGAAAATTTCAGTCTTCTAAAAATATTCTCACTGAATTATTTGAATTCATGTCAATCTTCAGCTGAATTCATAGCTTCAAGGATTTAAAAGAATAAAGGTAATTTTATCAAACAAAAAATATTTTATAGCTGTCAAAAGACTGGAAATCCTGAGGGACTCAAAACTAACAGGCACTAGTGTGATTTTTAGACATGTTCTACAGGCTTTAATTGATACAAATACTGTATAAGATTATGCTTTACACCAATTTAAAAAGTCAAGAAATTTTCCCATGCTATAGAATCCTTGTTAACAAATACTCTGAAGTTTTCTGAGTTTCTTGGCCAACACTTTTCAAATGTATGTTAATGTGTCACTTGTTTAGTATTTGGACACATAACATTCAGTTGTATTCATTTGAATGAAACATGAACCTTTGTCTCAATCAGAGATCCATCAACTATTTCAATATAGACTTTTGAGAGAAAGCAATAATCCAGTTGACAGTTTAGCCATGGTTTATGAATAATGAATGATATCTGGAATACAAAACAGTTGTGTAGGATACTGATCCTTAATGAGCAATTGCCACTAACACTGGAAAAATAACATGACAATGTTATTAGAAATAAATCCAAAAAGTCAAAAGAATAGGCAAGACAATATTTCATTATTCTAAAGAGAATTTTAATAAGATCTGAAGTACTAACATGCCAGCTTTCTAGGGATATGAAAAATTTTAATGATTACTAATTTTTTCAGCACTTCACAATATATCTATTGTGTGCTTTGGATATGCCTCATGCAAGCTGGGTATACAATTCAATGATTTGTAGCTTAAAGCTAAAATTACAGAAAACAAAGTTTTAGACATAGTTACAGATTCTAATATCACTGATAATTCATTCTGCAAACAGTGAAGATAATTGAGCCAGAAACTCAGACAGGTTGTGGCAAAAGTGACAATCTATCCACATGGGTAATTCTGCTCTTGATGTTTTGTTTTGTTTTGTTTTGTTTTTCCTGTGTGGATTTCTTACTACTGTATTAGAATCTTTGAATAAACTGATTCTTAAAAATTTGTATTCTTCAGTTTTGCTATGTTTTCCATAAAGGTATTTCAAAAAAATCAAATCCTCCCTGCTGATAATGAAGAGTTCTGTGTTGTTCACCCTGTGTATGGAGATTAGAACATCATTTCACAGTGGCATGAGCACTTTAATCAGCCTTCTGAAGTGTGCACATAGGATTTGATTCAAAGCATTGAAAGAAATAGGTTAAGTCCATCAGCAAATTGAGAGACTGCCTATTTCTTTTACAAAATTTTAAACCAATTGATATTCTAATTGTATGGGGTAGGATGAACTAAGATATTCTGCCTTAAAAAATCCAATTAAATATATCAGAGTAAAACTGGATATGTTTCTCATTCATGACATATTTTGGATGAGTATTCCACTCTAACTGTGGCCACTCACTATAGGATCTTGGCTCACAGAATAGTTGGTATCTAGTTTATTGTTGAAAAAAAAACAATTGCCCATAGGTCAAGTTGGTTGCACTCATACTCCTTTTGTAAATTAAATTTTATTGACTTATCAGTTGCTATCTGTTCACATATTATTTATGGATCCATCTAACTAAAACAACACAATAATATAGGTACAAAATGACCCTAAAGCTTATAAAGTGTAAGCTTTCTCGTTTTTGGCCCTTTCGTAACCCCTGAACTGGTACCTTACATGTGGGCAGCATGGCAAAGGAAAGACAGCCAGCCTCACACACATTGATCTGGTTTGGAAAGTTTCATGCCTAAATTAATTGAGCTCCACAAATTTTATTTTTCAACCAAAAATTCCAGATTCTATTTCTCATAACATATTCTCTGCTTAGTAACTATACATTGTATGGATAGTTAAACTGAGACTGAAAATTATGAATCTCATAAGTTTAGTCTTCATGCTATTGTTTTGTAATATTCATTATTCACAGGAAGAGTTCTGAGTTCATTTTTACCCCCTGACCTCTTTATCCCTTACTTTTGTACGTAATATACTGAAAAATTATTTCATTTATATTGTGCAAGCTTTATTCAACCATTTGCAGAGAGATTTTTTTTTCTTTTATTAGTACATGTTTGCAAGGCCTGATGTTTAAAATTATCTTAAGGAGTAAGTACATGTACATCATAGAGTTTGTTTCATTTTTAATCTCCCTCCCCTTCCCACCTACTCCCCCCCTCCCGCCTCTAAGTCTATGTTTTCCATTTTCATTCACTGAAGTAATTGAGTTTCCTGTACATGGCATATATTAATTGTATTTGTGGTCCCTTCCCCTTCCCTTCACTCCTTGCCTTCCATCTCTGGACCTTTACTCATCTGCAAGATGCCTGTCTCCTTTTCATCTCCTATCCAGCCTTTCTAGTTGTCTGTTTTACTTAAATGGGAAACATTGTCATTACTTCAGCATGTGTGATTGATTTATTTCACTCAGCAGTGCATTTTCCACCTACACTCATCTTCCTACAAATGTCTCCACTTAGATCTTTCTTTATAGCTGAGTAGTACACCATTATGTATAGATACTATATTTGCTGTATCCATTTGCTTTTGATAAGTATATCAGCTATTTTTGGGATTTAGCTATTATAAATTGTGTTTCTATTAACTGGAACATGTGACAGTGTAAATTCCTTGTGAAATAATCTAATTAGGTCTTTTGGTAGCACAACATTCTATTTCAAGATATTGACTTAGTTCTCTTATTGAAAGAAAATATAATTCTATTATTTCTAATATATTTCTCTCTTCATTTATTCTTCAGTCCCAGAAACAACACAAATGATCCCGATGTTAGGTCATATTCATTCTCTATATCTAATATATTCTTTTTCTTTGTTGTCTAAATCATTTCCTCTGTCCTCTAGTTGATATATACAGTAATTATTTTAAATCCTTTCTCCATGCTGTTATGTTTTCTCCTTTTTTTCTCTTTCTTTTAAGCTTTGCAAATGGCATTTACTTACTTCATGATTTTGTTCCTTATAACCTGCACTCTCTCTATTCATACGCTTTTGTACGTTACCATGTCACATCTTAATGTCTCATTTTATTAGAACTGTGCTGTCTTTAACTTCTCAGTCACACATATACAAAAAAAAATCCTGAATATTGGTGAGGTTTCTTGTGAAGCTCTCTTGGGTTTCATTTTACTTCAGAGTTGAATAATTCAGTTTGGAGTGAACCTTAAGTTTTTTTCTTGTTGCCTTTTTACATTTTACTAATTTGTAATGAAGAATTTATATTATTTTTTCTGATATACTGCACTTAAATTTTCTTTGTTTCTTTTATTGCATTGGTAAATTTTTTGACAGGGTCTCACTTTGTACTTCAGGCTGACCCTGAGCTCAGCCTTAAACTCATGTCACAACAATCCTCCTGCCTCTGCCTCCCTAGTGCTGGGATTACAAGCATGAGCCACATCTGGCACCATGATATGTGGTACTGATTGCTGCTGGGGTGAGTCTCCACACCCAGTATTGTTATGGAGTTACTGGGGGATCAAACCTGAGTCCTTGTGCTTGCAAGACAGGTGCCGGAACCACTGAGCTAAATATCTGGCCCTGCATTGGTTAAGTGCACCTAGCTTGGAGGCTATCTTCCCTTCTTGGCTTATCTTTTATCCTTTTGGGGACATATTCTGAAGCTTTGGATTTTTCTGATTGCACTTGAATCCTCCTTTCTTACTATACTTTCATGCTCAGAGCTGTATAAACTTTTCATCTCATCATTTAAAGAAAAAAAGTAATGTACTTTGCTGATAATGTCATTCAGTTCTCCAAACATGGTATAGTATTATCCCTGGACTGGCATTTTTGTTTTTCACCAAACAATCAAATGATCATATCTTTTGTCTTCCAGAGGGAAAACTCCATTGTTTTCCTAGGAATATGTAGTTTTAGGTAAATAGAATCATTTCAGAACTTCCCGTATAATGATCCTTTGATCACTAAAATAAAATGCCGTCTTGCGCCAGTACTTCCTTCCACAGTGTCACATGAGGAATTTCTGTGTTGCTTGTTAAAGTACCTTAGATATTTACTTCAAGTTAAATAAAACTGAAACATTAACAAGTCATATGTGAACACCAGCATAAGAGTATTTATTTTCAATGTGCTAGTAGTACAAGTTAATGAAATATTTTGTGAGGCTTTACCTCTTTTTCTTTTGAAAAATTTAATAACTACACTTTAGGTGTATTAATAAGTAGTTAATGGATATATGAAATCAATAAGATCATCAGCCTCTCCTTTCTTTCCACCTCCCATGTCTCAAAATGGAAATATATTCCATACTGTCTGTTTTTGCAAATATTATGAATAGCATTCTCAGCCATTGACTTTAGATTTTAAGACTATGGTTGAAACTCAGTCCAGTGCCTGTGGGAAGAAATGTAGTTATTCATCACCATTTTGTGAATGCAAAATGTTACCAAAAATTGACGTTTGACTAATCCACTTTCAGAATCAAGACTCATTGCTCTTTGAAGGACCAACTAATGATGACTCTTTTTCTTATCTCCATGGCACAATTATTATTCTCCATGTGGAAAAAAAAAAAAAAAACAGAGCCATCTCTAAAATGGCACATGACATTTAATGGTATAAATCTCCATTTTTCAGTGCTTATATAAATCTGATGATTTTCTACTTTCAAGCAGAGAGTCTGTAATTCCTTCCTGGTGTGCTCTGCACAGTCCTGGATCAACATCACACATGGAATATATTTGTAAAGAGACAGACAGAATTATGTCATACCCAGAGGGGAAAATGATCAGGTAACAGCCCTGTATTCACTGCATTAATCATATTTCTGTGACTAAGAGAAGTACAAGTGTAGCTCATTATTGAGCCAAAATGACCTCCTCCTCAGAGCCAATTTGGGTGTGGCCAATCTGCTGACCACTCTGCCCACTAGGCTTTTAGAAGTTAAGTAGGGAAAATGACATATAATACTTTTTCATTGGCTCAGGCTTCATAAATGATTTTACATTTTTATGATTCATGAAAAATTTTATACTACTTGGGTGCTAATATTTTTCCCTGGCAAAGAAAAACTAAGAAATAGTCTCCCATTTTTTTTTTTTTTTTTTAGGTTTTTTGAGACAGGGTCTCACTTTGTGGTTCAGGCTGGTCCTGAGCCCAGCCTCAAACTCACATAACAGCAATCCTCCTGCCTCTGCCTCCCGAGTGCTGGATGACAGGAGTGAGCCACCACACCTGGCACTGTGGTATGTGATTCTGATCGCTGCTGGGCGTGAGTCTCCATGCCCAGTATGGTATGTGGTTGCCGGGGAATCGAACCTGGGGCCTTGCGCTTGCAAGACAGGCACCGGAACCACTGAGCTAACTCTCCGGCCCCAAAAATTTTGAAAAGATTTTGTTTATAATTACATCAATATGCAAACTACATCATTTTGATATCATACATTTAGGATTACTGGTATTAAAAGTGAAAATCTAAGGCTTAGGGATATTGGAATTGGAAGAAAATGACAATATGGTGTTTTAAAGACAAGATTTAATATTAGGAAAAATAATGTAAATTATCACGGTAAAATTTAGTAAATATCTTGGATAAAAAAGTATCTAATTGCAAATGTCAATAAAATTTTAACCAATGAGGCTACTGAAAACTATCAAATATAATTTTACATATGTAGTCTATGAAATGTTGCTAATATAATGAGAAACAATATGTGTGACCATATAGAAACTTAAAACTTTTATATAAAATGGTATGATGAAACAAAAGAATATTCATATTTTTGGAGGTAAAATTCAAAACTTTATGCCATTTTCTTTTGTATTTCCTATATATTTATCAGTAATATTGTGTAGTCAATATTAAAAATAGTTGCTTATTGTGAAAACCTTATCAGTTAAATCAAATTTATAAGTATTTCATTAATAAATTATGGATTCATATTTATTGATGTAGTGTCATGTAAATATGTTCATAACCTATCAGATAAAACTCCCAAACATTACAAAAGCCATGTTTGAAAAGAGAGAGAGACATTTTATTCAGATGATTTCCTAAATGGTATCTCATTATAAAGTTGTGGCATATGTCTCTCAATGTCCACACACAGACAGATGACTACAGGATTTCATGGGACCTGTTTACCAAGTTAGAGAAAGTAGACCAGGAAAATATGTTCCTGTTACCAGAAGCCCAGTTCTGCTTGAGCATTAGATCACTAGAGACTAAAGAAGAGCTCATATATTGCAAAAATTGAATAGCAGATGCATAAATGTTATGGAATTCTGGTGCAACACATAAAAAGACAGGAAGTCTGCAGAGGTGCAGGGGAAATGCGGAAAATTCACACAGCTAGCAAGTGAAAAGAAAGTTATCCTCCTTGTTGGAACTTGCTTATGTTTTGTTTTGATTTTCTGAGCCATGGGTTCCCTATAGTTCAGGCTGGCCCTAAACTATGTAACCCAGGCTGGCCTCAAACTCTAGGTAATCCTATTTCCTCAGGCTCCCAAGTGCTGGGATTATAAGCCTCTGGCACCACACTCAGCTTTTGGAGCTTTTTGTCACTCCTCAAATTTTGGTAACTTGAATAAAGAAATCATTAGGGAAACACTATCATATGTGTAGGCAGGTGTCAGGAACTATGAAAAAGTTACTCAGACTTAGGGCTTACTTACTTGGATTTATGTATGTCTGCCCTGCCCTGCCCTGTGGGATCATCTACTGGGATTGTCGTGGACATCTGTCCCACCTCACAGAATATTAAACTACAAGGATTACTGCATTGAGATTACTACCTTTAAAAGTTACTAGGATTTAAGGATTCTGCCCTGTACTACGTAATCTTCAACTATAAGGATTAGTGTGGGACAACCCTGTTTTATGCATGTTAGGATTATGGATGTGAAGATCTGGTACCAAATAAAGGTACAGTGAGCTCGAATTATGGGCTCCTCTGCTTCCCTTTTCTGCAGCTACAGTTTTCTACTACTGCTGAGAGTAGCAAGAGTTGAGCCCAGGCTCAGCCTTTTTCTCAAGGTTCCAATTTCATTGTTTGTTTTTAATCCTTTTGCTGTAGGACTCAGAGAGGACTGGAGTTTACCTTGAGGCCTCAGGCTTCATCCTCTTTCCCTGACTCCCACAGACAGGTAAAAATAATAGAAATACTGTAAGGTATTACCACATAATGTATCCACTGCAGAAGTGAATCTTTCTTATGATCTTTTCTGTATAAAACATTGAATCTTAATAGCACCGTTATTTATTTAGCTCTCCTTTTTCATTTGTATGAGGGTTGATACTAGCCATCCAGTACATTAAAATATGTATATGTGTAAGACATTCTTAATTACATTTGAAAGCATTAAAAGGAAGTTAGGATTGTGTTCATTTACAATTACAGGACAAATCTTAAGCTCCATTCTGCAAGATTAAACAGTAGAAGACTTTAGGTAACTTAATTTTCTTTTCATTCAGTGTTTCCCAATGAATATATTAAACTTCAGAAGTATTAATGGGCTGACCAGAATACTCTATGTGTCTGTACTTGGAAAGCTTTCATTTAGGGTTATGTTAAAAATACTTGTTTTTATTCCAAGTTCAATTTTCTTTCCATTATACTTTTCCTAGAAGTCTAGAAACAAAGTCAAGTGATTTTAATTATCATACTTATTGTCTTATTATGTAGCTGACTCTTTTTGCAAAACCAGTAATGTTCATGAGTTTTCTGCAGTAACCACAAGCCTGGGCTGAACTATTGAGGTTGGCAAGTCACTGTCCATGGTGCTATGGTAGTGAAGAGAGGAATAATTACTACCTATCTCTTGCTTTTGTGAGGTAGTCAGTCATATCAACATGGTATCATTTAAATGTAAATTTTGTGTGTTGATAACATAGTATTCATATTCCCTCATTTTTCTGGCTATTTATCTGAATATTTTAGTATATATAGTAGCACAGTCATGTATGTAGACATGATATTAGTTTTGTCTTTTTAAATAAAACATTTTCTATTTTAAAAAATATTTGTTTTCATTTTATTCCTTTAGAGCAATATTAAAATCATTATCTGGACTTAATATATTTTTAAATTTTTTTCTCATTCTTTTTCTGATACACTCTACTCAGACAGTGTGAGCTCCATAAAATATAAATTAGGTCGGATCTGGCCTCTTCTCCAGACCCAGTGGTTCAGTTCCTTCCTTTCTTGAAAATCACTAGATTTTCATGTAAGTTGGCTCTTCAAATGTGAAAACCATCTGGTTTTCAGCCATGTCGGTAAAGTGGCTGTAAGGCAACATATGCTCTTGTTCTCTACAACTTCCTTCCTCCTGTCTCAGGTGTTGCAGACACCAGAGTCTCCCTGATGTGCTTGTGGTGACCTGTGTGTTCTTGCAATCCTAGCTGTAGTAGCTCCTCTTTCCTAAAATGCTCTTTCTCCCAGAGAGCCCCCGACTTTCTCATCTACACCCAATGTATGATAAAAAGTCACTTTCTATAAAGGAACAACAAAAAAAGTTGTTTATAATCTTGGAAGCATAATGATAACTTGGTGAAGTAATAAAAAGATCAGTGAACCATTTTTAAACCTTCAAAACTGTTTTCATATTCTTAATGATACATGTACCACACTTTTTGACCCTAATAGCATAGATTATCTCTTTTAAATTATGCATTTGGCTCCACCAATGTACAAAAAAAATCTTTGGTATATGCTTACTTTTATAAAATTTGATAAGAAGGGTAATATTGTTGCACAGTTACAATGGAAAAATAAGACTGTCTTTCCCCAGAACACATAGCTTGTGAATAATTAAACTTAAAAGATGTGTGTCTATGAATTAACACACTGTTCAGATATCTTAATAGCATAGAAAGATGAACATATTTAAAAATAATTGAATTTTCTTCTATTCAATCTTTCTCCTTTGTCACAAGTCTTTTAAAAACATTGAATTATTTTGGCTCTAAAAGATTTTAATTTTCTTCTTTTATTTTCAATTTATAAGAATCTTTATACAGTCTCATAAAAACAACAAATCATGGATTTCTGTGATAAAGGAAGACTTTGTATTGTTTTAGACTACAAACTGTATGGAATTTTACCCACATTTTAAGTCTCACAGGCATTTCACTTTTTATCCTGATCCTGGCCTGTCTAATGTTTTACCAATTTTTTTTCTTTTTTTTTTTTGTGTGTGTATGGTTCTATTTCTTCAGGATTTGAATTAAACAGTTACCCTGTTTAATTTTTATTAAGGTGGAAAGAAATGTAAATCTTGAGCATGATGTTCAGATAAAACCAGAATGAAGTTAAAAAATGATTCAAGACAACCCTGAAACATTTTAGTATTTTTGTATATCACGAGCCAATTTAGAAATTTCCAATACCTTCAATCAGTTGACTTTATAAAAATATGAGGAGTTTATACTGTTTTAATTCATTTTGCCTAAGAAAGTAATTTAATTTGAATCCATGACTACATACTGTTTGAGCATTTATATACAGTATCTGATACACTTTAATAATGTAGTAATGTTTAAATAAACAATTTAAATATGAATGGCAAAGAAATCAAAATTGAAATGGAGAATGAAAATGATTTTAAAATCTTAGAGAAAATAATATTTTGATCCTGGGACAAGCAGGAGATAAGAGGCTAGTTCTGAAGATTTTTATGGAAACAATTACACATTAATATAACACTTTAGTGAAATCAAGTGTTTTCCCAAACTTCCTCGTAATGTGCTTGGGAGATACTATGTCTGTGCTTGCTTTGATACATCATCTTTGGAAGAAGAACATCATCTTGGAACAAGAAATTATGTGACAAATAAAAGGGTTTCCAGCCAAGAATTTGATGTCTTGTTAATACTTCTCCCACCAAAATTTATTTTCATTCTTCATTGTACTCTTCTCACTTTATTACTTGTTCATGGTCTTTTCCTCATTTTATAATAGTGGTTGATGGCTAAGTGTCAAACTCTAAGGAAACAAACTTGACGTGGAATAAAACATTAAGTACATGATGTCATCAAGTGAATCTAATTCCCAATATTTTGGTAGCCTCAGTGTAAATATAGTGAAGACAACAGCTTGTCTAAAAAAAAACCAAAAAACAAAAAACAACAACAACAACAACAACAACCAAACAAATAAAGGACAAAATCAGTTGGCACTGACCTGATCAAAAAAGAAAATTTACTTTATTATTCTGATAGAATATCATGTTTTTGCACAGAAAAATATTTCCTAGGACATGGTTTTTAGAATTATTAACCTTGCCTTTTATCAAAGGGACTGCATGTCTTGAGACAGCATTGTTTCTGGCATCTGCTCTCAGAGATGGTATTTCCAGAGTCTGAGCATTTAATCACTGTGTATGAGCAAGGAATAATCAGTTAGCGGAAACATATTTTTTCCTGTGATATTGGGGATGGTTGATCTCAGAGCATTGTACTGAGCTAGAGCTCCATACTTGTATTATTTTCCATTTTGAAGCAAAGATTTCCCAAGTCTCTGGATTGCCCAGTCTGGGAAGAAACTTGAAATCTTCCAGCCTGAGCCTCCCAGAGTTCAGGGTCTTAATGCTGTATGACATCATCACTGGCTTACTTAATGACTTAATACCACTCAGACCTAGTCATAAAATATAGCTTGACTTTCTTTTATTCTTATTTACTTGCACTTCTACATTTTTCTTTACTGACTCATTTCAATTGTTATAAGAAAAAATTGATGACATTTGAAACAGTAACTGCAGTAATGTTCAGATATCACTGCTACCAAAGGGGAAGGATAAGAAATTAAGATGTATTATTCACATGTAATGCCCCACCACAATGAATGTAATGATTACATACAATGAACATGAACATGTATAAAGTTTTTTGTTTGTTTGTTTGTTTGTTTGTTTGTTTGTTTGTTTTTGAGACAGGGTCTCACTTTGTAGTTCAGGCTGGTGCTGAGCTCAGCCTCAAACTCACATCACAGAAATCCTCCTGCCTCTGCCTCCCGAGTGCTGGGATTACAGGCGTGAGCCACCATGCCCGGCACTATGGTATGTGGTACTGGTTGCTGCTGGGCGTGAGCTCCACGCCCAGTATGGTATGTGCTTACCAGGGAATGAACCTGGGTCTTTGCACTTGCAAGACAGGTGTTGGAACCACTGAGCTAAATCCCTGGCCCAGAACATGTATAAAGTTTTTAAAAATTTTAAAAACACAGTAATAAAAAAGAAGTCATTCAACTGGATGGTAAGCAGGTGGGCAAGATTTGAAATCTGTAATCTTCCCCATAAGGTTCCTAATTACTACAGATACATGTGTCCTAGGTAATTGTATAGAATTCTTTATTCTTTATAAAATGTATCTCTTTTGTAGTAGCTATGAAAGAAAAAGAAAAGAAAAAAGTCAAAAAAAGGTATTGATAGTGCCTTGGATTCAAATATTATATTAAGCTTTGATGTCTAAGGATATAAATTATATAGAAAAGTATAATTACAAATTTTAGTCAAAAGAAAAATGTTTTTGTATGTATTCAAGATTTTTCTCATTTCCCCCACCCCCCTGTCCTCTCCTTTGCACAGAAACATGAGTATCATGTCCTGGGTAACTAGACCTCCAGGCAGAGGACAGAAAGAGTTGCAGACACTTATCTTTATAGTCTTACTCTCCCTCCTGCTACCTCCCCCAACATGGATTCTGGATTCTCATAGTAGTGTGACTGCCAATTGTGACTATTGCCCATTCACTTTCCATTCTTCAAATTCTACATTACACAGACCAGGATATTCCAGATCATCAGGTGAGATCCCAGACACAGAGGCACTTCTCTGTGAAGGCTTCAGGTCTAGTCTACCATGCTCAGTCAGTTTCATTGTCCTGGGGAATCTGATTTCCTCACATGGCTTCTGGTGTCCCTGTCACCCCAGAATGCTGTTGTGGACACCATCATAAAGGTTGACAACTTCTGATAGCAGCCTGGGCCACTCACTCCCACTTTTTCATGACATTGAGCAAATTTATGACACAGTATTTTCCCGATTTTCTTCCATATCTCATACCTCTTTCTTAGTTTTTTGCTGATTCTGTTGCTGATTTTATGTTGTAATCTAAAGATGGACTGTGTTTATCTTTGCCTTGGATTCTTCTCTCTTCCACATACACAATTGTGTCCTGTATACATGATCTGTCTTTGATCTGTCTTTCTCCTTCTAGACAATGACTCTCTTTACACATACTGTCTTCTCCATATGCAAGATAAAACAGATCATAAAACCTATGAAACAGGAATAGTTACTTCTGAATAAATTGTCAAAATGCATTATTTTATTTAGACACAACTTGCAATCAATTATTGTTATAAAATAGAAAAATGTCCTATAATAGTCACATTGTTTCCACTGCAGTAATGAATATTTAATGCACATTTATACTCTATTTCACTTATTATATATATTGATATATTGTTTATCATATATAATTAGTGTTTATATATACCAAAGAATATTTTGAAACTATTTTAATCTAAGATAATCCTTATAATTTTTACATTTTATTGTTTATGTAGCTTATTTCTAGATACAGATTTTTATTAGATCAGTAACTATAATTGTGACATCTTTGTATATTGGAATGATCACAAATTGAAATTTTTGCCATGTGTATCATATGTTGATATTTGGTGGCTCAGATGACCAGAAATGCCAATATAGAAATATTGTTTCTCATTAAATGTGTTAATTCATCTCTTGTAGTTTCTATAACTCTCCTATGATTCAGTGAATTATTATTGGAACTATCATGGCCAACAGTCTTAAAAATGTAATCATTTAAAAGTGTGCATCAGTTTTGCTTTGATACTCTAATACTGCAGAGCAAAACACCTGGAAACTCAAGTGACTTCACAGGGGTGTTTACTCGAGCAGCAGCCTATGGCTTTGTCCCTTCATCTGGGTGCAGTGTTTAAGATGGATTCTCTCCTGGGCTGGGACTTGCACCTCTGTGAGTTGATGAGGACTGCAGAGTGGGGCTGTCAGTAATGCCCATGTGTTAGCTGTCTAAATTCCTCATCTCTAATCCTCTATGCTGAACCTGTTCTTTTTTCTTTATTTTGAAATTAAATTTTAAAGTTAGAAAATAAACATATAATTAATACAAAAATTATGTATAAAAATGTAATTAATACGTTGAATTATTCTATTGTATAAAATAAAGAATTATTAACCTCTGGCTCATATTTTTTTGAAAAGGAAACTGGCCCCAAGGAGAAGAAAGTACATGGTGTGCACCAGGTAGAAAAGGCCTCAAGAGAGGGTTGACAGCATCTTTCTGCCCTTTTTATTTTTATCTTATTGAGACTGCTTAGGGCAGTAACACTCATTATACTCTTAATCCTAGTCTCCTCGAACCTAACATTGCCTGATGAAACCACCCTCAAATACTCTAGATCAAGACTATCACCACATGAGACTTTGGGGAAACATCTAGACTCAATTCACCTCTGGCACCCCAAAGAATTCAAGCATATCCCTGTATGCAAAAAAGCAGTTAGTCCATCTCTAAGAGTTGCCAAAGTCCTAGTAGTTTCAGCAATACTGAAAAGTTCAAGTCCAAAATCTCTTCTGAAATTTAAGGCAAACCCTTAGCTGCAAACCCCTGTACACATGAAAAGAAAGTCAAACATGTTCAGTGTTCAATAGTACGAGATAGACATTTCAATTCCGAAAGTTACAAACAAGGGGATATAAAGGAATGGGACCAAAGCAACTCCAAAACTCAGTAGGGCAAACGTTAAACCCCAGGATTCCACTTCCAGCATCCCTGGCAATCTGGACCAAGTTGTGAACTCCAAAGGGCTTGGGTGGCTCTGCCCCTGAGGCAGTCATGGTTGTAGCTCGCATGGCTTATTCCAGTTCTGCTCCCTTCTTGCTGTTTTCGTTAGATGATCCATTCTCCTGAACCTTCAAATTTCTGTGGTTTCTGCAGCACTTTTGGCTTTGTATACTGCCTTCTCAGGGGCACACTGACTGGCCTTCATTCTTCTGTAATCTGAAGGGAAGCCTTCCTGACCCCACAACTCTTGCATTCTGCATGCACCTAAAACCAGTGCCACATGAATGATGCCAAGGTGTGCTGCTGGTTGGAACTGTAGAAGCCAGTCTTATTTCTCTCTTAGCTGTAGGGATTCAGTGCCTATGCACCAAACCACTAGGAACATATTCCTTAGACTGCCATCATTTTGTACAATTTCCCTACTCTTCTCCCATTATGGAAAAAGTTCCCTAGGATGCCATCATTTTGGATAAACTTCCCTATGCTGCCACCATTTTACAAAGACTTCCTTAGCCTGCCACCATTTTGGAATGGCTTGAGTATGCTGCTGCTATTTTGGAAAAAGATCTTTAGGTTACCACCATTTGGGAACAACTTTCCTAAGCTGCCACCATTTTAGATAAATGTTTTTAGACTAACACCATTTTGGAACAATTTCTCTAGGTTGCCACCATTTTAGATAAACTCCCTTAGGCTGCCGCCATTTTATAACAAATTTTCTAGGCTTTCACCATTTTGGAAAGACTTCTTTTGGCTTCCACCATTTTGGAAAGAAATCCTTCAGCAGCCATCATTTGGGAACAGCTTCCCCAGGGGGCTCCCATTTTGAAAAAATCTTCCCTATACTGACTCCCTTTTGGACTGACTTCACTAGGCTGCTGCAATTTTAGAAATACTTTTTTAGGCTATCACCATTTTGGAATAATTTCCCCAGATTGCCACCATTTTAGATAAACTTTCTTAGGCTACTACCATTTTGGAATGACTTCACTAAACTGCCAAAATTTTGTAAAATTTTCCCTAGGCGTCCACTATTTTGGAAAGACTTCTTTTGGCTTCTACCATTTTGGAAGGACTTTTCTAAGCGTCTACCATTTTGGAAAGAAATCCTTAAGCAGCCACCATTTTGGAACAACTTCCCTAGGTGGCTGCCATTTTGAAAAATCTTCCCTACACTGCCACCATTTTAGAATGCCTTTCCTAGGCTGTGACCATTTTGGAAAAAACTTTTTAAGGCTACCACCATTTTGGATCAACTTTCCCAGGCTTAAACCATTTTGGGAAAACTTTTTAAGGCTACCACCACTTTGGATCAACTTTCTTAGGTTACGATCATTTTGGAAAAACGTTTTTAGACTACTAGCATTTTGGAACAACTTTCATAAAATGTCACCATTTTGGAAAGACTTCCTTAGGCTCCCTCCATTTTGGAAGGACTTTTCTAGGCTTCTACCATTTTGGAAAGAAATCTGTAGGCAGCCACTACTTTGGAACAACTTCCCTACATGGCTGCCATTTGGAAACATCTTCCCTATACTGCCACCATTTTAAAATGACTTCTCTAGGCTGCTGCCATTTTGGAAAAACTTTAAAGTGTCACTATTTTGGAACAACTTCTCTAGACTATTGCCATTTTGGAAAAACTTCCTCAGGCTGCCACCATTTTATGCCAAGGTGCAAGGACAAAGATGAAAGTTAAGAAACAATTTTTCAGCTTCTGTTTCTTAAACTCTTGGTAGTACTCCGTCGACCAAAATGAGTCACAAGGCTAGATCAATTGAAAAAGCTTAGCCATGGAGACAAAGGGATGGAATAAGTGTCTAACAATGTACCTATAACATAGGCTATGAGAACATTCAGTGGTATAACAGATTTTAAGCATTTATAGGACATTACATGGCTTTTCTTCCTCATTCATTCTCTTTGGAGGAATATGTGCATTTTACACAGACCTACAGATGACTGCAATTTATAATCTGGCTGGAAATGATTCATCTAAGAAAAATAATACTAGAATATATTATATGGAAATTTGATAGAACCAAGAAAGATATTTTTGTATTTTGAGAACTATCACAATATTTCAGGCTATGAGGATAAGGGACATTGTCTTCCTGAGGTCCTCTGCTTTACCTTTAAAATTAGTGTACAAAATACAACACAAAAAGTGGAGAAGTACTTTAACTCTCATTAAACATTCTTGATGTGATTCCATATTTCACCTTTGCAGTTGGTCTTACTATGTGCTTCATGTTACAACTAAGTTTTCTGTCCTTCATACAGACTCTCCTAAGGATCTATATTCTGTAACTCATCCTGCAGCAATGAACTGTGCTAATGATAACTCAGTAAAGAACTCTGACCAAAGCCTGTGTCACAAAATTGCTTTTGCATTCAGTTTTTAGGATCTTTCCAATAACTAGTGAGAGTTTGATTGTACAATTCCTTCACTTTTACTGGAAATAATCTTGATAGGATACAAATCAGTTTAAAGTTCAAAAATAAGAGAAATATATATGGAAATTGGCACATGACTAGATGCAAATACACCACAGAATTTTTCTAAGTATTAACAGATCAGATGAAAACTTAACCTATCTTTCCCCCACTGGTTTAAAATTTTATATTGGTTGACTTTTGAAATAATTTATCATCAAGAAACTTCAACTCTTGCATAAAACTAACCTTACTCCTATTGATCAAGAATACTATTGGGTAATGATTACAATGAAGTACTTTATTGGAGGAAGCAATTTAAAGACTTGGCCTATCTATTCAAGTTTGGGGCCTGCTTTCAAAAACTTGGGCCAGAGAAAATGTATGAGATGCCTTGGGGCATGTTTCCTGGCTGCTTCTTACATCACCTTTTCTGACGCTTTAGCCAAAACTAGAAGTTTCAAGAGCTGGATGTTGATTGCCAATGTGTTACTAATAAAAAGTTAAGCCCTCAGATTTCCAAACCAGACATATTTGCAAAAATCATGGAATTTCTTATTTTTCTTCCTGTATCAATTATTCATCTTACACTCCTGAAAAGCAATGCATGACTTCATTCATTGTGATCGGTGCTTCAGTCTGAACAATTCAGGAATATTCATCACGATTTTCCATTAATGAGTTAAAGATGTTCATAAACAAAGCCAATGAATAATTCATAGAAAATGCAATGCATGTGCTCTGATGATGAATAATCATGAACTGATCTGGAATTTGTTAATGACATGAATATTTATCTCTAGATGGTACTCCTGTGCAGTTCACAATTCCATGAAAACTCTTTCCTTTTACATTTCGTCCTGTACTTTTCCTGAAGATGCCTTTGGGACCATTAAGTATCTTTCCTAGACGATTTAATACCATAAAAATTGTGGAAATGATGTCATCTGCAGACCTTACTCAACACATTAAAGTCTATTTATTTTCATAATCTCAATCTAGTTGATATTTTTCAGTTATATTGTCTTTTACCATACGGTCTTCTTATGTGTGATGGAAAGATTGCTGTGAGAAGGCCTCTTAACTAGTCAAACGTAAGGATGTGAAAAAAAAAACAAAAAAACAAAAAACAAACTTAGAACTGAAAGCTGGAAATAGCATTTTACTTAAGCAGCCGCTAATCTTCTGCCAGGTGCAGAGTGGGCTGCTTTTTGCTGAATGTCTTACTGTGCCCTCTGGCCACTTGCAAATTGGAAATTTCATAAGCAACAGCTCAGGGATGGGTATTTATAGAGGATGAGACACTTCAGCTGGGTCCTGCTATCCGATGGCCCTTCTCAGGATGGGAAGAATTAATGTGAAATATTTTTGAAACTCTTCTCTTCCAAGTGGTTGACAATCATTTACTGGTTAATCCTTTTTAGAGGGAGGTCAGTCGTCTGCATGGATTTTCACATGAAGCATTTCACACAGATGTGAAATAATCTTTAAAAGGCCATGGTGCAGCAAATCTAGGGTAATAAAAATAATAAGAGACAGACTTGGACAAATTAGGACACAAAATTTTATATTTTCCTTTGTCCACCTGGATACCTTTTCCAAGTGTTTCTCATAACAAAAACATAGTTATTGTTCCTGTTATGTCACAAATTTCTCAAATGTTCTGCATAGAGCTTGGAATTTAGCTCAGTGGTGCCACCCCCTGTCCTGTAAATGTAGACATAAGCCAAGGATTTAGCTCAGTGGCTCCATCCATTTCTTACAATACAAGGTCCTGAGTTCAATCCCTTATTACATTAAAAATATAACCATAATTTCAAAAAAATAAAATGAATTTTAAAGGCTAGAGATTTAGCTCAGTGCTTACAACACCTGCCTTGCAAAGGCAAAGTCATAAATTTGATTTGGAAATAAACAAGCAAAACAGTTCTGCGTGGAAATCAACATAATTTTTACTCCTTTCTTAAGAGTTAAAGATCTTTATTTTCTGTGCTACAGAAATAAACAAAGTAAGGCACTTAGTAGTTTTATCAGTTGCCCTGGACAAGGCCAGTCAGTGCTGGCACCAGCATTAAGATCTCTTCACCATGGGCTCTGTAGCTTCTCGGTCATCTGTTCCCCCACTTTCATCTTCTCTGTCCTACTCAGCCTGGGTTAGCTGCTGTAGTTAATTTCCACTCACCTGCTCACTGTGGAAGGCAGTTACTTGTCATCCTTGGCATCTGGGTGGTACATGAAAGGATCAGGTTCATAGGCCTGGACCAGGATGGTGAGCACTCAGAGTCAATACACAGACTTTGGGGAACATTTTGGGAATTGTCCTGTCTTAAATGCAAATTCAGTTACTTTTACAGTGAAGAGTAGAGGGCATAAACATACAAGTGGGGACAGTCACACAGATTGGTTGATGCATGCACAGAGGCGGGTTGTTGTAGATTGATAGAAGAGGCAGTCCTGCTTTCTTGGCTGAGGTGGAGTCACCACGAGGAAGGGTCACACTGAGCGAGCCTGGCTGCACTTTAGTGAAAGCCTGGCTTCTACCTACCTAATTTATTTACTAAATTAGGGTATCATAGCTGTACTTTATTACTGGGGTATTGGAAAAGACAGAACTTTTAAAAATTATTTTAAATACTATCCAGATCTATAAATTCAGTGTCCCTTTTGAAAGGACCACCTCCTGGGTGAAATTTTATTGTGCTGTTTTCCATAGAAGATCTTAAAAGTTACTAGGGTGAAGGGGAAAAATAATGATATTATAACAAAAAAGAAAGGAAACAAATTTTATGTATATAGGGGGCTTGTAGGGTGGGTAGGGCTATGGGAAAAAATGAGAATTAAGTTGTGTCTTATACTGGTACAAATCCCCATTATGGAGTGTAATCATGATGCACATATGTAATGTACCAATAAAGATTAAAAAAAAAGTTACTAGATCCTGGGGAGAAGTGAGATTACACACGGCACATGGGTATGGACTCAGAACCAACTAATGTGCCAGTCAGAAGGATGAGACTGATAAGGAACTAGTGAAGCACAATGCACTGTGTCCAGACTATTCAGTGTGCCAAAACACATGGCCAAGTGCAAGTGTCTTTCTGGCCATGTTCAGGTGAATTACTTGGAGAGCATAAATCCCACAGATGCCATACATTGGGTGGTTAAATGTATGATTTACAAAGAAAGTGAGTGATTCCCATGGGATCTATCCCCATTCATGACAGTTATTCCATTTTGTGTGAGAAAAGACAGGTTTATGCACTGTTCCAAATTCATAAGTGTCCATGACTGCTTCCATACTCTTTTGACTGTTCATCTATAGACCAAGCTTTTAAATATATGTATGTATTTTAAAAATACCTCTTCATAGATCTTTCCCCATTGAATAAAAAATATAATAGTATTTGAATAACCACAAATGAATCATAACTTTTTGTGTGTGTGGTGCCAAGGATCGAACACAGGACTTTGAGCTTGCAGTGCAAGTGCAGTGACTCTGACCCAAATTGCTGGTCTATGAATCATCAGTATTAATTGTACTGTGAGAATTATATGTGATAACGTTCCAAAAGTTTGCAAATAGCTAATGATAAAAGTAGTATAGAAGGGCCGGGGATATAGCTTAGTGGTTCTGGCACCTGTCTTGCAAGCGCAAGGACCCGGGTTCAATCCCCGGTAACCACATAACAATACTGGGCATGGAGACTCACGCCCAGCAGCAACCAGTACCACATACCACAGTGTCGGGTGTGGTGGCTCATGCCTATAATCCTAGCACTTGGGAGGCAGAGGCAGAAGGATTGCTGTGATGTGAGTTGGAGGCTGAACTCAGGGGCAGCCTGAACCACAAAGCGAGACCCTGTCTCAAAAAACCTTAAAAAAAAAAAGTAGTATAGAAAATACATAGAAATTTTTGAGTGTATTTGTGATGCTCAACTGGAGAAACTAGATATCACAAGCATTTTTAACCACTAAAATCTTGATATTCACAGCACATATTGTCTACATAGGTGCACTACTTCTAAGAAAAGACTAGTTAATATTCTAAATACCTGTAAGACTATAGGAAAATTATTTTATTCTTCCTTAAAAGTAACATGTATGCATTTGTCTCCAAACAAAAGTCTGATTAAGCATCATGAAAATAAATGCTTTGTTACTGAAATTCATAGCAATTTTAAACATAAATATCATACCTCCCAGTTTTCAAAACTCTTTTTACTTGCTAATGTTTATACTGTAATGCTTATACTGTATAATATGTATTACTCCTTTGCAGACTATTATTTTGGGAAGGTAATCTGCTCATTTGTTACTCTGTAATTTTTAAAATTGTGATTGCTCTTTTAGAATCTATCTAAATAAAATACTAAATAAAATTTAGTAAATTTATCTAAATTTAGTAAATCTATCTAAATAAAATACTAAATTTATCTAAATTTAGTAAATCTATCTAAATAAAATACTAAATAAAATTTTTACTAAATAAAATAAATACTGTTCGTGTACAAGTTCATTTTTCCTCTCATATCTTTCCCATTGCTTACTTTCACTATCCTCATTTTAAAGAGAAAAAAAATATTTGAAATATAGACAGATTAATTTAGTTACTAAGAGTCATGGATAGAAATTGCCTAAGCTAAGGCTAAATGTAGGCTTTTAAAAATAAAAGATTCTGAATCCTGAAGCAATACTCTGACTTTATTATAACACCCAATGATAGAAAAATGATAGTAAAAACACCTTGCTTTGCATTATCAATACCACTTCCCCCATAGTCCTTTTTTATTAGTACAGTTTGCAGTCCACAGTGGAGCGCATGTGTGTGGACTTGGTACATGGACATGACACATTTTAATCCTATTTCATCCCCTTCCCTCCCTTTTACACTTCTCTCTCTACCTCACGATCCCGTTCCCATTTGAGAAAGATCTACCTCCCTATTGCCTGCTATATTTTATTTGGTCTTTATTCATAGTTTGGATTTCTCATTTAAGAGAAACTATATGACATTTTATTAACTCCAAACTCCTAACCACAGAGATGAAAATACTTCTTTATGTTAGGATCACTTACTGACTTGCATTGTAGAATAGGATGATTTAGCTAGCCAAGATCTCTAGTACTTTGGGACTCCACAGATGCTAACATTCCACTTTAAATCAGTTTTCAGGATTTGTATTCACACAGTTTTACAAATATCGTGCTATTGAGCCCTTAACAAAACTTTCGCACTGTGTTTTTCTACTTAGCACACTTATATTTCACTTTAAAAATTTGTTCTTCTTTGCCCTAGAATTCTCCTTTCAATTCTTTCACTATATCTTTCACTATCTTTTCACCAAAACTCTCTGAAGCTACTGTAAAAATTAATCTTAGTATACTTGAATATCCCATAAATACTTAGTAGTTCCATTCTTTCCCTGATAGAACCTTTTTGAACTCCCTTTCCTCTTGTTCTCATCTGACCAATCCATTTGCAAATCTTAATATGTGTCTGACCCTGGGAAATTACCATTTTCTCTTTATGCTGGGAAACGGGCCCCTTCTAATCTCTGCTAGATCCATGTCTGCCTGTTTGGTGCTTACTCTCTAATGTTTGTGGTGTACATTGAATATATGGAACTATGAGTGTGATTTACTTAATCAGCACTGGGTGTGGGCTTTCTAGGCAAAGTAATCAGATGCCTTATCGACACAAGCACAAAACTGTATATTCTTCCTTTTTATTATTCAACCTTATTTCCTTTTATTGCTTGTTCATTTTGGTGAGAAGTTCCAAAAAAGTATGAATATGAACAACAGTTTTCAATTTTAATGTGACTTGTAGCCCATTAGCTCTTACTTTTGGTGATTTCTTTTTATTTCCCAAGTAATTCCAACTTTAATTAAAAACAATTCAACTGAATTCCCTAATGATGCATATTAACATAATTGTGAATTTTTTTCTTCTAGTACCTTGGGATCAAGTGTAGTGATTTTAAAATATGTTATTCTTTAATTGGTAGTAAATTAGTCAGTTCTTTACCATCATAATAAAATAAATGGCACAAATAATTTATATAGAGAATTAAGCTTATTTAGTCCCAGACTTAGAAGATAAAGTCTAAGCACCAACTCTCACTGTTCTGAGAAGAGCTATAATTGTTTCAATGGGTGAACCATTCATTTAGGATTTTAATGCCTGAATTACTTTTTATTTCTTACATGATACTTTAGGTCCTTTTATATATTGTCAAATATTTAGTGTTGATCAAACCCTTTGATCTCTACATAAGTACCTATATGTAAAAGATTAACTGCTATTCCAAGTGATCAGCAATAGGCCTTAGTTCTCAAAATATCCCTTTTTTTTTTTTAGATAGGTTTTCACTTTTATAGTTCAGGTTGGCCCTGAGCTGAGCCTTGAACTCACAGCATTTCTCCTGCCTTTGCCTCCCAAGTGCCGGGATTATAGCCGTGAGCCACAATGCACGGCACTGTGGTGTATGGACCTGATTGCTGCTGGGTGTGAAGTCCCAGGCTCAGTATTGTTTTATGTGATTTCCGGGGACTGAACCTGGGCCCTTGCACTTGCAAGACAGGCACCAGAACCACTGAGCTAAATCCCCCACCCATATCCCTTTGGTTTTGTTTGTTCTCTGCTCCATGAGATATTTCAAGCCATAGCTTCCAGATAATGAATAAATTATTACAAAATCTGATTTTTAAAACAGTAGTTAAGGTCTCTCAAATAAGCAGTGCTAGAACAGGTTTCACTGGCATGCATCAATGAAGGAACAAGATCAATTGACCAATAGTGTTCAGCTTCACGGTGAGTTATCTGCCAGGTTTTATACTTTTGTGATGTTTGTTAGCTTAGCTATTTCAATTTTTATAACCTCTTAAACCATCCTTCAACTAAATTCCCATATTCTGAATTTAGTTTTAGATAACTTGGTAAATTAAATTTTAAAACATGATATAAAATGAAATCACATTTTTTTAGCAATCTTGAAAGACTTCATATGTAAGTTAAATTGTACTAGACTTTAACTCTGGATGAAGCTTTTGAACTTTTATAACATTTTCTTCAGTAATAGAGCTATTCATATTTTCTGCATGAATCAGTTCTCGAGATATACATATATATATATATACATATACATATACATATATACATATGCATATATACATATACATATATATACATATATATGTTACATATATAGAGTTATATATACATATATATGTATATATTTAGTTATGATTTGAAATATTTTAGCCTATATGTAGAAACAGTCTTTGTTTTTGTTTTTGTTTTAATAATATTCTTAATTTGCATGACCTATGTCAGGAGTATTCAGCCACATAAACTCTTCAAAGCTAGCGACATAACACAGAAGCTGGGAATCAACAACAACAATGTTTTTTATTTTCTCTGAAGATAAAATATTTAATCATCTAGAAACAAGCCAAAACTGTTTTGAAGGAGACCTTCTCAGATTCCTTCAAAACTGAAGTTAGTATCTTATTCATCTTTGCAGAGGTGAATAACATTTTTTTGCACAGACAGATATTATTTAACTGCCATTAATAAAAGGTAATTATAGCACAAATTCACCAGGAGAATGAGTAGAGGATCCTAGTATTTCTCAAGGGACACTCATTAACTATGTGGGTCAAACTTAGCTGGAAATATCCTTGATTTTTTATGTTTTTAAGGTTTTTTGAGACAGGGTCTCGCTTTGTGGTTCAGGCTGGCCCTGAGCTCAGCCTCCAACTCACATCACAGCAATCCTCCTGCCTCAGCCTCCCGAGTGCTGGGATTACAGGCGTGAGCCACCACGCCTGGCACTGTGCTATGTGGTGCTGATTGCTGCTGGGGTGAGTCTCCATGCCCAGTATAGGTATGTGGTTATTGGGGATCGAACCCGGGCCCTTGCACTTGCAAGACAGGCACCGGAACCACTGAGCTATATCCCCGGCCCGAAATATCCTTGATTTTTAATAATTTTCATTTATATTCCTGTGTTTTTCAAAAAATGGGACAAAAATTAAAAAATAAAAATCATGTTGGTAAACAGGAACAATGACATATGCATTTTTACTGTTCAAACTCTACTACATTATCCAGTGTTTAATATCGGATCAATCATTTTGAAAATCAATTTTCAGTTTAATTAAAATTTACTTATTATGCAGCTCAAATTAGTTTCTGTTTTTCCTTGACAATGTACCTGGATCACAGCAAAATTTCATAGATCTAAATGATATTTCACACAAAACATTTTGATTTTGATGATTTATATAATATTACTTTCTGGAGAAAAAAATAGTTACATGTAAGAATATAGTTATTCTAATGTAAAATAATTATCAAATTCTTAATGGATACCAAATAATGAAAACTTTTGAAATTACTGATTTACTTGGTTTGACTTTAATAATATTTGTATTGCTTAAAGTATTTACCACTTATTTCTTTTCTTAATCTATATTAGCTAAAGCTTTTAGGTTAACAAAGTGACCATAATAGAGGTAATGTATTTACTGTTGAAATAATATGAATGTCTCTCTTTATTACCCATGTAGAAAGATTTTGTCATCCGATTATAAATATATTTTGAAATATGTATTAATGCTCATTCGGGCCTATAAATCTGGAATTGATAGTGTTTTGTATTTTGAAAAGTGGACATGGATTGGAATCATCATTGATTTTGTCCTTCCAGCTGTGTGAAAACCAAATTCATGACTTTCCTAAAAACATTCTTGAATTCCTAGAACAATGAAGAATAGAAAGTGTCTTAATGTTACAAATAAATCTATTCACTAAAGACAAGGTGATGACAGGAAAGACTTTCTCTTCATATCGTGCATAGCACAAAATGAACCAGTCATGAGGTACAGTGTCACCTTGGTGCAAGAAATCATTCCAAAGTGGAGAGAGGGGGAGTAGCTTCCAAACTTGCTAAGAAAACAAGTATAAAACTAATATTTTAACTTTTCCCATCAAAGTTTTTACTTGGAATTCTATTGTGCTTTATAGTCACTACTAATCATTTTTTATTCTCATCTTTTTTTTTACATTTTATATAGTTTTATTCTCCTTTTATTTTTAATTTTCCTAGGTCATACTAAAGATGTCATAAATTCTAATGGAGATGAAGTGATTTAATACATGAATAGATTACTTTTACAAGTACCTGAAAGATAATAAACTCTATAGGAGTTTTAGTAAAAAAAAAAATTAGATTTTTAAAAATTCTTGCATAAAATTTTAAGATGATTGTATTAAAAATGTTTATGTTCTAGATGTCCATAACATACACAGTCTTAGGTCCATTTGTCCTTCAAATTTCTCTACATCTTGGCTTTATAGCTTTTGGTTCCAGCTACCATGGCTTACCAACCTTATGTGCCTATAGTGTTCTGCCTTCCCGAGGCTGCTATTCACAATCCTGTGGTCCTTATACAACATCCATGTACAACACAGTGTATAATTGGCTTCTCCAGAGGCTACCACAGGATCAAACAGTGAAGCCTGAAATTCAGAGATAGTAACAACTTCTCAGGTAAAACTGGATCAGTGGAAAACTGGAAATATGGAGAACATAAACTTCTCCACCTTTCTCAGCAGTTTAGTATTCAAGTAGCTTCTTAAGAACACTCTTGTTCCCCTGGATTGATACTCATGTCTCATAGGGAGACAGCGGCTACTCTTGTAATTTATTCATTAACTCCTGTCCTTACTGCATGGTTTGCATTCAATAATGAAATTTTGAAACAACAATGAATTTAGGACCTAGTAAATCAGGGATAACAAGTCCACTGATAGCAATTCAAACTTAGGTTTGCTTACTGTCACTATATCAGCTACTGGTTTTTTTCCCAGAGATTCCATCTAACCTCCTACTTATCAAAAATAAAACAAGATAAAAGAAAAACCTTGTCAGGTGTTTTAAACAGCATATTTCATTTAGTGGAGATATTTTTTCTTGTAGCTTACATTTGCTACAAAGTTGCTTATCCACTAGGATTCACCACAACTACCAGTCGTGGACAATTTGTGATAAACAAACTACGATGATGTACTCAAGTGTACAATATACTGCCTTGGAAATCCCCTAAATCACAAAATCACTATGCTTATTTTTCAGTGAGTGCAAGACACCTTTATGCTTGAAGGAATACGTCAAGGAAAACTCCTGAAAGGCACACAGAAACACCTTTCCCAACTCCCATTACACAAGACTTGCTAGTCGCCCTGACGCTAAAACCTTGGTTTAGGTGAGTGTTTCCTAAACACATGTTCTGCAATATATTAAGAAAAATCTTGCCTCATGTGGACACATTATGACAGAACTAGTAGAGTGTTGTGTTGATCTTATTGTACTGCTGGTCCTGATAAAGAAAATGCAAACTGCTTTTGGTCTTCCTTTGTGGGTTTTTCATAGATGCTTTTGCTAATTAAACAACTTCATATTAAATATTCCAGGTCGCATTGAACTAATTCAATCTCTTCCATGTAGACACTGCAGTTAAAATTTAGATAGCTTCTTTGATAACTTTACAGTAGTGAGCCATCATCCTCCCCTGCAATAAAAAAACATGTCTGTACTGCCCCATCCAAGAAATAGAGGGGGACAGAGTGGACCCCATGCCTGGAATTTGCCTACCCTTTTTTATGATGACTATTCATTTTAAAATTTATTTCTATTATGATTGTAACTGTACATATTTACGGGGGACAGTATAATTGTATGTGTACATATGTTATATAATTATCATTTTTGTTATAATACTGTTAATTACTATATGATATACTGATATATTTTGTAAGTATAACTGAATACAACAGATATGAAATTGTGTACTACGATTATGTTTGACAGTTTACTTAGGAAGAAACAGCTGAAAGAAGTTAGTTATTTTACATATTTATTTTTATTTCTTGCCAAATTTTAGCATCTTCCTGTAGTAGTACACAGACTTATATTTTAATGCCTTTGTGAAAGATAAGAGATACAAAAAAAGACTATATCCCAATTATTCAATTCCATGAGCAGTCGCAGAATTTAAAAAGATTTCTCTGGCACTCTGGTGAAAAGAGACAGCATTTTTATTAGAGTATTTCCTAGTGTGCCATTATACTTAGTAACCTGTAAGTATAGCTATAGTCATTATTCTGACTTCTAAGAGGATGAATCAGTTCTGCCTTTCAAACTCCATTAGTATAAATAGAATCATACATGATTCAGACTTTCATATTGCTTTTCTTTTTGTTAACATTTTATTTATTTACAGTGTTTCTTGTTGTAGATCTCCAGTCCTGCTACTGTGAAGTATCCTCTAGTGAGAATATCTCATCACAACTAGGTAGTGACTTAAGGAAGAAAACGATAAACTCTTACAACAGTCATTGGCTTTGAAAAAAGTGCTTTTATGGATGCCTATTTGTGTCTCTTGCACATCCTTCTGTTGAGTTTTCTCCCTTTCATGATTATTCTGAGTTCCGGCTTTGGTTGTCGTATGAATTATTAATATTTTCTCCACTCTGTATGCTGATTTTATGCTATATTTTGCTGGGATTTTGACCAATGAAAGTTTGAATAAGAGAGAAATGCCAAAAATACATATTTACATGTTTTTCATCTTATGTTTTTTATTTTAAAGGGCTTAATATAAACCTTAATGTATTCAAGAGTAAACATCTGTTTTATACAGGTTTCTAAGGAAAATATTCCACCACTGACTTTCCTTTGCTACAGTGATAAGGCTTTTTGCAAAAACAAGGCACTGGAATATAAAATAAGTTTTTTTCAAATGATTCAAGAGTTAGGAGGTATTTATTTTTAGCAAATCAACACGTGGTTAATATTGTAATCAGTATATATGCAAATATATTTTTAGTATTTAAAACAAATATTTCCATATATTTCTTTTTGCCAGGGAGTAAGTTAGCTACAAATTTTTTTCCTCCACTTTTTGGACAGATGCATTGGCATTTCTTCTTGCAAATGAATGCATGCAAGTGTGGGTGGACATCAAACAACACATCTAGAGATGTCATTTTACAATAATAATTTACCAGAGGAACTGATGTAAATAGCATTTAACACATGGAGACAGTCAAGAGCGTGGCAGCTTTTATTGTGATCTGCACTGAGTATGTGTGATTAGCTCAGTGGAAAGGATGTGAGATTTCCTCTAATAAAAACTACTAAACTCAAGACTTTTAAATCTTCTATGGATGCACATAATACAATTTCCCCATTGGAAGAAAAAGTTTGAGCAATGTAGGTAGCTACATTAGTTTTAAAGTATGTTAAAGCAGTTAAGATTTTTTAAAGTATGTCTTAAGAACAATCATTACTAAACAAAATAATGTGCCTGTAAATGGGAGTGAGAATAAAACATAATAGAGAAATAGCAATTTCAATATTATAATAATATTATTATTTTACCATTTTAACTAAATAGCCTGTTTTTTTTTTTTTTTTTTTTTTTTTTTTTTTTTTTTTTTTTTTTTTTTTTTTTTTTTTTTTTTTTTTTTTTCCCCTTTTGATTGCACTGTTGAATTGTTCAACCTATTTTCTTGTCTTTGGCTTTCTATAACTAATGACTGAAGAAAAAAAAAAAAGAAATGTTGCTCTGAATTAATTTTAATGTTCAATCAATTCTTTCATAGACATCTTTCCTATTTTTCTAATATTTGAATTGGAAATTTTAAATCCAAATTGAACAATGTTTGCTGATGTACTCCAAACGTTTTCCCTTGTGCTCTTGAATGCTCTTCAAGAAATAAGTTGTCATTAAAAATGAGACAAAAGGTATTGGAATGATTGCATAAAATAACTTATTGTGCTCTTCTTTTTTCTTTTTTCTGGTAATGGAAATCCCACTCAGGACCTTGCTCTTAAGAGACAGACACAGCTCCACAGAGCTAAATCCCCAGCCTAACTTTTATTGTAACTAAAAAGAGTATTGCATTTAAACTCTAGCTACTTTTCTACAAGTTAAACCTCATATGTACACATTACAATACTCATGATATAATTCAATCAAATAACTCATGTGATACTCATTTCTGTTGAAGTTTTTTTTTTTTTTTTTTTTTTTCAAAACATACATAACAATGGGCCGGGGAGTTAGCTCAGTGGTTCCGGTGCCTGTCCAGCAAGCGCAAGGGCTCAGGTTCGATTCCCCAGTAACCACATACAATACTGGGTGTGGAGACTCAACCTAGCAGCAACGAGTACCACATACCACAGTGCCGGGCGTGGTGGCTCACACCTGTAATCCCAGCATTCGGGAGGCAGAGGCAGGAGGATTGCTGTGATGTGAGTTGGAGGCTGAGCTCAGGGCCAGTCCCAAACTACAAAGAGAGACCCTGTCACAAAAAAAAAAAAAAAAAAAAAAAAAAAAAAAAAAAAAAAAAAAAAAAAAAAAAAAAAAAAAAAAAAAAAAAAAAAAAAAAAAAAAAAAAAAAAAAAAAAAAAAAAAAAAAAAAAAAAAAAAAAAAAAAAAAAAAAAAAAGAATAAATAAATGAAAAAGGGCTGGAGATGTAGCTCAATGTGAAGCCCCAAGCTTCAGTCCTCAATATAAAACAAAACACACCCACACATGCATACACACATGTCAGTGATAGTGCCCTGCCAGGAGCAAAGATATAAATGCCCATCTGAATACCTTCACAAGCACAATATTTTCAACATTTCATTTTCACAGTTATGTCAGGATGAGTACAGAAGTTTTACTTCACTTAGGTGATATATCAGCATATTTAGAGTATTCTTTTACAGTGTGGCAGCTCCCTTCTTAGTAGTTCCTAACCTGAACTGCTATATCTGAAGATATCTTTCAGAAAGTTATAGCCCAGTAGAAAGAGCATAAATTTTTTTTTTTTTTTAGGTTTTTTTTGAGACAGGGTCTCGCTTTGTGCTTCAGGCTGGCCCTGAGCTCAGCCTCAAACTCACATCACAATCCTCCTGCCTCTGCCTCCCGAGTGCTGGGATTACAGGCGTGAGCCACCACGCCCGGCACTGTGGTATGTGGTACTGGTTGCTGCTGGGCGTGAGTCTCCACGCCCAGTATTGTTATGTGGTTACCGGGGAATCGAACCCGGGTCCCTGTGCTTGCAAGACAGGCGCCGGAACCACTGAGCTAACTCCCCGGCCCCGAAAGAGCATAAATTTTAGGTGACACTAGTGTCCTTGAAAAAGCAGGTGCACAATTTTAAACCACGCTAAACATAACATAATACATGCTCAACATAGCCTTTCCTCTTAGTATGTCAACCCTTTGAAAGTGGAATACACAAATATCTTATGTGTGTGTTCAAATATTTAAATGCTATGTAAAAATCTTTTCTAGCACACCAGCAGGGCTAAAACTGTTTGTTGATAAATCTTTAATGTTTCTCTGATATTTGCTAGAATTTGGACAAGCAGAAAGTATCACCAAGAAAACAGTCACTATTAAAAATCATCCAAAACAACACGTCACCTAAAACATGTCTTTGAGCCTAAGCATTGAAATATTTACATTTTAAATGTCTTTGTGTGAAAATATTCACTGACACAAAGAACTGACATTAAGAAATGTTCTATTGTCTTACATTCATGTGGCAATCAGAATGTAGAAAAGATGAAATTTTTCTTATTCATTTAACAAATCTGCCACTTGACATTAAATCCTGAACCTTTTTTTTATTCAGAAAAATTTTTTTTGTTTCTCCTAAAGTAACATCAAAACAAACACTAATAACATTTTCCCTAGGTAAGTTTTAGCCACTTTTATGTAACAAGGTTTCTTTTATGATTTCATGATATGAATATATCACATTGGACAGGCTGTACAGTCCATTCCTCCAAGGGAGATTTTAGTGAGAATGCATAACCCCAGGAGAATGATACTGCACTTTTATTAGTGTAAATTCTAGGAATAATCCTGATCAATTTGTCTTGTACAACACCAGCTTATAGATCAGCATCTTCAGATCCCCTGAATGTGAAAGACACCTTTCTATTACTTATAAACCTATCCTCTTGTTTTTGTGTACAGTCACAGAAAAAACAAACATTAAGCAGATGAATTTGAGCAACTATTGAAGCTCTATCAGAGAGATATCCCTGTCTAGAAATTCTCATGAAGAGTTTCCCTTTTTTTTATTTTTACAAGCTTATAACTTTAATATTTTATACCAAGACCAGCAACCCAAGTTCTCCTGTAAATTTGAAGAATTCTATTTTCTTTGAGATATGTAAAATCTAAGACCTCTTGTCTATCAGGAAAGCCTTTCCTTCCCTTTTCCACAATAAGCAGACTCAGCATGTAAAATTGCTCCTCCAGTAGGAGCTCAGCAGACCCCATTAAGTGAGAAATGCCCCCAGCAGGGTTCGTTGTACTTCACCCATAGGTTTTCCAGTTACATTTCAGTAAAAGGAAAAGAAACTTTTTTACTTAAACTAGGAAAATAACTGTGTTTTTATAAAAGTAAAAAAAAATACAAGAGAAGCATTTGCTTCTGAATTATGAGTGAATGAGGCTGGTAAACCAACAGATTCAGAAAAGAATCAGCTTATTTATATAGCCAACATCAAATAGAACAATAGCATTAGTAAAATGATACTGCAAATAACTACAATTAAATGTCTCTCCTTAGTTCACTGACCCCAGTGGTATTGATACATTCTTTTGCTGATTTGTATGTCAGTTGTCTCTTTTAAGTAAAATTTTCACTTCTGTATTCTATAGGGCTCTGGATATCCTGACACATCTCCAAGTACAGAATGACAGTTATCTACATGATCTCTGCTTTGCGTTAAAAAGAAGGAAACATATCTCTTTCTTGAAGCTTCAATAATTGAGTCCTTGGCATACTGCTTTCTACAACACTATAAGCATAGCTTTCCATTCTGCAGGAAAAAAATGTACAACAAAGTCTTTAGTCAAACATAATACGAAAGCAGAAAGTGTCTGCAGATACCAAACTGATGTGCTGCGTTTACAGAAACCAACGGTGTAAGGCTGGAGAAGGGTAAAGTCATGTGGGAGAGTATAATGAACAACACTTCACAGGAATTGTATCAGTCTCACAGCTAACAACATATTAAAGACACAGAAGGCACTGACAAATCTTGAGCACTTTCAGATCTACTCTGTAAATTGTACAGTTTCTGGAATAATTGTATTTTTCACAGTTTACTTGTATGAAATCATCCTTTGGGTTGAAAACTCTTTTGACAGAGTAATCTTGAAAGGATACAAAACTGGTCAAGACATATAGACTATATGAAAAGAATCTAATTCTCTTTTGAGAATATGAAAGCATAAGATTGTATGATTCCACAGAAATTATCTGAGAAGCCTAACCTTTAGATTTAAAGACACATCTTTTTTTTTCCCCATTAAACTAATGGTCTGACTTGGAGAAACCACAATAAAGGGGATTGGAAAAGAAGATTTGGCCACTCCATTAAAATAGTTTTATGGATGAATAAAAAAAATCAAAGTGGTAAGATGGCATTTTAAGTAAATATGGAGAAAGTAATACAATTATTTGAACCTCTGCTTTAGAGCTGAGCATTTTTATTTCATTGTATAAAACAGAAGCATGAGAATTATGCAGTTTTCATAGAAGGATGTGCAACTCAGCTGTCTGGTTAGAACCATTTAAAACTCCTTGCTAGGGGAGGACTCCATATTTCCACTGTCCCCTTAATAGATAAAATATTCAGTTCTGCATATATGTCAATATGAAAATCATAAGAGTATTTATAAATGTATTTTTGATAAAGTCATCAAAGTAAAATTTTGCCAGGTTTAACATATTTTAACATGAGGTCTTCTAGGATTCACTTTTTAGAAAATATTTTTACATAGTGAATATAATTAATTTTTCTCCAATTTTCTGAAGTTGGCTAATGCGACTGTTCCTTTTAATTGACTTTTTAATGTATTTTGAAATGACCTGAGATGTTTAAGAAAAGAAACCTCTTTTTTCCTCTTCAAAGTAATCATTCCATAAGCAGTTTGTTCTTACTCCATTAGCCCTCCTTGTATAGTTTCAAGCCTCAGTACTACTTACAACTTTTAATCACTGACTTCTCTGGCCAGAAGACTGCAAGGTGGGTGACATCGGTCCCCGGCAAATGGCAGAATGTTTTGGCTGAGAGCAAAGGCTTATTCGTGGAATAAACGCTCCTCTGCAGGTTGCTGCATCTTTTAACTCCTTCTCAGAGTGTCTAAAGTCAGGCGTTCATAAACTTGACCTGAAGTGCAGCCACGCTGTAAACTGTGAAGGAAACAAAAACAGAAGAATAAATACGGACGTGCATACACTGTAGGATTTGTGTTCTCCCAAGACTTATTGTTGGAAATTCTGCCTCCAGTGCAGCGTGGTGGTGACAGGCAGGATTTCGACACACGCTTAGGTCATAAGCCCGCTGCTTTTGTGAGTGGACTGATCTATGCCTGGATGCATGCATTAGTGCATTCATAGTTTAATGAGTCACCACAGACACAGCATGTTAGAACAGGCTCCCTGCAGCTCATTCGCTCGGTCTCACTGTGTGACACCCTCTGTCACGTTATGACGCGGGGAGAAATCTCTCCCCAGGACAGGAACTAGACTCCACAAGTAGAGAGTACACAAAAGTCTGTTCTTTGTTGTCTGCGATATTCAGTCACAGCAACAGAAAACAGAGCTGATATGTGTGTATAAAATAGTACCTGCCAAACTGATATCAACTTTTATGACAGCTACAGAAATACACATTTCAGTATTCTGTCTTTATCATGCCATCAGGTGTCTGGATCCTATTTAGCATTTGCTCAAATGTACAACAGTACAAATTTTCAAGTTAAATATGGATAATGGGAGTTATTTTAAATTCTCATTTCGAAAGCTCAGTGAAATACAATTATTATTCACTCTTTAAAATGTTAGGAAATTTAAAGTTTTAAATTTTAAAGTATTTTTTGTTTCCCTAGGGATTTTTGAATTCCCTAAAGTTTGTTTTATGTTGCTATGTTTCTTTTCATCTCTAAATAAATTAAAACAAACTTCTATTTAAGAGACTATAATAAGCCAATTTTCTGACATATTCTAAAGAGAGAAAATTGTTTCAGACCCATAACAAGTGATGTGTATCTCTCAGCACAATCACAGGCATATACAGAACCTGCAGATCCATTTCTTTATTCTGAGATGGAAGTCAGCAATTACTAGTGGGTGAGGGGCTAGGCTCTGAGCCCGGCACATGCTCTGCAGGTCAAGGACAGAGCTTCCACTCCAGCCAGCCCAATGCAAGGAATATAGAGATAAACGTGAAGAAAAGCTTCACAACTGCACTTCCAAAAGGGTTCCCCTACTTTCTAGCATGTAAAAACCAGTTTTCTTGATTGGCTTAAACTCATAAATAGAAAATGAATAAATCTTTATTGAAATAAACAAGCATCTCCCAGTTGACAAAAACATAGATTTTCACTACTGGAAATTACAAAATGCTCAGGTTATAATACCCGAACCTGAATAAGAACTTAAAAAAGTGAAGGGAGGGAGAAGGAGAAAGAGAAAGAGGAGCAGAGGGGAAAAGCTGAGAGGGGAGGGAAGAAGAAAGGAGAGGAGAAAAATACAGAGACCAAGAGATGGATACACACACACACACACACACACACACACACACACAAAGAGTGCGCTAGAGTGTGCTATATAGCAGCACTTAAAATAACTGTTTAAGTATTCAGAAAAGATTTATACCAATGAACGAGAAACTCTCAGAAATAGGAAGGCTGGTTGGTGTGTACACCCCTTAAAAAGCTGAGGTATTTTAAGCACAGAAGCATAAGAACAATTGATTGATGTAAGAATATGATTGATAATTAGTGTATGATTTTGGTGGTGCTTACATGACAATAAAATCTTTACTTTTGGACCAGTATTTTAAAACCAAAATCTACAAGTTAATGTGTGGCATCATAGTGCCTGAGCTTCAATTAAATAATGAGTAGGAGATTTTTAAAAAATATGTTCTTGTACTGGGGATTTAGCTCAGTGGCACTCTTGCTTTGCAAGAACAAGGTCATGAGTTCAATCCTCAATGCTTAAAAAAGAAAAAGAAAGAAAGAGAAAGAAAAGTTTCTCTATGATCTAGAAAATTAAATAGCACATTAGAAAAGGCCAAGATTGCCACTAGAAGAGAAATATGTACACTTAGTTTGTATATTATTCTTTTATAGGCTGTACTTTCAATTATTGAAAATAACTCTTTGTATAGATTTTATTCTATGTATATACTTGTATTGGAGAACTTTATAAAAATTCTTAGAATAAGTAGCATAATAGCTTCATATATTCTGTTTCATTTTCATCTCTCAGTCCTTTAAAGTAAGCAAATCATTTTGTGCTGTACGTATTTTATCTTACCATATGCCTTCATTTTTATATTAAATAACTACAATAACATCAGCAATAAAATTTTTCAGTTCTTAGTATTTTAAATTTATATTAAAAGTAGATAGGTAGAATGCAAATGTTTATTATGTTTTTTTGTGGTAAAGCGATTCAAAAGTATTACTCTGGAATTATTTTTGGCTATGTTTATTTTAGACATCAATCTCAATGTGATGGAAGAAATCTCTTGTTAAAAAAATAAGATGTGGAAGTATGCTCAGTTTTTCATTTGAATGAAAATAACACATATTCGTGTTCAGACAGCATCTTGGTGATCAGTATGCTCACTTTCTATTCAGAGGACTTCCCTTCCCAGGAAGAGGAGCTACGTCTAGTCATATCATGTGTGGTCTGTCTTTCTTCTCTTAGGAAAACCTGGAAGGCCACTAGTAATGATATAAGTAGATTTTTTTATGTGTCAAGTACTGGTACAAAACCTCAATGCTGAATATGATCACAATGTATGTATAATATGCTAATAAAATCCATTTTTTAAAAAATTGAACGTTAGAAAAGGATATGTGACAAAATAATAGAAGGAGAAAAAAATAGAAAAAAGTTAAAGGAAAAAAGAAACTTTTGAGAAGGAGCAAAACCCTGTTACATTTACCTTTATCTTTGCCTCAGTAAATTTATTATAGATTTATTGCAGTTATCTTGGTTTCTTATTTTCACAGATAATTTAATATTGATTGTACAGTTGTATTTTATTCTATACTTTTGATCTACAGAGAAAGACATTCCTTAAAATCAAATCTTATATATATGGTTAAATATTGGCCAAAGTTTCAAATTATCATAATTATTTTTAATTTACACTTCTAAGGGTTTGGTTCAAAATTTTGGAGGCTATTAAATTGCTATAATGTATTATAGGTTTCATCTTCTCCTCCTATGTGATACAGACATTTCTTTCACAGTAGAAATCAATAGAAGAGTCCTTTTAATTAAAATTCATAGTACTCCTGTATTTTTATTTTTCTGCCCTAATTTTTTCTAGGAAAGAAATACAAAGCAATGTTTGAGTTTATTTATGCACGTGAGTATAGTTATTCAATGAAAAAAATATCATGTTGGTGTGGAGTCATTGTGACAAGCTTTAACTGGGTTGAAAAATAATTTTGTTTAGAAAGATATAATATTTATTACTTGAAATGTCATTAATATAATTTTAATTTGCATGTATTTTACATATTTGGAAACTGAGATTTCTGGAAACTGATTTCCAGATCTGATTCTTGAATTCACATTTATCACATCAGTCACATCTAATTTTGGAAACAGTGAAAATCAATAATGCATTATATTTTTGGCCTTCTACAGATTCCAAGGTGGTTCCAAATGTGTCACTCTGTTTAATTCTTTCAGCTTTAAAAGGAAGAAAAGAAAAAAATAAAGATACAGATTTAGAGCAGTCAAATGATTTGTTCCAAGTAAAAATGTCCGTTGGGAGATGGTTTTCAGACTTCCACCAAGTTCCAGGGCTTATTCATGGGATCTTGAACTCCTTCCTCAGACACGCCTTGTTTACAATAAAATGAAACTGTCCTGGACTCCTGCTCTTCTTCCTCATCGCTGGCCCCTCTGTTCCATTGTCCAGAGCTTAAAGGCCTGGATGGTGCGCTGTATAGAACATAAACAGATATATAGAAGTCAAAATTTCAGATTTTTTCCCATGCGCTACAACTGAACAATCTGATGGATGTGAATTTCTCTAGTCTCAACCTTCTGTGAAGCTGAGAATCATTAAAGCAAATGTTCAGTGAAGTCTGTTCCAGCCAGATTATTCTGTTTTACCTGCTGGATGTAATATGACACAACAGAACTTCATAGCAAAAAAGGTGAATTTTTATTCATATATAAGAAGTTTCTCTTACACTACTGTGCAGGTAATTTTTATTATTATAAACATACATTATTATATAATTCATTATTCATATATATGCCTAGTGTATATTTAATTTAAGAAGTCAACTTTCAGCTAGAGAGGAGGCCTTATCAGGTGAAAAATCACCAGTACATATAATCATATACTTAACTATTCTAGACACTATAGTGCAATACATATGTAGTCTAAAAAAAAATCAATGTTGATCTTACCTAAAAATATTTCCTACCAAAATAGAATAATTAGTAAGTAATTTACTAATGTTTAATATATCAGAAATATTGAGTTTTATTGTTTTTGTTACAAATATGAAAATACAAATTCCTCATACCCTGCAATGATTTATTTTAAATTTATTGAATTGTCAGTCTTTGAATAAGAATGTTTCCTTTCAAAGTACTACAGGTCTGACAGATTAGTGCTGTAAACTGTCAATTTGTGTTATATCTTGTAATAAATCATACTTAGAGAAATGCACTCATTTGGCAATCGCTTATGAAGCTTTTATATGAATGCATCTCATAAAAAATGTAGCTATGGACTTTAGTTTTCTCCACTTGCATTTCTTCACCAAGCAGAGGAAATCAGTGTGCTGTATTTGTGTTGTCAAACCACGTATCTAATTGGATGTTACGTTAGCATAAATAGACTTTTAAAAAACATTACAGACTGAGAAACTGAATAAGGTACTTTTTTTAGAAAGAAGATTTTGGTAAGGAATACTTAGAAAATTGGGAATTTGGAAGAAAGGCTCAATAGCTGTATTACAAGAGTTATATGGTGTGAACAAGGATCAGTTTTCATCTCTCTTGACATTAGAGACCAGTTCCATAGGAAACATGGGGCAGAAAGAGTCAAGCTTGCATTGATTTAAACTGTAGACATGATATACTACTTTATTATTTTTTGTCCCTTGTTTGTCTCATTAAGAAACTTTACTTTGATTTGATTTTTTTCAAGTGATGTTAGTATATAGAAAAGGTTATACATCTACTCTGTCATTTTCCAGTTCTTCTTCTGATTTTTTTTTTTTTTTTGACAGGGTCTCACTTTGGGGTTCAGGCTGGCCCTGAGCTCAGCCTCCAACTCACATCACAGCAATCCTCCTGCCTCTGCCTCCCAAGTGCTGGGATTACAGGCGTGAGCCACCACGCCTGGCACTGTGGAATGTGGTACTGGTTGCTGCTGGGGTGAGTCTCCACGCCCAGTATGGTATGTGATTTCTGGGGATCGAACCCGGGTCCTTGTGCTTGTAAGACAGGCGCCAGAGCCACTAAGCCAAATCCCCAGCCCCAGTTCTTCTGATTTTGAAATGTATTCCTTTTGGCTTTGCTATGGCCCAATTTAGATTTTTAGAAACTTATTAAGCAATACTAGAAGTTAAGAGCCCAAGTGTAGAAATTTTGACAATTACAGAATTATAAAGAGGATAACATTAAAACATTGTAAAATCTTGATACTACAGTGTAGATTAAAGCAAACAATGAATCTCGTTAATCTAGTTTAAAAAATATTTGAGAATTATCACACAGGGAAAAATAGGGTCCTTTTTACCATTTGACTTGTTCCAAAAATATTGGCTCCAATTGTCCTTTATTCTCAGTAGGTCTCTGATGGCTTCAAACATAAGGTTTTACTTCTCCTTTTTCCAATGTTGCTAACTGGTTTATTTTATTTTTTTGTGAGGTTCTTGGGTGTACTGTCACTGAGTACACTATTAATGCTGCTATTGTTCTTGACAAGATCTCTGCTCTTGCATCAACTTGTTTTCCAAAGAGATACCCCTCTCTTTCTGCCTTTCTCTCTCTCTTTCTCCCTCTCTCTCTCTCTCCTTCTCTAAGATACAGTGTTACATGTAAGATACATGTATAATCATTACTTCTAGTATTCTAATGTATGTATGAGAAAACTCACCATATTCTGCTTATGTAAATCACACTATTGCTTATACAGAGATGGGCTTATGAATTCTCCTGCTACCTCCTCTGTATCCACAGTTCTGCTGATGACTTGTCTAGGTTGTCCCAAATGCAGATGGTCTTGAGCAGGATACTCACAAGAGTCTATGTAAGAAGTTGTTGCCTCTGGGAACTAGCTGGAGATAGAACTATAGTGGGCTCTGAGTCCAGAAGGCTTACTGAGGGTCACAGTGATGTTTTCCAAGTAGTCCTGTGGCAGATGTGCTGTGTGCTGGTGTTGTCATCCGAATCATGGAGATAAGGCTCAAGTCTGAGCTTCCCTTGGACACTTTGATGTGTGGTACTTCCACTAAATTTACTATAAAAACTGAGTGTGACCTCGATGGGAAAGGAACCAGCGGGGAGTCCTAAGAGTAAGGTAGATCAATGACAACAGTGGATGCAATGCAGGAGCTTTGAAAGCTCTAGAATCACCCAAGCAGAAGTCACTGTTTTGAGGATAAACTGTGTGTTGTCCTCACTGAGTAAAGATGCCAACAGCCCCACCTTTTCACTGAGGGATGCAATAGACAATTTTCCAAGAAGAACAGAAAAGTCAGGAACATACATTTCCCATTCGTGCAGTGAGCATAGCTTGTCTCTGTAGTGCCATGTGACCCAGCCTAGAATTTCTTCAAGTAATTTCTTCAAGGAATTTCTTCAAGTAATTCCAAAGGCTATAGAGCATTATCAGAGGGAAGTTATTAATAGTTTTGATGAAAACTATGAAAATGTTCAGTTTCAGAAAGTTGCCTGCCCAAGAAGCTGCTGGAAGAAAATGAATGAGAAAGCTGAAGGAACTGAAAACAAGAATATATTGAGAAAACATCAGGGTGGAAAGGAAAAGGAGGTCAACTATAAAAAGAGCCAGTCAGGTTGTCTGAACCTGTCTGTGTGAAGATGACAAATTAACCTGCTCTTTTTGAAGGAGATTATACAAATGAGGACATTGACATTAGGGGGAAAAAGGTGTCAGAAAATGGAAAGCAAGATGATCAGTGGGCCATCAGTTAAAAGCTCAATGATGCTCCTAATGAAAATGTTTCCATTAGAAGATGAATTCTGAAAGAATAAAGAAAATGCTATTTTATTTTATATTATTATGTAATAAGTAATTGCTACATTTATTGATGATCATGGGATGGTAGTAAAAAGAGGAAGAGCACAGAAAAAGAGGGTAAAGGGAAAGGTACTCATGGGGAGAAGAGATGAGGGGCTTGAATGTGAAGGGAGATAAGAAGGCATGATAACTCATTACCCTTCATATGGTCAGACAATGCTGAGCTGATCCAAGGTTCTTCCCACTGTTTCTCTCTCTCTGATGTCAGCAATCTGTGGTACAGAAGAAATTCTTGTATAGCAACTAGCAACTAAGTAGGATCATCAGTCTTCCCTATGCAGAGATCAAGAGACTCTTTCCCTGGCTGATCTAGGACTTGAAGGAAAATGAGCCCTTCCTTTTAAGATTTCTTGATGAATCCAGGCTCCAGTACGCAATAGTGATCACCACTAGAAGTCTGACAATATTTTAGACCTATTGACCTATTGGTCGCTAATAGGACATTGAGTCCTCTTGGATGTTGTCTAGCCAGTGATGCTAGTAAGTCTAGCTGGTCTCCGAGGATGGCAATATTCCTAGTTAGTTTACCTAGGCTGTCAAATGCTTAAGTGGTGTGGATTTAAAAGTACTATTTTAAAAGGCTCAGTCAACTCAGGCATTTGACAATGAGAAAATGAAGTTTATCAACAAGATTCAAAAGCTTCTGCTTGAAACTCCACACACTGTCTCAAGTAATAAAGAATGTGAAATGTGACTTTGAAGAAAATCAATTGAAGAGAGGAAATTTATGGCTTTGAAAAAGAGGAAAAACTTCCCAAAGCATATGAGCACTTCAACCTTATACATCAAAATTTTGTCTCCTTCTGGAGGATGATGGAAGAGCTGCAGGAAGTGACTCACGTATGTGTTTGTTTCAGAGATGGATTGTCTTTCAAAGAAAAGTTTGTGGGCCACTATATGCCCTAGTAAAAGCTCAAGGACTCAATTGGGGGGAAAAGTCCACAAAAGATAACCGGCTGAGGTAAAGTTTGATAGGTCCCTACGCTCCCGTTTTATCCATGGCCCAGGGCAGTGGCTGAGAGAGAGTCAGGACAGTGAGAGCGCCCTCGTGTGGCCAGTGTAGTAGCTAATGATGGCTCAGTGACACCCAGTGAACTACAAACTGGTTAGAGGATTACAGAAGCCAAATCCTTAGTGACTACATTCTTAGCAGATTGCTTGATTTGGCATTTGTGTTGCAATTAATTCTGATTGATGCTTTCTTGGTTTTCCTGGCTACTTACTTCACATGGTATTTGCTTTATTCAAATTATATATAATCATAAATTCTAAGACATTGCTCTCAGCATATAGATGGTTTTAATACAGTACTTAAGAATATATAATTGTATTTCATTGAGCCCTCTAGAATTCAGTCCGAAATTATGTGTTCTGATTTGTTTAACTTTCTCACTGTTCCTTAAACAATAACTGCTTAGATGTGACTGAGGGAACCATTGAAATAGTTGAACATTTTTATTTGATATGAAATATGGCACCAAAATATAAAGTTTACTTCAAAAATATTATTGATATTAAAGCACTATAAGAAAGTAAAATAATGAAACACAACCACTCCCAACCAAATGTATTAATATTTTTGTTAATTTTATTAAATTGTAACCCTGTCATTCAGGAGGTTAAACTAAGAAAAGCACCATGAGTCTGAGTTTAGCCTGGACTACATAGCCAAACTTGTCTCAAAAAACAGAACAAAAAGTTAAAAACAAATGTTCACTTTTCAATTTTATCTTTTAAAAATTTTTTCATATGAATCTAATAAAATACGGTCAAGTCCTCTTCCAGTTCTCACAGATACAAAATTCAAAGATTAATTCAGACATAACTTTTGACTAATGCATTTTCTTTAAAACAAGCATATTTTATGTATATTTGTACTTTAATTCTTATATTAAAATTTTTATTTATGTGCAATCCATTATATTTAAATTTTTCAGTAGGCTTTTGGTTGTATAATAATCTGGATATTTAACATTTTCAGATCTTTATCCTTGTTTCTTTCATCCTTTTTTTCCCCTCCTTATTTCTTTCATTATGCCTTGAATTAGGATGAGAAGACCCACCCTAAACATACAGAATATAATGGCCTTTTGGGAGGAAGTCGTAAGCCTTCCCATAAATAGATGATTTGGGGAATGAAGAATACACAATGGCACCACAAATAATACTAATAAAAGTCTTCCTTCTACCTGTTATCACACACACACACACACACACACACACACACACACACACACACACACACACACACACACATCGTGAATACACCCTATCTAAATTTCCCTAAACATGTTAGAAAAATAGAAGAGAGTGGGGAAGAGCTAGGTTTTGTAGTATTCATGTTTCTTGCAAATCTGTTTGAGCACATGCAAGCTTTCTGTGCAAAGGGCTGAAGGACATAATGATCTTTGATCGCCATGATGACGCTCAGGGCAGGAGATAATCAGAAGAAAGAGCTAATCCCCGAGAGAGAGTCTTGTTAAAATATGGCTGCTTCTCAGCAGCAAACACACTCATGGCCTCCAGAAATCTCCTCCACCCCTGAATCATACACTCTGCTTCAGTTTCTTTCTCATTTTCTCTGAATCCCTGTCATTTGTGGATTGGTTTGACATCACGGCTACCGCCACACTCATTGCATTGGTCACTTCACACAAGTAATGAGCTGACACAGCTGTCCGCTCTCTTCCACCTAATTCAGTGGACTGCTGAGAATCTAAAAAAATACGTGTTTTCCTTGGACCATTCACTTGATGTACTCCATATTTCATGAAATTTTGAAAACAATTTCATAGAATTGGCCCATAGGACTTCCCAGATTACGGTCCTAGTTATTACTTTTGTTCATGAAGTTTTAATGTCATATATGCCATGTAATATAAAACTGAATACGTAGTTGACAGCCACTAAATACCAAGCGATCTCCTGTATCACGATACTACAGTCAAGAGAAACAATACTAGGGCTCTCTGCCATGACGGCAGGAGCGGGTACAAACACGAGATTTTGTTTTGTGCATGTGGGTGATGAGTGCAGCTGCTATTCTTTTCCTATAATTATCAATAATATATTAATGTCCAGTTTTTCAAAGTGTAACTCTGAGTGTTGAGAAGCTCACAGTTGGGTATCCATGGCCCAACTCAAGATGTAAAATGGCCTGATTACCCTCTAAGAAGAAACTCACCTTCTCTGGAACTGTTCTTCATCCGGTCCCAAGCACAGGCATCTCACATTTGCTCCCTGACCCCGGAGCTAAATGGGAGAACGTGGTACCCACCCTTGGACCTGACTCCTTTTCCATGGAGGTATTCATTGTGCTGCCTGTATCGGACTTCCTGCTTCCCATTATTAAGAAATATTCCAGATTATACCACAGTCTATTTACTCACGAGTTAAAGAACATTTGGGTTGTTTCTGTTTTGTAGTAATTGCAAATAAAACTACTTTAAACATGCTTATAGGGTAATGCCAAATAAGTCGTTGGGTCATAAATTAAATCAATGTTAATTAGATACTTTCAATTTAGTTTCCAGCATGGATTTACAGTAGTATTTTATCTTCTTCCATCAGTGTGTGAATACTATACTCTCCAGTATTTCATATTTTCCTGTTTCAAAAGCTTTTCCAATAGGTATATAATGATGTACACAAACTGTGGTCAAAAGTGCAGAGAATATTTACACTTTTTAAATTATGGCAAAGGACACATTGCCATCATTTCTCAGAATAATTCTCTTTGTTTCAAACATAGTTATCTTTTTTGTTTTGTTTTTTGTTGTTGTTTTTGTTTTTTTCAGTTTCTAAAGCAGTTCTGAAAGTTTTGTGCAGGCGTCCCTCTCCTGTGTTATTGTGGCCACTCAATGTCCTGATTCAATTAAAAATATTTAATATTCATGGACATTTTCACTTTGGAGAAAAGCCAGAAGTCACGTAGTGGCAGATACAGTGAGGGAGATGGAGGAGGATGCACCATGTTTTCATTTGATAGAAAGTTTGGTAAATGTTTTGACTCAACTCAGGACATCAGTGTAGCATTGTGATCTAGTGTCTGAGAAATGCTTGTGTTGTAAAAAATTCAAATAATGGCACTTTTCTGCTAAAAGAGTCAAGATTTGGGTTTTATGATTAATGTCAATAATCATTTTTGAGTTACATTTGAAATCACCCAAAGTCCAACTGAAGTACATGTCATGTCTTATGTACATACATTCAGTGATTCAAGCTTCTTCTGTTGGAAAGTCTGCCCTTTCCAGATTAAATTATTGGTTATTTACTTTTGATGAAAATCAGTTGAGCTCATATATTAGTCTATTTCTGGACTTTGTATTCTATTCTCTTGATAGATACAATCTGTCAAAAACCACACAATGCTGAAAGTTTAGCTATATATTATGTAAAATCTGGAGATGTGGCAGTAAGAATTATGCAACTTAGTATATATTTTAAATTGCTTTAGCTTTTACTATTCTTTTGCATTTTTATAAAATTATTTTAATCATTAAGTATTAATTTCTGCACATGCTCCTAGAGAGTACTGATTCAGGGTTGTGTCTACAGAGTAGTATGAAGAACTCTGACTGGAAATAGCAGTCTTCACAGAATCAAGAGTGTAGGGTGACCCCTCCTTCTGAGGGAGGATGTCCCTGGCTGAACAATTCAGTGCTTTGGAGGGAACCAAAATATGATACTGAGAAGTGATTGCAGTATCTCTGCAGTATCACAGAGATATTATGCAGTCCTGAAAAGGAGCAAGATCCTGCCACTGACAACAGCACAGATAAACTGGAGTGCATTACACTGAAGAAAATCAGTCTGGAAGACAGATACTGCATCATTCCACTTATATGAAGAATCTGTAGCAACCAAACTCATAAATAGAATAATGATTACCAAGATCTGTGAGGACCAGGAAGTACAGAATAAATATCAAGGTTGTTATGTATGATGAACAAGTTCCATCGATAGCTGTGTAACATCACACCTATTGTTAAGAAGACTGTATTGTGCACTTAACATTCTATTAAGATCGTGGATGTCTGACTTTCTCACTGCTGAGGCACAAGACCTGCCATGTTGGATAAAAGAATGGTTTACTTTGGCTGTCAATTGTACAGGTTTTAGTCCATCATCAGCTGTCTACAAGGCAGGGAAGTAGGAGAAAGAGGCATGGTGGCAGAGAAACAGTCCAGGACATGGTAGGCAGAAGCAAGAAAGAGGTGAAGGACAGAGTGAGATACAGCGGATCCCAGAGTTACAAATAGCCTGATGCATGACAACTTGGGTTACAACCATAATTTAGTTTTAACTTACTATCAAAGTCTTGAATTACGACCCAAATTCTGGCTGCTTGTACTTCCAGATAGTGTGAGATACAGATTTAACCTTGAAAGTGTTCTCAAAGGAACATGAGAACATCTTTTCCTGTGTGAGGCTAATTGTAAATCCAAAACTCATCACAAATTTTATATACTAAAATGATTTAAGAGATGACTTGGTTAACTTCTGAACTTCTGCAAAATAGTTTTCTAATTAAATTTATCATCTTCAAAATGTGCTAATTGGCAAATGCTCATGGCTTTAATTAGTACTGGAGATCCCATTAAATTTAATTTCATTTTTTGTCATTGTACAGACATCAGACTCTGTGCAGCTCCTCTCCTCACCACTCATGTGCACAGATGTTCATCAGAGACCCTCAAAGTCAGTATCATTAGTGGCCTCCAGCATAGCAAAGGTTAAATAGAATGTTTTAAGGACCCTAAGTGAGCCAGATTTAAGATAACCTGGCTGCGGTACAAACTTAGGTATTTTCCCTACAATCCAATATGAGTTGAGATGTTTGTTGCTACAAAGAAAAGACAGTAGAAGAATATAGTGAAAGAATGGTGGTCCATGATCTGCACGTTGGTGAAGAAGCCATTCTGTGGACTTCTCTCTTCCTTGGTTTATCTTTCTTCACCTCTATACTCTGTGTGTAAGTTCTCTCTTGATTTTTTGTATTTCTAACCCATATAGTCAAGACTTTCAATTTCAGTTTATGTCTGGTCATCCACAAAATAGGATTCATTCCAGGTGGTTGTAGGGAAACACTCAGGAACACTAGAACCTGGCCCACAGATACTCATCTTCTCCTCCAGGGGGTGCTCATCATTGTTCCTGGCGGAGAGCACATGTCTATTAGGCTCACTAAGAGATACTGGACTTCAGGGCCATTGAGCCCCATGATTACAAGATAGCATCCTCTACGCAGCAGCACTAGTAAAGCCTCAGCACACTAGGTTGTTTTTATGTATTGGGATAGCAGTAGAATTAATTTTTTCAGTATGTCAAGGCAGGAAAACAACAAATTTTTTTTCCTAATCAGTTTATGGACCAGAAGCTACCTAGTCACCAGTACCTTTGCAGGTCAGGAAAAAAACACATGACAGCAACGAGAGAAGATTCCATAGAGAAGATGAGCAAGCAGCTGACCTCGTTTGAAATCAGTGAATCTTGTCTGGGCAGCAGCTGTAATGTTGGATTCTTCCTGGGTGGTGGTCTTCTCTGTGTCCACAAAACTCACAGTGGTCCACTCTTAGCCCTTTCTCTCCTAAAACGTTTTTCTTGTCTATTGTTGGCCCATGCCACTCATCATGTCAGTTGTTTTAACTGTCTCCTATTTACCTCATTTTGTGTATAATTTTTAAACATCCCATATGCCTACCCCAAGCAATCAGTGAGTCTACAGGCCAAAGGCAATGAGCACAGAGGCCCAGTTGGTTGAGGCAGTTTTTGTGACTATCTTTTTAGGAGAGAGTACAGAGATGAACTTCCAAACCCATGCTGAATCTGACAGTAAGGCATGGTGCATGGTCAGTTAATACAAAATCTGCACTCAGGGATCTGAGTGTTTTAGGATGGGAAGATACGGCCACACCATAAAAAGATAAAATATATACAAGCAAGTTACCATGCCCACCAGCCATTGGTGGTTCCATTCTAAGGACCCTTCCCTCCATTACAGAAGTTAGTTATCAAAGACTAAGTAGTTAAAGCTCTCCAGGTGTCCTAGACCATGGAGGGTTATTGTGTCTGCTGCACCACTTGCTTTACTGTCCTTATATGCACAGTATTGGTGAGGGAGGGTTTTCACCTGAGGGTCAGCAGGATCGCCAGTCAGGACACTTGAAACTGGACAGTTGAGATCAGCCAAGTTTTTGGCTGATTACATAAACGTGTAATTAAAGCCCACAGGAAGAGGACCCTCCAGGATACTCAGCACCATACATGAATGACATTTAGGAAAGAACAGACAAGGAAGGTCTGTGAGAGGCTGCCTTGGTAGTGTCGATAAGGTGGAGTGGACTCTTGATTTCTGTAGAGGATGTGATGATTGCCTTCCCTAAAAATTCTGTGTGGTGCAGTAAAACCAACCCCTCTACTCAGAGATAAGCACAAGCTGCATGTGGTTTCCTTGATTTAAGGTCTGCATAAAAGAGGAGCAGGAAAGGAATTTGTCATGAGGATGTTCAAGACTTGACACGACCCAATCTCACAGTAATGAGAACATTTGGATTCATTTTACCTCTCACGAAACATTTGGATTCTCTCAGTTTTCGGTGAGTGCATTTTAAGACTCTGTTGTTAGATACATTAACATTTAAGACTATTGTCCCTTCTTGAAACATGGATCTCTTTATCTCAACATTTGGAAGCAAATATCAGGTGACATTGTCTATTATATAGACAGAAGCTTACAGCTCAAGAAAAAGATACATACATTTTAAATGAACAAAGGTAATGCTTCCAAATATAGACTAGAAACACATGAACATGTTCATGTGGTCAACATTTTATACAAATAAAACACACAACAAGTTATTTCAGGCACTTTAGGATTGTAACAATACAAATAAAAATTATCAGAGTGTGCACAAAGCAATTACAACCTTGACTGTTTATTGGTGACAATATAGGTACTTTGAAAAGAATTTGATAGTTATTCTATAAGTTAAGCATAGAGCTGCCATATTCCAAAGCATTCCACTCCTAGTTATATGTACAAAGAAATGGAAAAATATACCTCCAAATAAAAATTTGTTCATGACTGGTAACAACATTGATCACACTGATTAACAATACTATGGAATATTTTTAAATCATGAAGGAGACATCCCGGGGGTTGAAATAAAGACCTTTGTCTTGTGGTCACTTTTCTCATGATTCAAAAACTATACCTGACACCTGCAACTTAAAGGGGGAAAGGTTCTTTGAGAATAAAGTCCACAGCGGGCTGCCTGAAAGGAAGGCCATGGTAGGAGGATCTGGAAGAGGGAAGTTGTCCATGCCACGCAGCCAGAGAACAGAGGAGAAAGTAGGCACCTAGAAGGGAGAGCACCCTTCCAGGTCACGGGCGCAGGTCCCTCCACTCACGGCCAGGCCCCAGCTCTCAACTGTCCCCTGAGCTACTGAACTTAGTAGTGAATGAATCCCCTGAAGTACAGGGCTTTACCTATTCACCTTCCAACAAGCCACCTCTGAGTGCATGACTTTCGGGGGACAGTCTAGATTGAAAGCATAAGGCATACCACCTCAGTTTATTTTATGGGCCAGCATAACTCTGATATTAAAAAGAAAAGACTTTAAAAGGCAAATTGTATAGTGGTCTATGCTAATATTCTAAAATAAGTAAAATTCAAAGCAGATAAAAGGCATACTACAAAAATGTTAAATTGATTTCAAAAATATGACGCAGCCTATAGCATTCAGATTTTTACCTAGTTCATGTATTCATAGGGAAAAAAATGAGAAATGTTATGTAACTTCATTATTAGATGCATGCAATGTGTTTAATAAAAAACAGTAGATCGTGAATTTTAAAAAAATACTTATAAACAAACTAGGAGACAAATTATTTCATGCAATCCAAAAATACAAATTCCTAAAACCAATACTAACTGTAATAAAAAATGGAATTTTTCCCTTCTAGGTCAATAAAGCTACAAACTTATCTCCTCTCATTCCCTTTTCAATCAATTTCCTAGAGATATGAATTAGTTAAAGAATAAAATATGTAATAATATGAAGTAAAAGAGGTGATTTTTTTCATCCTATGTGTATATAGAAAATCCAAAAGAGTCTACAACTAATCTTTAATCTAAGAAGCCTGGTAAGTTAACAGATTAATTATTTCTCTTACAGATTTCCAGTATCAGAAATCAAGCTGAGGACTTTGTGCTTTCAAGGCAAGTGTGGTTCCATTTACTAAATCCCTGGCCCAAATTACTGATTTCTTTGAATTAATTTCTAGTTATTAAAAACTTCTTTAGCACAGCGGTTCCAGAGCCTGCCTTGCAAATGCAAGTACCCGGGTTCGGTCCCCGGTAACCACATACAACAATCCTAAGCATGGAGACTCATGTGCACCAGCAAATAGAACCACATGCCACAGTGCTGGGTGTGGTGCCTCATGCCTGTAATCCCCGCACTTGGGAGGCAGAGGCAGAGTTCAGGGCCACCCTGAACTATGAAGTGAAAACCTGTCTAAAACAAAAACAAAAACAAAACACTCCTCCTAAGAAGTATTTTAAGTGATAACATTGATATTAATATGAAACACAGGCATACTGGTATATATTTATAAAAATACAAATGCAAGATCCTTGCACTGGAATAAATCTACTCACTAATTAGAAGGTTGGAAAAAGCATAAATAGACAGCAAGTAATGACACAGTCATCACAGAAAGGCCTGTAACACAAAGATAGGATTTTCCCAATAATTTCATGTTGCATCCGTATCAAAATCACAATAGGTTATTTTCATGGGAGTTAAGAACATTATCTACAATTTTTCGTGGAAAGGTAAAGGGAAGCTTAGAATGATAGATGAATGAGAGTTCTTCTCACTGCTTCTCCCCTTCTTTGAGTTTGTCTTTCTCTTATGACAGTGTCCCACCATTGCCTTAACCACCGGGCAAAGTTTCTTCAATCAGAATATCTGAGGTAAATTTGAAGAGATATAGTGTTTATAGAATCATTTCAAACACTGAAGTGAGCAGTTCTCAAAGAAAGAAAATACAGTGATGATTCCTTCCTTGACAGAAACAAAACAAATCACATTCCGTTCCCTTTGGATGTTGATGGCAGAATTCTGCTATGAAAACTCACAGATGATCCTAGTTGTTATTTTTATCTGTGCTGATTTATCAACTCTATCCCTGTCTTAAATTTCACAATTATTCTGGTCTAATCCAATTTGCATCTTCCATGGACTCCTCAGTCCTTTCATTTGCAAAGTTGTGATCTTTTGCAGTCATCAATAGAGGTATATTTTATTACTATTTATTTTAGGTATTAATTTAGCCTTTCATGATGAGAGGAAAATTAAAGTATCCAATCATCTATGTCGACCTGGATATTTCATCATTATGCAGGTGTTTTCTACCAGTGTAACAACTCTTGTAATTAATGTAATAATACAAATTCATGATACACAGCTGCTGTTTATAAGGAAAAAAGAGGAAAATATCCCATATCCTTTAAAAAATAGTAACTTTTCCTTGTTATTGGGAATTTTTACAAACTTTATCCTGAGAACTTTTTATTTCTAGTGAAATTAAGCATCTTATATTTTTAAAAATATGGTATAAAACAAAGCCTTCAGAAAAGGATGTATAACTTGTGCATCTACTGAGTCAAGCACTGGGATATATTATTAATATTCCCACACAAAGAGAGTATATCCTGAACAGTATGAAGTGCACTTCTGCATATTTATGAATTGGTTTCTTTCTTAGCTGGTTCCCAAGCCTCCATAAAATTGAATGCCTGAAGGATTTTAATAGGACATAATTGCCTTTCCTTTCATTTATTACTCCTTGTGCTCATTTTATTTTCTTGGCACTAAATAACCTAGACTTAGAAGCAAGGATTGACTTTAGTAGCTTTGACGTAAATGGAAAATTGATATATTGTTTCATAAAAGGAAGCAGGGCCAGTCGTAATAAAATCAGGGACTTTCTTACTTGCTAAATATAAACTACTACCTGTCCTAACTCACACCCCTTTAGTACTGTTGGTTCTCTGCCTTGATTGTCACTGCCTGCGTTTAACTCCAGTTACTTACCAGCTAGATGGTAGGGTTCTCTTACAAAAACTCATAGAGGAAATTAGTTATTATCTGTTCTTATATCTATCCTTCTATTGTCCAAATACTTTTCACAAAGGAGTCACAGAACTCCTAACAATGTGAGAAACAATTCATATCATTTTCCTATTTAAAATTTTGGAATTTTCTCCAATGAATCCATACTGGATCCTCTCCTTAGTAGCTGTGTCAAAATGTGTCATGAAAGCTTAAATTAAAAATCAAAACACATTGGCATTAATTTCACTCAAACTGCTCTCTCTCCATTTGAGCATACTTGCCACTTTCTGAAGCAGTTCTAGAAATCCTCTTGGCACAATATGTATTAAAATATGTGGATTCTGCTGCCAAGTGCCATCCAATGGACAGGCAGATTGTAAAAGCATTACAGTGATTCCTCACCACTTTATTTATGGGATCTCACATCCTTGGACTTTTGCCTCTTCACCAGAGTCAAAATAAGTACGCAAAGTAAACATTTTGAGCCAGTCCAGGATGTCAAGGCAAGTACCTCACTATAAAGAAAGACATTCATAAAAGAGCATCTTTAGAACTGCTTTAGAAACTGGCAAGAATGTTGGAAGAAATGTGTGCAAAGCATGACAAAGTATAATGAAGATGAATGGTGATATGTCATTTAATGTGGTTACTATAAAAAACATAAACACTCAACATGCTTGGTGATTTCATCTCCTGTTCCAAGTGTTATGATCTTTCTAAGCTTTTCTGCTGAGATCAGATTCTAACCCCCTTTGAAGACTCTTAGCTCTTTCCTCTGTTTGGAAAACACTTGCTTGTTATTCCTTTACAACCAGATTAGCATCATGTGTACTTTATATTCATCTGAGAAACTTACTACCTAGAGTTTGCCAAGTACTGTGATAATATTGGTAAAGAACATCACAATTACTGACTCCAGTAGTAACAGTCTCAGCTTGGTATGTCCCACGACGTATTTTAAATTCATCACATTTCCCGAGTTCAATCCTAGGTGCCACCAAAAAATATTACATTCAGCCTATTTTCTGTTCCATGTATTTTGACATGAAACGTTCCTCTGGACTTCGTTGGGTTAGTACATGTAATGTGAGCTGGGCTTTGGTGTTGATTGCCCAAGACTTGTGCCCTTTCCAGCCAAAACAATTTTTTGGTACTCACTGTTGTTAGTATCTGTTGGGACTCCCAGAAGTAAGTAATGGTGAGTACTAAGGTACCGCTATGTGGTTCCAGGAGAAAAACAGACATGGAACGAACCCTGTACAAATAAGCAGCAGTAAGAAAGTGACTAAAGAGAAACCACATGTGTCATGAAGATGCAGAGAAAGAGCACAATAACAGATGTCATGTAACCACAGAGGTCAGAGAATCTCCCCAAGAAGATATGGTGATTACTGAGCTATGAGTGAATAGTAGAGAATGGGGCAAAGGGAAAGGAACAGGTGGAGGTGGAAGCAACCCAGGGATGGAGCAAATGAAAGAGCACACAGTGGGGAAGGGAAGGATGGGAAGGGTGATAGGACTGAGGTGAATGTGTGTGCACCAGCACCCAAAATGAATTCGTCACTGTATATGCTAATGTATGCCAATACAAAGAATAAAGAATTGAACTTCGATTCCTGAAGACTCGCTAACATCCAATATGACACAAATGCACCTGTGCAAATGAATTTCAGTGCCACCTGCCCCTCTCCTCATCTCTTCTATATCTAGGTGGTTGTCTTTCTGATTCACTTCCTTTCATTGGAAATCTAGTTCATAGTTTGGGGTCAGAGCTTTCATCATGAAGATTAACATCCTGGATAAGAATATATCCCTTTCCTTGGCAGGAGATTTAGCTCAGGGTTCTGACACCTGTCTAGCAAGCACAAGGCCCTGAGTTAGATAGATCCCTGGTAACCACATACCACATTGCAGGGTGTGGTGACTCATGCCTGTAATCCCAGCACTCTGGAGGCAGAGGCTAGGCATATGCTTAGTTACTCTGGCAGGTTGGGCCTGGTTTCTGTGCTCACACTCATATCCAGGAAAGGAGTCTTTTACCCAAAAAGTCAAGGGAAAGGACTGTGGCAACCAGAAGCCACTGTGCTCAAACTTCAAGCTTCTCTACTGATTCCTGACTTAGTTCTCTGAGACTTCTACTCATTTTGAGGGTTAATTTGATCTTTTTAAACATTTAGAAAAAGGGCATATTTCAACCCTAAGAAATCACTTACAGTTTCACTAACATAAACATTTTTGACATAATCTCAAATATGCTTTTCCACATAGAAAGTTGTTATGGTGAAGTACTTGAAATCCTATCATTTATTATAATTCAGAAGCTTTTTATAACCACAGGAGACACAGAAAATGTTAAGCAGCTTTTCCAGCTTTTATAAGAGCTAAATCTTTTTCTGCACTCACTCATAAAGCCAGAATTGGTCATACTAATGTTTCCATTTATATTTCAAATTACATTTTCACCCATGAAATCCCTTACCACATGATACATTCCTCCATAGAGAAAATAGTATATCAATTATGGAAATATTTCCCCATCCTCAGTAAAATCTATCATGCATGAAAATATAAATGAAGACAATAAGCAGTTTAGGGTAGAGTGGATAATTTTAGACAAGTTGGAATATTGATTGTGTCATTTTAAGAGCTGCCAATCTATGTTGCTTCGAATAATAAATTTCAGAGCTAAGAGTGGCATTTTATTTTATCCTTCAAAATCCCTGGAATCACTTAAAAGTACAAAGGGAATAATACCATAATCCCAAATGTCTTGCAGTAATATGTTTTTCTAAATTATTCTAAAACTATACATAGCAACGATTTCCTTTAAGAAGAATGAGTTTTTATAGCATGAACATATTGAGCACTTACTCAGTGCCATTTGAGGTATAACAGTGGAATAAAGGAAGTTCCCTAAATTCATAGTTTATGTACTAGAAGGTTTTAACAGCTATTTAGTATCTTGGTCCCTTTCTCATTGCTAGCACAAGATATGCCAGTGTCCCTAATTCAGAAGATGACAGATTTATTTGGCTGCCTATTTTCAGGTTATGGTTGTTGGCTCCATGGCAGAAAGTGCCTGGTGAAGAGGCCTAAAATGAACAAAGTTTCTCCTGTCATGGCAACCTGAGAATAGAGAGAAAAGAGAGGATCCACAGAAGAAGATAAACCCTTTGGGGTCAAGGCCTCATGACCTCTCCCAACTGGGTCCCAACTCCAACAGTAAATAAGCTATAATTCACATCATCTCCCACCTCTGAACACGTGAGGTGGGGGGGGGCATTCTAGATCTATACCATAACATTTATACTCATATTTATGTGAATGTACTACTTAAAATTTATTTCTCAATGAGTATGTGACCTCCTTTGACATGCCCACCCCCAGTCCCATACAAACTGGCCCTAACCTTGGAGAAATGAGCCCATTTCATAAACTGAATTTCATCCACATTGATAAAGAAGCACATCACTGAACACAGCAAATCCTGCATTGTTGTTCACAGGTGGTGAAGTCCAATTAGCTAACTTCTCAGACACCATAAACTGAAAATATATTATTTATATTTTCTCTTTTTTCTGAGGAACACCTGGAGAAATTACACAGAAAGAGTAATGAGTCTACTCTACAGACACAGAACAACTGTAGGTAAGTTTTCTCTGTGCACACATTTCTAGGAAAGCCAAACTGTTATCAGTAGATCGCTTTCTGGATAAGCCAATACAACTGGGGAGTTAAAGACACATCTCATAGGTTCACAACATCAGGCTGACAATCACATGCTAATGTCAAACCTCTGTGAAGAGCTAGGCTCCAACCTTCTATGGAAATGATTTTCTCTCCTCTGGTATCATTCTAAAATATACACAAAGAGAGAGGGACACACATGTTTTCTGGGACGCTGATTCTAAAAACAGCATTATCTAACCTGCAAAGTCATTCTGTCTCAGTCCTCCCACTGCTGTTGGCTCAGATTCACCAACCTGGGAAGGGAATACAAAGAAAGCAGGAAAATGGTGAAAACACATTTTCCTTGCATCCATTCTCATGAAAGGCATGATCTTCATTAATTTCTAGTTGTCTTGCCTTAGAAAATATATTACTGAGTTTCAATCCTGTTTGGTTTTCTGAATATCCATTTACTTTTTCTCTAGTTAATATTCTGAAGAATTCTTTAAAATTTAAGATAATTTGGAATTTTCAAGGTTCCATAAAAATCAACCGATCTGTCAAGCAAAGGTCTCTCCACTTTTGTACAGCCAAAGAAAGATGTTTTGAGATTGGGAGCACTGATATTTCCATTTGCCAAAATATCTTCTGAGATATCTCTAGAGTATGGAAAATAAATGCACATATTTTCTAACAAGACATATACTGACTAAGAAGTTATGATGAAGACTAAATGTAATCCTGTTTTTAGCCTGGTAGATGATATGCTTTACGGTTCACTGAGTAGAAGGAAAACACCAACTGTTTGTTTCCCGATGACATTTTCCCTACTGTGATCCTTCCAGCCTAAAGATTAACCTTTGATTTCCTTTAATAATTTGATATGTGTTTTTCTCTATTCTCTCTTGAAACTGTGTTTTGATTAGTTTTTCTAATCAGTTTAGATGACGCCCATACTCTAGTCCTAAAAGTACCTGCACTTACTCCAGTAATTACTTTGTCCTCTGACGTTTGAACAAAAGTCAATAAGGGCTGATAAAACACTCAGACTTTTAAATTAATTTGAAATCAGTGAATGGTATTTGAAAAAGGAAGTCATAATAATCTTAGAGTAGTTACAAATAGAATTGTAAATGTGAAAATTCTCCTCAATTTTTAAATGCTTTTATAATGCATGTTTTCTACACTTAGTTTTGACTGTTTTTTCCTTAGAAACAATTTTTTCTTGTGTAATTATACATTTTAGAAATTTACTGTTAATTTAATATATAATAATAAATAAAAATAAAAATGACTGTGCAGTCTCTACTAAATACCAAAAAAAATGGTAGCTTTATGGTTTAATATCTCCCTAGTATTAAAGAAAAATCTCCATTCATTAGATGATACTATCTTAGAAAGTGATATAAAATATGAAATATATAGAAAATTTTGAGATAAATAAATAAAGATGAGATGATAGAAGAGAAAGAAGAAAACACAACTTCCACTCAGTGGAATGATAGTAATTGGAGATTTTAAAAGGAGAAGGTTAAAATTATTTTTTCTAGATTATTTTACATAAAATAAGAATTGAGAAAGGAAAATGAGTTTTACTGTGATTTCTATATGTATATCTCTTTATCAATTTTATATGTTAATTCTCAGTGCTCCAATGTATTTCTTGAAATTGACTCTACATCCTATTTTTCATTTCATAATTCATTTTAAACTCATATCAACATACCTATCTCCATTTTTATAAGCTATGTAAGGTCTTTTTTAACATTTTAATTCCTTCATCTAAACATGCAAAACATTCTTCTATATTATCAAAGACTTCCTGAGATATTCAGACATATAAATCTTTCCTAACATCCAATTGTAAATACACTCTTTGTCTTTTAAAATACACGATTGAATTCCATTTAATATTTTGTAAGGCCTTAAATTTTGCCATTGTGCATTAACTTATTAGTAGGAGTCCTTTTCTATGTTACATGAGACAATATTGAAGGAACAGACTTCTTCTTTTTCATAAAAATTCTCCTGAATTCTTTGTCATGAGGGGCTATCTAGGAACAAGCACTGGTTCACCTAAGAATTGGAAACATTTCCAAAGACATTGTTGAATAATTCATTTAAAAAGGTATTACTCTGAGAATATGTCATCCTTCAAAAAAGTTGGGTTAGAAATGAAGAAAGTAGAAAACACATTTTCAAAGATCAGAGAGAAAGCGTGGTAAGCATTTTGAAATTCGATCTTTTATTTTCTTAGAGCTGATTGGCGATTTAATCTAGATCTCAAAAGTGTTCATTACAATTTTAAAACCATTTCTAGGAAAAAAAAAATGAATAGAAAAATAATTATCCCTTAGTGAAAACCAAAAATAAAACTGAGGGAATATTTTGCAATTTAATTCTTAAGCTTTCAGGAAATTGAGATTAATTTTGTTTATAATTATTTTCTTCCTTAAGTAGGTGATTCTGTTACCACTACCATGAAGAGCTGGAAAAAAGCCCACAAAACTTGCTTATAATTGTCCAAGTTACCTGACCAACTTCCGTAACATATTTTTTAAAAAATTGTTACAATTCTTTTTTATGTTTTCTACATAGTTTAATCTGGAGTGTGAATATTAGTCTATTCAGTTATTATAGAATTATCTAAATCTTATAAATATATTAATATGAAAGTGTTTTAATAATGATATGATGAATACGATATTTTTTTCTCCAAATTCTATTTTATTTCATTTTTGTGAGCCTCGGTGTCTACTTTATTCATGGTTTCACTCTTCCCTTCTTACCTTTCTCCTTATTACTTACTTGGTTTTTCCCAAGTACAAAACTATCAGCTTCCACTGTCACTTAGACTTTCTACTTTAAAAAAGACCTTGACTTTTAGATTAGTGACTGTATTTTTTTTTGATTACTTTATCTTAGTGGTGTTTTGACTGTAAGTCTTTCATATCAGCACAAATTCCCCTGGAAGTTCAACTGGAGAATATGGATTCTAAAATATATTGAAAGTTCAGAAAAAGGTAAAACTTCACTTCATGATTCTGGGAATTCAGCTGAGGAGAATTCCCAGGACCAGTTACTAATTCTTGCTGCCATACCTGTGTGACAGCTCACAGTACCAGCCCCCTGTAGCTGAATGTGCCGTAGTGTGTACTCACACCCCGTGTCTCATCAGTGAATGTTGCTTTATTGAATAGAGTTCTCTTAGTCTCTGGTCTTCTACCTCTCAGAAGTAGTCTAAGACTTTATCTCATATGATCAGTTCAGGATTTACTTTCCTTGTTGCTTAAGCCCCACACAAAGAAATTATAGAGAAAAAGGAACAAGGACAGGTTCTTCCCTACTACTAGGAGAAGCTATGCTTTATCTAAACTATACATAAATTTTAATTTTTCTGGTTTCCCATGATATTAGACTCTTTTAAGACAGAAAAATCTAGAAAATAGTGACTAGTCATAGGGACTGAGAGAGCTTCAGATTCTTTCAAAGTGATGGTTGATGTTGGCAAAGTTAAATGAAGCACTGCATACAAAAATATTGCTTGTAAACTAAGTTTAGTTCTCCATGATAATAAACTCAAGGTATAACTGTATATAGTTAATGTCTTGGAATATTGTTCCCTTCTCTGTATGATACGACAATAAATAAATTGATTTCATGTATCTCAAAAGATGAGTAGAAATCTTATAAAGTATGATAGAACAAAAGACAAAGCTGCAGATATCTGCTGTGAAAGATATTACTATTTTTAACTGCAAAGCAGTAAGAAGGCAATTCTTGGTGTTATGGCTTCAGGCAACTACAAGGTCAATCAAAGGAAATAATTTTTATCATTCAGAGATTTTCTTGACAAGTGTTGGTCCATACATGCCAGGTTGACTGTATCATATCTATAAAAGTCCTCTGTGAACACTTCCTTTTTAGCATGTATTTCTTTTATCAAAATTCACAAAGCAGAACCAAAAATCAAGTGACGTGGCTAAAATACCTTAGTGAAAAACAACACTGTCATTTGAAGTAATAAAAAACTTAAATTTTTTTTGTCCCACTATATATTTTTAAAACTATGATGTGCTTTCTATTTCTAATGTGTTGAAGTAGTATTATATGAGGTAGTATTTCAAATTTCTAATTACAAAGCCAAACCTTTAAATGAAAAATTGTCACCAAACCACTGCCTATATGATAGCCTGTGTAAATATTTAGTTCTCAGTTGTTTGAGAAGAGAAACCTAAATGTTCTGTATCTGATCCTGCTATGCATATTAACTCTACAACAAGAAGTCAATGGGGCCTTGATTTAGTTAAAAAATATGGACTCTGTGGAAGTCCAGCTCAGTAGTGTTTTTAGGCTACTGAAAACCCAGGATTTTACTTGAGATAATTTGATGCAGTTTATATTTTATTAGGAACTCTGTGTATGGTTACTGAGAGTCCAATGTATGGATACGATGTGGACTAAGTGAATTATATTGGAAGGATGTTGGTTATCTCCAGGAAAGAGTGGATGATGGCTTTGAAAGTGCAGTTAGAGAGGTGATGAGAAGAGTTAAGATGCTGGAAAAAGTGTCTGCTGACGGGAGAGATACAGAGTATGAATAGAGGAGGACGATCAAAGGTGACTCCAACCTTATCATTTCTGTAGAAGCAGCTTTAATCGAGTCATATGTTCCTGTCTTGGAAATAATCTAAAGAATCAAATCAATTGTGCTCAATGGGATTATTCCAGCCATCTAGATTCTGAGTGGATGGTGTCCTGAATTAGTGGGAAGATACCAAGTTTCACTCAAATAAAATTCAAGTGAGGAGATTTTTCTTCAGTAAAAGACCATGATGGATGGCATATAAAGTATGACCTGTAGAAGATAGACATTTATAGTTGGCTTTTAACCAGAAATTCTCCACATCTAAATGTGGCCAATGAAAACATTTCAAGATATCTTTCACATGTAAAGATATATATTGTACCTATGCAATTTGTGTTTTAAAACCTAAATGATCATAGATCCATTGGCTCAATAAATCACTCATCTATTATATATGTATCACTTAGAAATTACTAGGCCATAAAATTTAAAAGGTTTCATTTGTCTTTAAGATACGGTGAGGCAGCCCATTTGGGCCCTCTCCTGTCTTTCAGGAGCTATTCCCATTTCTTCTCATTTTTTAAAACTTGAGTTTATGGGTACACTTTAAGTATACATTATTTTTACATTTTAATTGAGAATTTATACCTGTCCATGATATATCTTGATTCTTATTTTTTCCCATTTCCTTGCCCTCCTGCCTGTTGCCCCTACCCCCTCATCTACATAAGCTTTGTTTCTATTTTTTTTCCTTTTTCCCTCCAAACATTTTCTTTCCTTTCTTTTCTTTCCCCTGCCACCCATAGTTCCCTTTCCTCTTCCTATTCTACAATACCTATTATACATTTTGGATCTCATTTACACAGTGACATATGCGCACCTATGTTTCTAGTGGTACAGTTTGTAATAGCTAAATTTTGGAAATAGCCAAAATGCCCATCAACTGGAGACTGGATAAAAAATGTATATTTTTTTAAATAAAATGAGCTATTACTCCACCATAAAGAATAATAAATGAGAAGCATTTATTGCTAACTTGATGCACATTTTGGCCATACTTATAACTGAAATAAAAGGAGACACTTATGTAAGTGTAAATAAGCTTCTTATCCTTATTCTTATTCCCCAATAAATTTCTCTACTTTCAAAGTAAAACAAAGTAAAAAGTTAAATTTAAAATTTTTATAATGTATTATTTGTGTATAAAAGTATGCATACAATATTGATATAAAGAGATAGATAGATAGACAGATAGATAGATGCTTTTCTATACAGTTTTTTTTCTGGTACCAGGAATTGAATTCAGAACCTTGTGCTTACCTTGTAGGCACAGCACCGCTGAGCTACATTCTCAACCACCTACGTGGATGCTTTAAATGAGAGTGAAAATTCATGACAGAGATACAAATTGTTAACATACTCCTTATAAGGATAATTATTGCATATGAAGAGATCCCTGTGATTCAGAAATATTTAAATTGCTCAATTTATTATGAACATGTATAACACATATAATTATAAGTATGCTATATATATATATATGTGTGTGTGTGTGTGTGTGTGTGTGTGTGTGTGTGTGTGTGTGTGCTAATTTTTGTACTTCTTGCGATTGAATCCAGGACCTTTACATTTAGATACATTTCCAGAGCTGTTGCCTCTTTTTTCTGTAACAGATCCTTTTTTTGGTCATTAAACTGCCCAGCCTGGGTTTAAATATATGATCTTCCTGCTTGAGGACTACAGAGAGCTGGGATTGGGAGGGTGTACCTGATTCCTTGTGTGGACTTTTGAATTACTTTAATTTAAATTTATTCTGAAAAAATCTATAACATCTAAAGCATGTAGTAAGAATTACTCACCTTCTCCATTAAGTATCTCTTAAGTTCTGTCTTTGGGCTGAAGATAATTATTCAGTTGTTTTTATATGTAATAGATATAGAACACCAATTATTTATTAACTGCTCAACTTAATGTATGCTTTTGGTGTTTGTTTTATTCAATCATTTGCAAGCACTGTACGATATGAGCTACTGCCCAGAGATAGATGACTTCTAGGCAACAATTGAGTTTTGAACATTGTTCCTCCAGTTTGGTCACTTTCCTCATTGCTAGGACAAAATATCTGATACACTATAACTTAATGGAGAAATTAATCTTGGCTCAGAGTTTTTAGAGGTTTCGGTCAATGTTTGACTAACTCGAAGGCAGGAAGAACATAATGGAAGAGTCTAACTGAGAAAAACTGCTCACATCATGGAGACCAGAAAGAAGAAAGAAAAGAAAGGAATTGGGAAGCAAGGTTATACTTCTCCAGGTCAAAACCCCCCCTCCCAGGGAACACATCTTTACCAGATCCCAACTCCTAGAAGTAAGTCAGGTGTATCACACCCTAATGATTCATTTACCTTCCAAAGTTCCTGCCCATGAGCACACACAAACTTTGGAAGATATTCTGGTTCTAAACCCCAGAATTAGAACCTTGGTCCCCCAAAGACTCATACTCCTCTCCTTGCAAAATTTACTTAGTCCATCTCTAAAAATCAAGAAGCTCAAACATTCAGGCATTGTTAAAAATCCAAGTGAAAGGTTTGCTCCGAGACTCAAGGCAAACTCTTAGGTATGAGACACTGGCACAATCAAAGAGAAAGTCAGAGACTTCCACATAAAAAGGCACAGGATAAACACTCCCATTCCAAAATAGAAGACTAAAGGAATAGAAACCAGTGAGTCTAAAGCAAGACTAAAACTCAGCAGGACAAGCATTAAATCCTACATTTCTCTGCCTACCACCTAGGAGAACACGTGTAGACAAGATCTGAACTACACACATTTTGGGTGGCCATTCTGGCTTCAGCTCTTGTAGCCTGTCTCCGAGGGTGGCTCCACTCATTCTCTCCCTTTCTTCAGAATCACTCCTCTAGCTTCTCCAGCATCCGCAGGTTTCCAAAGCACCTTTAACTTCAGTCTCCCAGTTTCATGCACTATTCTGTGGATACATTGGCTAGCTTCTCAGGATTTCTTTTGAAATCTGTATGGAAGCCTCCATGACCCATAACTTTTGAACTCTTCATGCTCTTTAAACCAGTGCCATGTGATGATGTCAAGGTCTCCTGTCAACCCTAGCAATAGCCACTCCCCTTTATTATCATGGCTCTGGGAACCTCTGATTGCTTGAAAATTTGAACATTATGAATGGAATTCTAGTTAATCAATGCCTTAGGCACCCTCTCTAAAGCAGGATTCTATTCTCAAGGAGAAGTCTTTCCCTTTTGCATCTCTTAATTTGAATCGGGCCAGGTTATTGTTCATATGCCAAGTATGTGGCTTCTTTTAATGCCAGTCATTTCAGCAATCAAGCTTTCTCCAGTCATAGCTTTACAGACCCCAACACTACAGAAGCTCCTCTTTCAGTCACCACCAATTTTTTGAAGTATTTAGCTCTGTTTCTGTTTTGTGTCTCACGTCAGACATGGCTAAAAGCTGCTGGCAGGACTCATGTCATAGCCTCAACACTAGGCTGCCTTGAAGTTCTGTGTGCAAGTTGAGAAATCCTTCTCTGTTAATGCCAGTCTTGCACAAAGTCTTACTACATGAGAAAATCATAGACAAATTTTCTGCTAGAACATAACACCTATCATCTCCAGTCCAGCTGTTCATGGAAGCTTTATTGCCAACTGAAACTTTCTAAGATGAGCTTTTCCCATCTTCATTTTTATCAGCATGTAAACTTCTGAACTCTGACTAGAACTGTCCCAACATAATAGAATGGCTCACAATTTTGTAAGGCTTTCAAATCAGCATCTTGAAACCATCCCACACTCATAGTAAATAGATTTTTTTCAGTTAATGAGTCTGCTGTGCAAAGGCAAAAAGAGCATGGCTGAAGACTGTACTAAGTTGCTCATGTTGTGGTTGGCAGGAAGCAGAGGCAGAACTGAGGAATCAGAAGCAGAGACAAACCCTTCCAGGTCATGCTCCAGGTGACCCAGACCCCACTTCCTATGTACAAGTCAAGGTTATCATCCATGATTCAAGCACTTTCCACCAGCCCTGCCTGTGAATGAATGAAGTCTTGGGGGCATTTTAATTTAAGACATGATATCCTCTAGTTATTTTTCCTTACATTTTTTATTATGTGGTAGCTTATATCTTGCTGTTAGTAGAATCTAGTTAAAGGCCATTCGTGTGGGTGTGACTTGAAAAGACAGATGTCCATTTCTACTTCCTTCCGTGTGTGTGTGTGTGTGTGTGTGTGTGTGTGTGTGTGTGTGTGTGTGTGTGTGTTTCTTGGTCAACACAACTTCAAAAACTTCCCTCTACCCAGGCCCTTCTGCCATGTCATTACTGTGTTTAAGACTTCTGAACATGGACTGAAAACATCTGAACTGTGAGCCAATATAAACCTGTACTCTAAGTTCCATGTGCTCAGTGTTTCACCCTAAAAAGAGTAGTGACTAAACACGTTGTCAGGAACTCCCTCCCATGGGTTTCCTTTTTACCAAAATTTTGTCTCAAATCCGCCATTCTTCATTGGAGGTTCAGGGGTGCAAAGTCATTCTTAGAACTCAAATTGTACATGAACTTAAGTAAGAAAAAGAACTACATTCATATATTAATTAAACTTGAACTTCAACTTTAACAGCAGACAAGAAGTTACAATCTTATTACTGTATCTGTGCCTCTGTCACTAAAAGAAATTGATGTTCGCATATCATGTGATTTTGAAATACCTTATCATTAGCCTAATAATCAATACTTTAAAATCAAAGTAGTTATTAGATTTTTCAAATAGATGTAGTTATTCATTTATTAGTAAGGAAGCAGATGTGTGGCTATGACTTGTATGACTCAAATATTTGGGTAACTTTATTTTAATGCATATATTTATTACTTATAGATTTAATTTTACACATTTACACAAAATCAAAAATGGTTCTTGGAGACTTTCGCATTGTATCATAGTGAGGTCACAAATAAAGTTTAAAATCTTCCCTTGAGTTAGCTAGCTCCTCATTTCTCAGATTTCCATACTTACAAAAATGAATATGTTCCTTGAATCTGTACCTTCAATAAGACTTCTCTCTTGAACTAGGACATGAAAATACATCACAGACATGTTAAGTTTAGCTGTGGAACTTGAAACACACTGTCTGTTATCTTGTGCTTCTTCATCTGAACTCTGTATTCCCTGTATTTGTTGCACTGTCCATATCAACCTAGTTTGGCACACTAAAAATCAGGTAGTCATTTTCTGTTTCGGCTTAATAGAAATAGCAGGAAATTCCATTTAACATTCTGATGCCAAGACCTTTAGGGATTTGTTTCTCAATTTGATTTTATTTTCATTACAATCTCGACACAAAAAAAGCTATCAAGCCTTTTGTAGGCATAGGGAAACTGGATATTATGACAAACAACACTCAAGCCTAGGTTTGTTGAACTCAAAAGCCTATACGACTATTTTTTCTTCCATCCTTTTTAAGCAGGATTTGAAGAGAAAGGAGAATGAGGAAAAAGGAATTAAAATGTGATATGTCAAGTTACAAATTCCCTATGATGAATGCAATTGTTGTGGATGTTAAAAAGTCTACCAGTGAAATTAATTTTTAAAAGCCCATCTTTTCTCTCTCACAGAAGATGTCAGTAGATCACATTTTCTAATCAAGTTGAAATGTAGGATCTCAAAGAAGGGTCCTTTCTTCCCCCATTGCTTACAAATATGGAGGTCAATATGATAAAGACATATGTTATTATCAGCCATAAAATCTGAAATTTGAGCATTTCATTTTCCCATGAATAAAAAAATCTTTAAAAATCACACATTAGTAGATTCTTAAAATGTTCCACATTAAGTTTGATGTTTGTATTTAAATAGAACAATGCTCTCAGGAACACTACAGTTCTAAAAATAGAATATTTGTTTATTATGTATTGTTAAAATTATGTAACATACAAAAGAAAAGAGGAGAAGTTTATCTAATCTCTCACTGAGAATTAAATATTATTGAGTCTTAGCTGTTTTGTTTTGTTTTGTTTTTTAAATTTTCATATTTCACATCCTGCCATGGTTACTCCATGGTCACAAGAGCATCACTCCTGGATTTTCTTCTGTTTGTGATAATAGATACTGGATGAGACTCTATTAATCTACTAATCACAATTTTTCCCTCTATTTACATCTATGACAGTTACATTTTGCTTAAAATGGTATATCAGTCCATAAAGTGATCTTTAATACTTGAAGTAATTTTGCATGTCCCCACTGTGCCAAAAAAAAAAAATTAAGAAAATTTCAAGTTTATTTAATTTGTACACTTTATAATGCATTGTGTTCCTCATTTAAATAATTTGCTAGTATCACAAAAAGTGTATTCCTGACTTCTAACAGTGTGAAGGAATTTAAAAAATCCATACTACTGATTTACCAAAAATCTTAAAATGGATTATAGAACATGTACAGCAAGAAAAAATGGCTCTGGTTTCTAAAGCATGCCATTCCTTCTACATCAAGACATGTGCCCTGGTCAATATTTCCTACAAAATGAAAGTAGCATGAATATTCATAGGAAAGTACAGTGGACCATTACCTATTAAATTTTAATATTTATGAGGCATTAATTCTATTACAAACATACTCAAATTCCAATAGTTTATGGTTAATTTGATTCAGGAAAAATATTTTACTTGATTTGTTAAAAAAATCCATTGCAATCATTTCTTTTGAGATAGCTCATTAACTGAGCCAAAAATAGAAAAATAAATTGTTCTACACAATTTAGAACATCTGTAAATGCCACTTCTCTCTCTCTCTCTCTCTCTCTCCATCTGATTCTTAATGCAACCAAATACAATTATGCCTCTAGAGAAAGAATTTAGGAGGATAAATTAAGTATCTTTAATTTGACCTACATTTTATTTAAGATCATATTTTTCTCTCTGAACTCATATACTAATTTTAAACATTCATTTTTTTTTGTTTAAAAGCTGAACATTTTAGGTATCTATAACCAAGTAACTGCTAAATCTTTACTCCTAATTCCCAACAACTAAGTGGCCTTTGTCATTCATGGATATGAAAATAGATTTGGAAAAATTTAATGTACAGAATTATTCCATTAGAACCTCCGTCTCCTTTTCTTGGTCCCTTTGCTCAACTCTTTTTGAATTCCAGGGTCTTTGCATTCATGGTCTGGCTGCCCTTCAAAAACCCAGGAAGGACCAGTTGCTCTCCTCAAACATGATGATGATTGGACTGAAAATAGGTTGTACTGATTGACAGAATTCATTTTCCTCTTGAGTTCTATTCTCTGTGGTTGACATGCTGAGCCAAGATATATGGTTGGAATTTCTCCTTCTAGTTGCTGAACATTTAGCACTTCCTTACCTGGCTTAAAACATATTCTGCCAGCTGAAACCCAGACGTAGGTTTCACAAGCTAAAAAGGATGGTCTTTGCACCATAGTTTTACTTCAGTTTATAATCCAGACAGAACTATGGGCTATTCACTGTAGCCACAGAGGGACTAATCATCAGGTTATATTGAATCCAGAGGCCCAGACTATTGAAGTGTGTGGCCTTGGCAGCAACTGGCCTTGAGTAATGGAATGAAAATGCTTCAGCGGATTGGCCCTGGCTAAGCTGGGGAGGGCTGTTATTATATTCATGCTCATATGCCATAATCAAACAATCTGATTTAACTGATCGAGGGTAGGTCTAGGCAAAGAGAATTATTAAATTATTCTTAAAAGACTCTCATTTAGGAGAAAGCCCACTGACACAGCCCCAGGGCATGTCACTGCACATCAGCTGAGTGGAAGAGAGGATGCCAAGTGGCACTCTAAGGTACCATCTATTTGCTTTTTATTTTGAACAAGATCACAGCAAACAATACACATGATAAGGAAGATCACAAAACTATTACATACAGAAATATTAGAAAAATAATTGACCCGAGGTGTTAGTGTAGGATTACTTCTGTTTGGAATTTATTGGTTTGGTTTTATTTTTTTCAGACAAGGTCTTGCTTATATTCCAGGCTGGCCTGGAACTCACCAAGTAGCACAGACTGGGCTCGAATTCACCAGGTAGCACAGGTTGGCCTCCAACTCCTGGTAATCCTTCTGCCTCAGTCTTTCAAGTGCTGGGTCCACAGGTGTTGTAACCACACTTGGCCCAGGATTATATCTCTTTTGTTTCATTTAAGATTAGAATTGAATATTGCTTTAGTTACTTTTCTGGCTTCTGAGACAAAACATCTGACTCTCAAAGTCAAAGGGGGAAGGTTTGTTTGGCTCAGTTTGTACAGAGTTCAGTCAATAATCAGCTGGCTCCAAGGAAGGATGGCATGGAAGAGGGCATCACAAAAGAGCTACAGTTCATGGTGGACAGAAGGCAGCAAAGCAAGACTCAGCAGCATCTTTCTACTCTCTTTTTCTATTTTATCCTACTGAGATTAGGATGGTATTAAACCAATCAGTAGATTGATTTAGTAATTATACACCCTTAATCCTAGTATCACAATCTAGATACAGCTATTCCTAAAAAATCCTCACTTTTGAAGGGAGTGATTCACTTCAAAAGTGAATCCTCACTTTTGAAGCTTTGAAGGGATATGTAGACACAAGTTAAGACAAATGTATATAATCAGGATTTTGCTTGTTTTTCTGTACAAATGAATAGTTGGTTGGCTTTAGTATCTATTACTCCACTTGCAAAAAAGGTTGGGGTGTAACAATTTCAACTACTTTTGTCTTCACTCTTCTATTTTTAAAGGATAATCTTTCTACCAACTAGTGTGTACTTGGGCACTTCATGCACAGTAGCCATACCTTCTCGTTGGTGTCTGGTTTCTGTACGTGAAAGGTAATTTGAGAGATATGATTTAAACACTGAGATATTTGAATTATTGGCTGTCAGTAGTTTGTAGGGCATTTGCAATTTATACCATTCATGAGGAACAAAAATTCAAGGTGGACATGTATATATATATATATATATATATGAACCATGAACATGTATATATATATACACATATACAGTATATGAGAATAAATATAGTTTCCACATAATTAACATAAAAACCATACTTTCAATATTTGATTAAACATTACATTTTACAATATTATTTAAAATTTACATTTTATAATATTGTTACAGTAAAATGCACATAGCCATTCACCCCCTCACAGAAACATTCTTCCTTGCTTTGAAGAAACTCCATTTTCTTTCCTTTTTCTGAAGCAGTTCTGAAAGCCCTCTTTCTCAGTTGTCCTAATTGTGTTACTGTGCCTGGGTCAATATCCGGATGATTCAAATCATTCATGGTTATTTTGAATTTGAGAAAGAGCCAGAGGTCACACAGTGCCAGAAGTGATGAATAAAGTAGGTGAGGGCACATTTTAATGTTCTGCTTTTCCATGAAATGCACTGGGCAGTGACACACACCATAGTTTGATCATACCTCCTCTAGATACAAAGAAGACTTTCAGAACTACTGCAGAGAGTAGCAGTAGTGGTGAGTATGTTCAAAGCAATGAGGAGTTTCTAGAGGAACAGTCATGGTGACATGTCTTTTATGTAATAATGTCTAAACACCCATGGTACTTTGCAATCAGCCTTAGTAGGATAGCGTTCTAAAACTTGAATTGGAATTGAGAGAGTAAATCTGGGTTATTTAGATTTTAAACATCAGAAAATGTAACAACGGAAAATACACTGAATGATGGATATGACAGTAGTTGAAAAATTAAGGTGTGGTGACGTATTTCGTTTCCACTAGGAGTTAGGTAGGTTAAGTATGGGCACAAGTGTGTCTTCACTAAAAAGGAAAAAGGTTACACAGATCCACCTTCCCTAGAGGAGGAAAATATTTTCTTTAAAAGGTAGTGTTTTTGTTTTATTTTTTCAAAAGAACTCTGAGAAGGATTTATCAGAAGTCAAGATAGGGTATACTAAGGGATGGAGGGTGAGCGCTCAAAGAAGTAAGCCACCAAAATGTAATGTATTTTAAAAGGATGAGCTGAATATAATAATATAATACATGATTTGGATGGCAAATGTGAATAATACTATCCTTATTTAACATAAAAGAAACCTATAAAATATATAATTTCTTTTAAATATATAATCTTGGTTGGTCAAATACAATCATCAAATCTGTGTAAAAGATTGCAAATTTATTGAGTTAAAGTTAGTTTTAGAGAATATAGCCACGTTAACTCTCTTCCCTTCTATCACTTGCCTAATTACATAGTACTTCGTGCCAAGAAGTAGGGTTTCCTTTCAGTACTATAGGGAAACAATACCACTTTCTTTTACACAAAAAAAGTCTGTTTAAAAACAGAGCAATCAGTAAAACTCCTGTGAAGATTTGAAATTCCTGACCCTTCTTCTGAATACAGTTTTAAGGGGAGTTTGGCTAGGAGACATAGAGCTTTGATGGAGGAACTACAAAGCTATGTATATATCTACATATACATATACATGTACATATATGTATGTGTATATATGTATAGTATATATGTATATAGTATATATAGTATATATACGCATATATGTATATATAGTATATGGGTATATAGCATATGGTATATATACTATACGCATACATAGTATTTTACTATATATACATATAATGTATGTATATAATGTATGTAGGTATATGTATATATGTATAGTATATATGTATATGTATATATGTATATGTATATCTGTATATATACATATAGGTATATGTATATATAGCTTATGTATATATATATATAGTTATATATACATAAGATATATATATAATATATATCAGTAATATATTTGCTAATATCAGTATATATTTCCAAATATTTTTCTCTTGAGAACTTTCCTGCTAGAACAGATAGCAAATTCACTGCTGAAAGGCCTGAGTGACAGCAGTTTCCTGCTGCTTTTCTCCAGCGTCTTGGGAAACACTGGAAAACTGCAGAGAGGCAGCAGAAGAGTTATTGTGATTCAGGAATGACACTTTCACACAGGTCATGACCACACTAAAAATTAGCATTTGTCACTGTCCTTGAGGGAGAGGCCTTGTGGAGGACGGCTATGTGGAGTCCTACATTTGCTTGAGTGTCAAAAGACCTTTAAACAGAATTTTCAAGGATATGTTTTCAAATAAATAAATGATTGAGGATTTCAAAAAATCTACAATGAGAGAAAGTATAATTTTCCCTTGAGTAAGTTTAAATGAGAAAATACTCATGAATATATCCATGTTTATAAATTTAGCTAACATTGATTCTTTTTGCAACTTCAACTTGGTTTACATCACATGCTCTGTGCTCTTAAAATCTTTTACTCCACACAAATTGACCTCAATTTTCCTTCTCTGATTGATGTCACTTTAGGGCCATCTCTAATAATAGGAACACTTCTCAGAAATATTTTCTCTATGATGCAAAGTCAGGTACTATGCAAAAGGAGATAGGACTTTCTGTGTTGCTGTTCAAATGCACAGTGTCATCACATGTAAGAACCAGTCTACAAGCTGAGCTCAAACTCAACGGCGGGTAACTCAGATGAAAAAATAGTGAGATACAAAAATAAGTGAAAATATGAGGTGAGGGGGAGCAGGAGCTCAGGAGTTCAGGAGTTCTTTTGACATAAAGCCCCAGGTGGTTGGCGCACCTTGGCTTCATTCACTTCCCACATGTGCATGGGCAATTACAGTTCCACAGGATACACCTGTCTCCCACCCGCCTCCACGGCGCTTCTCCGGATAAACAACTTCACCTCAGGTGCTTTTACTTTCCCTGCAGTATGTTTTCAGCCTGTAAAACCTCTTTCTTCTCAGTGCTCATGGAAGAGGCCATTTAGGCCTCATCCTTTGTGTCTGATCTGCACAATAATGTGATTCAAACTAGATTTCCTGGAGGACACCTGTGGACAAGCATCTAGATTCAGAGGAGGTCAAGTTTCCTTTCTATCTTAGCTAGATGAGATCTTGGACCCATTATCTCCTCTGTTCCAAAGATTTCTGAGTTGTTTGCTTCATTGGTTGATTGATTTTTTTCCTTTTCTTTTTTCTTTTTCTTTGAGACATGGTCTCACTGTGTAGTTTAGGCTGACCTTGAACTCATGGCCATTCTCTTGTTCCATCCTTCTGGGTGCTAGGATCACAGGTGTTGTCCACCACAGCCAGCAACTCTGTCATTAATAGAGCAGATTTGACAGTTTTGCCTTGTGGAAGAATTTTTTTTTTTTTTTTTTTTTTTTTTAAGACAGAGTCTCTCTTTGTAGTTCAGGCTGGCCCTGAGCTCAGCCTCAAACTCACATCACAACAATCCTCTGCCTCTGCCTCCCAAGTGGTAGTATTACAGGCATGAGCCACCATGCCCAGCACTGTGGTATATGGTGCTGATTGCTGCTGGGCGTGAGTCTCCACGCCCAGTATGGTATGTGGGGGGGATCAAACCTGGGCCATTGCACTTGCAAGACAGGCGCCGGAACCACTGAGCTAAGTCCCCAGCCCACCTTGTGGAAGAATTTAAGGATTAGTTTTTAAATCCTGAGTAAACTACGATGGATTATGCAAATAATTGTTTACTAACATCTTTATTACAATTCATCAAGTGTACATGAGATATCATCTATATAGTATTTCACATGTTTTTTAAATATTTTCTTCTCTTGGGCTAGGGATTTACCTCACTGGTTCCAGTGTCTGCCTTGCAAGTGCAAAGTCCCGAGTTTGATCCCTAGTACCATATACAACAGTGCTGGATGTGGTGACTCATGCCTGTAAGCATAGCACTTGGAAGGCAGAGGCAGGAGGATTTCTGTGAGTTCAAGCCTGGCCTGAGGTTCATAATGAATTTGGGGCCAGCCTAAACTACAAAGTGAGACCTTGTCTCAAAATAAGAAAAATAATTCTTCTCCAAAGGAGCCTGCTGGACAATGTCTTGGTTATCGGACCTTGTATAAGATGCTGCAACTGGCTCTTGGTACTATGAGTTCAACATCTGTCATTTCAACAAACTACAGGTGGGAAACATTCAGAAAGATATCACTGCTGTACTGAACAAGTAGTTTCCTTGTCACTATTGCCTGAACACAACATTTTTTTACAGTGTTTACACTATACTAGTTATTGTAAGAAATGAGATGATTTAAATTAGAGGAGAAGGTATATGTAGGCTACACACAAACACTGCCATTTTATATCAGCAACATGAACATCTGTAGAGTTTGCTGCTTCTGGGAGGAATGGGTTGCTGGGGCTCTGGATCCCCTATCTCCCAGCTACCAAGGGATGATGACTCACTAATTTAATGAATCACATATTATCCCCCAAATTTGTTCACTGGAAATTTGGAAATCCCGGCTGGAGGGTGAATCCATGATCCACCTAAAGGGTCAGCTGGGGTTGCTGAAACCAGACTATGACATCAAAAGGCTTCTTTACTAATATGTCTGGAGTCTTGGGTTCCGGGCTTCTCTCTCTACCCTCAGCAGCTCACCACTTAAAGAATCCCCATGTGGATTTGGCCTCCCACAGCCTGGTGATCCTGGGGTAGTGTCATTCTTTGAAGAGTAAAGTCCGTAGAGCTCAGGTAAAGCCTGTGCTCAGAATCAGCAGCCTCACTTCTCAAGTGCTTTATTGGCTAAAACCCTGGAGGAATCTGTAGGCTCAAAGGAGAGGGGAAAACCCTGCTTCTTTTGTGTTTTGAACTAGATCTGACCCACTACCTTTCTTTTTGAACCAAAAACTTTATTAGTACACCTTACATATATGTAAGGGCAGCATTCATCATAGGGAATTTGTGCCTGTAGATGATGTATCTTGCTTCTTAAAAAGGCATGATTTCCCATCTTTTAAAGCTTGTTCTTGGGCCGGGGATTTAGCTCAGTGGTTCTGGTGCCTGTCTTGCAAGCGCAAGGGCCCGGCTTTGATCCCCAGTAAACCACATACAATACTGGGTGTGGAGACTCACCCCAGTAGCAATCAGTACCATATACCACAGTGCCGGGCATAGTGGCTCATGCCTTTAATCCCAGCACTCAGGAGAGGAAGAGGCAGGAGGATTACTGTGATGTGAGTTTGAGGCTGAGCTCAAGGCCAGCCTGAACTACAAAGCAAGGACCTGGTTCAAAAAAAAAAAAAATCTTGTTCTACTTTTTCTGATATATTTTTTAAGCAGGCACTGCGACCCTTCTTCCAGCATACAATACACACACATATACCCAGAACACAGAACAGAATGTGCCAAGAGAGATGCATTCTGCTGTTTTACAATCTAGAAATACCGCCTCACTCACACTTGCTCTTGATTTTGTTACACAGATGGTCAAGAGTGCAGTAGTCACCCTTGGGTGCCAACTGTGTGAAATATCAAGATGGGATGTTTACAGCTTATTTTGTTCAGAAGATTCTAAGTCTGGAGAATAATAGATGTGTAATGCTGAAGGCAGCCAGCCTACTGATGAAATTATTCAAAATACAGATACCAAGGAGCAGCCACATCCTCTGCATAAAGTCACTCAAGGTGTGGAAATATACTCATGGTGTAGATGTTATGTCAGCCATGGACAGTGTGTACATTTTATCCCTCAGAGTTTTCATTGACTATACTACCACATTTCTTCCTCAGGTAGGAAAATACTTTCATGAGTTGTTGTGGGAGACAAGGTACAAGGATGTAGCCAGAACCTTCATTGCAAGCTTCAGTTCCCTTTGAGTCCTGCTGAAAAAGGATTAACGACCAACAAACAACAAAATCAGAATCTTGAGGCAAAGGCTGAACCTGGACTCAATTCTTGCCACTCTGAGCCACAGCAGCGGAAGGGCATTCACTCCAAGCTCACCACACCTTTATTTCATACCAAGCCTTCACATCCATAATCCTGGCATGTGTAAGACAAGGCAGTTATCCACAATAAAACCTATAGTTGAAGATCTCATAGGGCAGGACAGACATCCCTAAATCCAAGTAAGTGCCAGTAAGTCTTCTTTTTTTTTCTTCAAATCTTTATTGCTACATACACATCTTTATTGCTATACACATCATCATCGCATTCAACACTGACAATTTGTACCAGTGTATGACACAATTTATTCTTAATTTTTCCCCTCCCCCACCCACCCTACAATTCCCCAACCCCCATATACATAAATACTAGTAAATCCTAGTAAGTCTTAAAGTCAATAACTCTAGTGCAGTAATCCTTGTAGTTTAAAATCCCTCAGGGTGGGGCAGATGTCCACAATAACCCCAATAATTGATCCCTCAGAGCAGGGCAGACATCTGTAAATCCAAATAACCTGAGGAAATTGTCCGAAGTTCCCAACCAGTTGTCTTATTAGTACCTTCTGCTATATTACCCTGACTTTACAATGACTTCACTAATGGCAACAAAATCTTAATGTGGTCATTCATTCTCCATATGCAAAATAAATGAGGGCCCATTTGCTATTGTTTGTTTTTAACCATATGAAATCCATCTGGGGCAACCCCAGCCTTGGTTTCCTCTCCTACTTGTCATTTCTTCTCCTTGGCATCTGTTTTATTGGCTTTCTCCTTTCACTCTGCTCTCTTTCTAAAAAGAATTGATCATTCACCAAGACAGTGGACACTTCTGGAAGGAAGAGTCATACTCTTCATCCAAGTCAGAATCTTACACTCTGTGTTGGCCCTTTCTCTCCCTTTTGTTTTCATCTCACTCATTTCTCTGACTTGACCTGTTATTTCTGAGGGGTCCAGGATATCACATGCTTAGCAGTGCTTCCTGGTAGACACAGGACTCACTCAGGCTGGGTGCAGGTGAAATCAGATATTGCATCCTATTTCTCTCCTACTTGACTATACATTTCAGATGCACATAAAAAGAATTCTTCTAGTATATGAGGGAATTTCATCAACAGTAGGTAACACTCACCTCCCTGTGGCAACTATTAGGAGAGTGTGGCCCATGTAAGGACTCTGCCCTGGTGATGGACCACAGGTTTACTCAGTTCAAGAGACTGCAGTCAATTGAAAATACAGAGCGACTCTTACCAAAACCCACCTTCATGTAAACTCCCCTAATTTGTACTAGTAATTATTAAAAAATTAAAACAAAATTTATGCTGTGCTAAATGAACATAGTCATAATCCAAATTTTGTCTATGGAGCATTATACATTGATACAATTTACAAATATATAAATTTAGGAGCCTATTCTTGACTTTTTGTTTTAGACAGGGTCTCACTTTGTAGTTCAGGCTGGCCCTGACCTCACTATGTATCCCAGGTAAGCCTCAAACTCACAGCAATCCTCCTGTCTCTGCCCTCTGAGTGCTGGGATAATGGATGTGAGCCACCAAATCCGGCTGTTCTTGACCTTTTACTTCTGCTAAATGCAGAGTGGTTCCAACGAGTTCCACGATACCTTCTTTGTCAACTGTCTCAAAGTCACTGTACTTAATTTGCTTTGAGTTCTGTTTTCCTTTTAAATTTTTCTATGTAGGAAAATTATCAACTTAATAATCAGCTTTGTTAAATTTATTCTATTTTCTCCAATAATCTATGTCATCAAGATATAGCATTTCTAATATCCAAAATATAGCAGAACTACTTCTCTTTATCCTTGTCTTCAGAGGACCAACTGTCAATGCTCCTACTTCTTTTTCTATGCAGTGGAATAGCTTCCAGATTGGCCTCTGCTTCTATCCTTTCTCCTTTTCAACACATAGCCTGTCAGCACTGGAGAGTTATTTGACAACAATAACAAAAACAGTAAGAACCACAGCTTCATTTTCTCAAATAGATTCTTTGAGCAACTTCCACGGCAATTGGGATAAAAGTCACATTTTCATCCACCATGCTGCATGTTTTTGGTTCCTGTTTTTAAGCCACATTAACCTTTGTCCTGTCATTGGAGATGCCAGGCTCCCGTCCATCACAACGTTATAGTTTTTGCTTCCCCCCTGGGCCTCTGAAGAACTGGTTCTGCATTTTATGTTGCAGCTAGAATGTCTCTCTGGTCATGCATTTCCTGGCTGTCTTATCTACAGCAGACCCTGTATAGATTCTCACTGAAACATCACCTTATCTGTTTCTCCACGGATATAATACATTTCTGCTATAGTTTTCTCATCAGCAATCACTCTCCCCAATCAATGCTCTGTGAAGCAGCCTTACCTGTGGAACATTCAAAACAAATACTTGATGTAATAAATGATGTGTATGCATGTAGACACACAGAGCATAAAAAACATTGTGTGTGTGTATGCATGTGTGTAGATGCTTACATGTGTGCATGCTACTGGGTGTTGAACCCAGGTTTGAATCTGACCTACTTCTTCAGCCCTTTTTAATTTTTTTTTTTAATTTTGGGACAAATTTTTTCTCAGTAATTAATTTGCTCAGGCTGAGCTCAAATTACGACCTTCCTGTCTTGGCCTCCCAGAGAGTCAGGGTTCCACGCACAGACCACCACAATCCAGCAAGAACATCACTGTTTTATAGAAAGCCTCGAGTCCTTACCATGTGCTGTGTTTGTTGCCTGGACCTGCAAATGTCAGTCACCCCAGTCAGGATCCTTTACCCTTCTAAACCAGCCACACCATCCCTCAATTACTGTTGCCATAGATTTTGTTTCATTTTTTAAAGCATGATCTTTTTAGCTGAGTAGTACACATTTTGCTCTTCTTTTGAATGTCAACTGAAGGTTGCTTTGTGAGTGAACCTTCCCCTGCAGGATTCCCATCCCACCACCCGAGACTTACACACATTCTTCTCCAAATGGACTTTAGTAGACCTTTAATGCACATCATTCTCCCAATTGCAATTAACCTATGTTCTTGTTATTATTTGTTTCCCCTCCCTAAGGCCTCGGCTGTCATGATCACTGCAATCTTACCATCATCTTAGAAGCATCCCAGAGTACTGTTGAGACCACATCAGTATTTGCTGACAAGCAAGTACCTGCTGGCTTGTCAACGAGAGACAAAGAACTCAACTTTTTTCCACCTCTGTCTGTCTGGAGCACACGATAGTTAACTTGAATGGAAATCGGTCATTTTGAAACAAGCACTTACACTGGCAAGACAGGGCCTTCATTCTACATGACAATCTCCACCCCTGGGGAGGCTCTGAGGGACTTGCAGGTGAATGGAAGAGGCATTCTTATCAGCCAGCAGGAAGTCTGCGGGGTGCTGTCTTCTTTTGGGTTCACTGGTTTACTTTTTCTGTCACCAGTGCGCTCTGTGAAAGGTGCCTTGCCTCTGTCTCTCAAGATGTCAGCAAGAGAGACTTCCGTATATTTCCTTTTGGCATATCATCAGTCTCTGTCAACATAAGTAGCACTCGGGGCTGGAAATGTGAAGTATTTAGAAACATTCAGTGTGGACTCGCTCCTCTGACTAATGTTCAGACAAACACAGAACTTGCCCTGCTGCCTTTTGAAATACACTTTGTGACAACAATTGTATTCTCGTGATGTGCAGATTTTTCGAGTTTTAATTTCTTCCTGCTATCTATTCCTGACTACTTCTCTCAGGAGTCAGGCATTAACTGATGAGTGCTTGATATAAATTAACCAACCATTCTACACGGTTCTCAGAATCACTTTACCAGTCTGAAAACTGAGTGTGTTATGTTTTGACCACGTCTTTCTCCTAAGAGAACCTTTTCATAGTACTTTATAAACATCTGAAGTATACAACTTGTCCACTTCCCAGGTGTGGAATACATTTGAGAATCTTCAAAGCACTTCTATATTTTATTTCACTGAGAATAAATAAATGTGGCCATCACATAGAGCTGGACAAGCAGGACAGTGAAGGTCCAGTGAAAAACATGCTTCAGCTCAAGCAGAATGAAGTACTTGGAACTGTTGTATGTGGTGACACAACACAGACAAAACGATTCATATGGCCTCAGTAGCATGAGCTGGGAGTGGACCTAGTAGACAGACAGATTGACAAGAGTGCTCCAGGCCCTGAGCCAAAGCCCCCTTCCTCCGTTCCCATCCAATGTTCAAGAAAAGAAAAAACTGAGGTGAGGTCAAGGATAAAGGATGGCAAAGAGTCTGCTTGGTAGCAGAAGATGTTCTTTCAGTCTGAACTGTGACTAAACTTTTCCACAGGAAAAATACACTTTTCCCTAGAATAAATCTGCCACATTTTATGATCAAATGTGAAACAGAGTGACAGACACTGAGCAGCCTAGAGATGTCTCGACCTGTCCCCTGCTTCAAGGAGCCACTCTGAGCTCTGAACGGTGAAGTGACTCAGGGCTTGGAGAGCACGGGAGCATCAGGAGCGACTATGGCAGAGGTGAGCGGTGGAACGAAGACTCGGCGCCGCGGCAGAACATCACTCCTAGGGAAATTAGTGAAGATGGGATCCTGCGGAGCAAGTTTTTAAGACAAGGAGAACTGCAATCATTAAGGGAAATACGGACAGATCGAGCAAAGATTTTACCATCTTTACAAGGCCCTGTTTGTAAAAAGGACAAATGAGGATGAATGAATATGATTAGAAATAAAAAGAATTATGGAAATGACCTATTTTAGTAAAGAACTCATGCGTGTGTATGTATGTATGTGTGTATATATATATATATATATATATATATATATATATATATATATATTTCTTGAAATATTTAGATAGACTGTGTAAAGAAGACAGCCACAGAATATTTAGGACCATGTGCACTGGAATGTCTTTGTTATTTTTCTACCAAGTGTTTCAGTGTTAAAATTAATATTTCCTGTCGGCGACGCAAAATTATTTTTTTAAAAAAAAGGCGTTTTTTGCAATAGATAGTCAATGTACTCAGATGAGCACGACTGGGGTTCTTGTAATTGAATCAAACCCCCACCAGGGGGAGTAAGGGAATAAATCACAGGCCCCGTTCCAAGCAAAAAGTCCACGCGATTCCAGAGGAAACTGCTCATAGCATATCTTTTTCCTCTTCTTTTGGTGAGTCATTTGCAGCCTGCATTTCTCTGTGGGAAGTTTTTCTTTTTCTTCTTCTTCTTTTTTCTTTTTTCAAGTTTATTTTTTCTGTTTTGTCAGCAGCTTGCTTTGGTAGTAAATCCACGCTGTGGTTGAGCAGCAAAGCAATATTCCAACAAGCTCCCGCAGGGCTGGATATTCCAACAGGATTTTTAAAACCACACTTTCATTTACAGCACAGCCTTTCGCAGTGGCCTCGCCAGAGTGACTGAGCTGGGATAAAATTAGAAGAGGAGGAGAAGCAGGCGCAGGGAAGATTGTGGAACCACTGAATGGCTCAGAAAGGCGAAGTGGAAGAGCAGACAGGCCAGCAGATAGAGGGCTATTAGCAAACTCAATTAGAAGCTTCTGAATCTCTCCCCGGGGCGCGCCTCCTCTCCCGCCTGCGCCCCGGTCCCGGCTCCTTCTCCTTCCCATTCCCTGTCTCTGACCACAGCTAGATTGCGCCTGGATGGCCTTGGGTGGGTGTGAAAAGGAGAAGACAAGGAGGACAGGAAAAGACAGAGAGCTCGAAGGCGTGGAAGGCCACGCAGTTGCGGATTTTGTATTTTATAAGTTCACATTTTTCAGGATCTCATACCTGTCGGTTTCGGGAAATCTTATTCCTTGCTCGGAACATCAGATGGCATGAAAAGGCTCTTCTTTCCCCTGGACATGCAGTATGCTGCCCTACCAGTGTAGACAGATATTTCACCAGAGCTAGTCTCTTGTAAGACGGGGAGAGTTTCAAGCTCAGTAGCAGTAAAGAACAGAAGTGTGTGTGTGTGTGTGTGTGTGTGTGCGTGTGTGTACTTACAAACACATCAATAATAGCTGAGTGACAAGTGATAAGGAAAAAGTATATATATATATATATATGTGTGTATATATATATATGTATGTGTATGTATATATATGTATATATATATGTATATATGTATATATATGTATATATGTGTATATATGTATATATGTATATATATGTGTATATGTGTGTATATTTGTATATATATGTATATATATATGTATATACACACACACATACGTCTGAGAAGTACAAAACTAGCTCAAAATTAAAATGTATGCACTTATTTTAAAGTACCATTGGAAAACATAAGTTATAGGCTCTAAATCAGCAGATAATGCCAGCAATTCCCAAACCTTTGTTGAATGATGTTTGTATTCGAAGAAATATTTTAAGCTATTATTATTTGATTTTCAGAAGAACCCTAAGGTATATGTATTTTATCATTTTTCAAATAAGAGAACTGAGGAATAAAGAAAATTTGGTCAAAATTATTTAGCAGTATAATTTACCATATTATCCTGCTGCTTCTCATGTTGAAATTTATTGATAGGTTGTTTATGACATTATATATGTCATATATTATTTTTTAGAGAGCAAAGAAAAGGTAGGCAAGCTGGTAAGATTAAATTTAATCAGCTCTCAGCTCAACTGATAACTTTGTAGACTTGGAAGTCAGAATTGAGTTTACATTTACACCTCATTTTATACAGCTTGGCAGATAAACTCAGTTTCCCCATGTGTACACTGATAGGAATTCATCCCTTTCTTTCAAAGTACTGGTTTCCCCTGAGGTTTTCAATCTCCTCATCTTATTCTCTTCCCAGCATGATCTTAGATATTGTCTTCTTCCTGCTAGCTAGAGAATAAAGGGTCTGGTAAGCTCATTTTTAAAAAGCACAATAGCTGTACAGTCCTTCCTAGGATATGGATGCTTATACTCAACCAAGACTGAAAGAGCCTGCTATCTACCAAGCATGGTCGATTTACGAAATATTGAGGAGATAACATTCTGACTGCAGCCAGGTCCTGGATTTCACCCTTTTGCTAATTTGTATTTTCTTCCTAAGCCTGACAGTGAGTGTCTCCTCCTCAGTCCTAGACACTGCACAAGCAGAAGCTTCAGAACACTCTGCTAGGCTCTTCGCACCCCCGCACACACCCTCAGGGATGCTGGGTCTGAACTAACCCAAGGGAGATGGCCCCAAGTCAGGCCTATCAAGTCTTTCATCTAGTTTTTCTTTCAGGGAACATTTTATGTGTTAGAAACCAATTATCCAGACTGTCTGCTGGATTGAATATAGTATTCTTGAACATGACATTGAAGTGGTTTATCCCACAGAAAAGCCTGCTGCCCTCCTGGCAGACCTGGGAAATGAGAGGGGGGGAAACATATTATTTCTGAAGATGTTTATTTCATTGGCTTGCAAATCTGCTTCTAATATCCAAAAATAAGAAATTTTCCTTGAGTATATTTGGGGTATACTGTAGTAAACATTGGGGGAAAGAAGCACTAGTCAGTGCCTCTCATACAGATGGTGGACTTGGTCACATTTCACAGAACCCTTACGCGGGTCACAGAAAATGACAGTTTTCTAAGAACAGTTGGGTTCGGGGAGAGGGGAGTTTGAATATGGGAGAAATCATCCACTATACACACATTCACGATGGAGCTCTGTCTCTATGACTTGAATTATCAGGAAATATTAACTTGCTGAAGAATGGACTATCATGATAGTAAGAAACAGCAGCCTTCATAGTGAGATCAGGGTGGAGCTAGAAGGTATCTTAAGAAGGTATCTTAAGTCAATGAGAATGAGTTTTTTCCATTTCTCAAAGAAAATTCCAATTCAAAATATCTCCACAACTAAGAAAAATCGTTATTTAGCATCATCAGGACTTTGGAGATAAACTGACACCAGTGTGAATGAATCAGTGGATTCAAAATGCAATCCTAGGGATAAAAGGTTGTGACACTTTTCCTCACTCTCTATGCCAGTCAATGTCAATATGATATATTTTTAAATTTAAATCTTTATTGGTACATTATGAATACACATCATCATCACATTCAACATTGAGAATTTGTACCAGAATATGACATGACTTGATTTTCATTTTTCCCCTTTCCCCCCGCGCTGCAACCCCCACCCCATGTATATATTTCCTTTTTTCTTTATTAATGTCACATTCTTTCTCCCCTCATTATTTACCCCTACACCCTCTTTCCTTTTAAATAATTTCTATTTCACAATATCAACTATACATACTACAATTCATTTACAACTTCATTTTCTCATACCAGAGAAAAGATATTATATTTACACATCTGTGACCTATTTATTTCACTTATGAGGATGTCCTCAAGGTACATCCACTTGAGTATGAATGACTCAATAAGATATTTTCATAACAAGAGGCACAGTAAGGCTGGCCATGGTAAGCTATCCCTGTGGCTGAGGTTGGATGTGAGCAAGTTCAAGCCCAGCTTGGATGACATAGACACTTAGTGACACACTGTCTCAAAAAATAACCCCAAATTAAAAAGGGCTTGCCAATGTAGTCCAGTGCACAGTTCCAGTTGCAATGCAATCAGTAAGCTCCAGTTCCATACTCTGAGGTTTTTTTTTTTTTTTTTTCAAAACCCAACATTACCCAAGACAGAGGTTTCTCACTGTGATTGTCTTCTGCCTTCCTGACAATGTTGATTTAGTTTCTTAGTTTTGTCTATCTGTGAACACAATATGATCTTGTACCTCCAAAAAATCACATACTCACATATACCATCTAATGGCCCAGAGCAAGAGAAGTATGTGGTCCACGTGAAGGCAGTGCAGTCTCTCTGTCTTCTCTTAAAAGTCCTGGGAATTTTCATGGAGGCTATCAGTTGACCTGCTTCTCATCTTCCAGCATCATTTTCCAAGTTCTGAAAAAGTCACTAGCAAGGGGATTGTCTATACCATGATTGAAATAACCAGCATTAACTCTGGTTTCTCCTGATACAGTAACCACACCTACAGGACAAGGGGCTTCTGTCAGTAAAGAAGTAGCTGAATATCCTGTCTGATTAGGATCTGGTGAGCACGTCCGCTCTGGCCTATTTATTCTGAGTGAAGTCTTGACAACTTTGTCTAATCTTCCTGCGGGTTCTGTGAGGAAGGCTTCTGGAGGCTCACCTCTGGGTCAGACTGGTAAAAGGTCCGTGGAGGTATAACACAGATCCTTCAGTAGTGTTTAGAGAACACTAGTAGCTCAACTCAGGTCCTTCAATAGTGTTTAGAGAAATTGAACAGGAAGTGCAAGAAGAACCTGAGGTCACCGCTGGGGCTATAAGGTTCATCCGCTTGTACTCAAGAGATGTTTCTGCTTTGCTGTTCTTCACTAGGGGATTCATTCTTGTATTCAATATATTGTACATGGACAACTAGCATGAAGTCAGACAGTGTTGCAGGCCGCAAGGATCTATCAGGAAGCAAAATGAACAAGCACTATGTCCATAGTGCTTACGTTTTAAATTAGGGAGGACAATCACACTTCAAAATGAATACATAAGGAGGTCGCTGAAGTACACTATCAGATCAGAAGCCCTATAAATAAATAGAGCAGGGAAGAATCCAGAAGGAGCTGGGAAATGAGCCATTGTACATAGGGTGGTCAGGAGCACTTCCTTGAAAACTAACACACCAGGAAAGATTTGAAAGAGGCCGGGAAGTGGGTCATGCAAAAGTACACGTGGGAGTGGCCTGGCCAAGAGTGCAGGCCCTGTGGTGGTCCTGTCCGAAGAGGCCTGCTGAGTTTTCGAGGTACAGCAAGATGAAATCAGAGGGTCCACAGGGGCTGTTCTCTGTGAGTCTAATTTGCAAAGCTCCACGCTGAATCTAAGCTGGGAAGAGAAACTTCCAGAAGAGATTATGTAAGGGTACTTCCTCTCTAGTGGCAGAGCTCTCTCTACCCAAATGGGAAGGAGAGTTTGCCTCCTAGTCCTGCAACTTTCTTAGCTTGGGCATGTCAAACCATCTTCCTGAATCTCATTTTTCTGAGTAAAAATGTATGTATGTAAAAGTAATGTAAAGTAAAGTAAAGTGTAAAAGTAATGATCATTTCCTCATCACCTGAGATTGATTTCAAAGTTAACATTTTGTAATACTTTGTGTCTCACAACGGATGAGCCAAGCAACTTTCTCTTCATATGTAATTAAGAATAATGTTACAATGTCACCCAGAATATCATCCTAAGGACTTCCAGAATGAGCTGGAGAAACAATTCAGTTTAGAAATGAAGGATTATTACAAGCACTATCAGCCTATAAACTGTGGGAATTTCCATTGTTTGAACATCTAGTTACTAAAATATTTGTTTATAAATAAGAAAATAAGAATACTGTGTTTTTGTAAACTTCAATGAATTACAATTTTTGGCTCTTGCAAAGAAGTACTGTGCTTTGGACTTAATAATCTAACTGTGAAGTCTCAAAAAATGTCAACTAAGACCTAAAGCATTATTTTTTCTCAGTATGTTTCAGAAACTCTTAAAAATAGCATCCCATCAAATAAGGAGATCATTGTCAGGTTCTAAAGTCTGTGTCGACCTTCAGTCTCTTCCATCATACTCAGTATTAAAATCAACCGAAGTTTTATATCTGAGCTCAAAAGATTTATTCTACAGCCAAAACCAGCCTTCAGTGAGTCACATTACATACTAGACATTTTTTATTCTCTTGCTCAAAGGAACTAATTATAAATTTGTGGAGAAAGTGAGATGTTGCATAAATCATTCTCATAAGTTGCCCGTTCAAAAGTTGTTAATTCCCTCACTGACTCAACACGAGATGGACTGCTATTCTCTGGGCACTGATTTATGTCTCAGAGGTAGAAGTAGTGACAATGTCTTTCTACACACAAAACGTGGCCTCCTCTATTCATCTGCATCATTTCAGTGTCAAATGGCACAAGCTACTTAAAAATAGAGGATCATGTTGTTAGAGACACAATTTTAAATAAGTTTTGTTGTGTATTTAAATCTTGTAACAGAGGACTACTTGCCATTTTTAATTCCTTAACATTAAAGGCTTTACCTAGGACTAACAAGTAAGATGGAATTTCAAACAGGCTTTCTTAAATAAAGGATTTTCAACTAGATCAGTGAAACTTGTGCATGCATTTCACTAGCTATAGGCACCATGGTATGGCATGAAGAAATGAGACTTGGAATCAGAAGCTGAGGTCCTAAGCCTGTTCTCTTTTGCAGTCCAGAAAACCTGGGCCATTTCTCTGAGTTGAGGCTTCTCATATGCAGAGGACCCCACAAATGATGCCTCCCAGCGAGTTCCTGAGGCTTATTCAAATGTGGCTCATCATTCTAAATTCTCAAATTACACCCTAGTATGCTAAAGCCTAAGACACTAATTTTTAGTTCTAAAAAGAGCTCAATTTGATGTAGAACTATAATATATAATACATATAAACTAAAAGGATAAACCAATAACTTTAAACTCACTTGAAAGTTACATTCAGAACATTTCATTTACAAAATTTATCAGATAAGAGAGCTCATAAAAATGTACTAATTTATTTCTATTTTCTTTCACTTTTAATAGCAAAGCAGAATTTCACACTCAAAAAAAGCAGTGACAGGAAGAAAGTATCTTCCTCTCTTTTTATCTAAAATATAACTAAGAGTACTTCACTCTAAAATGAGAGCTCTTCACTTCCACATAGTACACAAGACCCATGAGACACTTTTTCTCTCCAGCACAATAACACCTTTCAGAGATTTACGAAAAGTGACAAAGGCATCCCACAGGTAAGATTGATTAATTCACCAGGATTTGTTAGGCTCAATGAGATAATAAAATAAGATACCTACTGGGAGATTTTAGGATCTCAGTAGAGAGGTGAAAATGAACTGAAGTCACTGAAAGGGTATCACTATATATGAGTTGAAATTCTCTTTTAAACATCTACAGTCAATTTAAAGAGTTCAAGGAGAAGGATAAAAATGACGATGGAACCCCATATACAAGAAAACTTCTGTCATATATCACTCATCTGAAGAAGAATGAACTCTTACTTTTTGCCACCCTTTAGCCTCATATCTTCCACACTATGTCTTCAAGAACTTTCTAGTTCTCCTGGCTTACTAAAGGAGATATTTTTAAATATATACTATAGACATTTACAGGTTGGCATTTTATCCCTATGCACTTCAAATTCTTTATAAGTGGTATAAGACTCCAAGGTGACAACATGGAAGATGACATTTGGAACAAGAAAATAATGTAAATATGAAGGAACATATAAAGTATCATTCTCATTACAAAAGAAAATTTACCTAGTTATATGAACTACAACTTTAAAAAATTACTTAAGTTTTCTTTTTTTTTAATAGCCTTTATGGGTCTGGGAATTGCAACAAGAAATAGGATAAAGAGATCATCATGTGAGGTGATATTTTGAAACTGAATGCTGGAAAAATGTCATATGTGCTTGTTTTATGTTCCATTCATGTTTAAGTCGTTGAATCAAATGATAACAACTATGTATGGAAACCAAAGACATTTGCAGCTCATAAATTGCTAGGCAGTGTGTGTTCCCCATAAATACCTCTAACACTGTTCCTCTCTTTCATGTGATAGCAACTGAACAGTCAACAGAAATCATTTAATAGCTATGCTGCATTTGAACCACCACCATCGTATGCAGCTCCCCTCCAATTTTGAGGAAGAAAAGAAGCAAAATTAGAACTAAGCTGTTATGCCATTGACAAAATAATAAGTAGGAACCCAATAAAATATGGTGCAACAACAAAGGCATGAACAGCGTGGTACAGAAGACATTTGTTTCTGCCACATGTAAAAGCCAGTTTAATATTTCAGACAGTAAATACAGCTAAAAAAATTGAGAGCAGAATAGTTGTCAAACTGCAGTCAGAAGAGGAAGTGGTTACTTTAGAAAGTCTGGATATTGTTTTCAGTAGGAGACTCACTCGAACTTCTCATCTAAATAAATCATAAGTTAATATTTAACTTGGATTATTTCCTCAAAGAGGGGAGAAGCAGATAATACGTCCTAAGACACAAAAGAGCAGGAGACACAGATCTCGGCACCAACACACAACCTCTCTCTGCTCCTGCACAGATCACAGCCACGCTGTGGCTCCTCTCCAGTAGATGCTTTCTACCAAAAAAGTCATCCTTGGAAGCACAAAAAGGTGTACATGCCAAGCTTCTCTTGCCTTTGGGGGCAGCAAGGGCTGCAGTGTCTTCAGGGTTCCCCAATAGAGCAGTTCAGTCCAGCTTCAAATCTCCTGCCCTTCCCTTCTGTTTTCTGTCTAACCTTAGGTCTCTCTCTGTCTCTCTCTCTGTCTCTCTGTCTCTCCTGCTTCTCTGTGTCATTCTCTTTCTCTCTCTCTCTCTCTCTCTCTCTCTTTCTCTCTCTCTCTCTTTCTGCCCTTCACCATCTCTTCCCCTCCCTTTCTGTTCATGTTAAACCAGATAGAAATGTCAATCTCACTCAAGCTCCCAGAAATCCTAACCTTCACAGTGACTCCTCCCTAATTGATTATGTTTAGATATTGCAAACACCATAACAAAAAAATCAATTTCCAAGTACTCTGTCACGATTTTATTAAAATATTTTGCTTATTTGTCTTGCAAAATGTAGTGATTCTCAGGTGTTATTCTAAGTCATTGATCAAATTCTGATAACATCAAGAAAATAAGACACTATTTCTTTTCTATATGGTAAAAATCTTGATTTAATAAGGACAAAGATATTTGAAAGGTCACTGGATTCAGTCTGGTTATACTTTCCAAAAGTCAGTAGACTGTGACAGTTCTATTCAGTCCTCCAAATTAGCATCAGTCATCTTTATTCAAAGGTGTCCACATCTGACAGTATATTTAGATTTATATTCCTAGATCTTGGACTAAAGAAAAAGTAAGTTTAAAAGAAATAAATCAGGAATATTACCCAACTTTTATTAGGTATAATGTATATTAAAACAAAAATAAATACACTCATGCAAAAATAATTGTTATTCATGCTGTTTATTATCTATTTTATAATGCTAGTTACTTTTCACACATTTTGCTAAACCTTACCAAGTAATATAGGGTAAATATTTTTAGTTTTATACAAGACAAAAGAAATGAAGTTCCTGATCTGAAGTAGCTAGGGGTAACTATATACTTGTTTCTTGGTAGTTTTCAGTCTCATTGACCAAAGCACCTACACCCGTAGTCACGAGTGATAAGTTTGTTGAGTTTGGTTTAGCCGGAAGGAGTATTACCCAGGAAATCCATAAGCATTTCTTGTTCAAAGGAAATTATAGGATATAGGGCTTTGTTTACATGGTTTTGAAGAGTTCAAAACATGGAATCATTTAAGATTTAAATTGTTGATTTGTTAGTGAGTGTTTATGGGGTTTTAGAACCAAGAATTATTTTTTTTTTCCTTTGTCTGCAGCCCTGGGAATAAACATGGGGTTTTTGTACTGAGCAATGCTCCTAGTTCTTTTATTGTTTTTAACTTTGAGACATATCTCTGTGAGTCGCTTTTCCATAGGCTGGACTCAAACTTGTTATCCTTTTGCCTCAGCCTCCCAAAGGGATGTTCCACTGTGCCTAGCCTTTAGAAGAGATGTTTAACTAAAAGTCTACTGTCCTTCCCATAATCTATAGTGTATTATTGTGATATATGAATTAATACTTTAAAGAAGACCTATAAGCAGTTTTTCAAATGTTTTCATCCTAATCCTATTTCAGCTTTTCTACTCTATCACAATATCTTTAGCATGAACAGAATAGCTAAAGTATAGGTAGACGAGACAGTCTTCATTTACATTTAGGACTTTATCCAGGGTCATTTGTAATGCATTTGGTCTGCGCCACATCATCTACTATCTCTTTAACGAGGTAAAAGAGTCAGTTTGTTATTTTCCTTTTTCAGGATGAAGTTACTTCTAACAACTTTTAAAAAGTAAATTTCAGAGTAATCAGCAGAAAAGCACTAAAGTACAATTGAAGGTTTTAATGAGAAGTTTACTTTTTAGTGCCATATAATCAGGAATCCATAAATTTTTCCAAGGTACAAAATGGTATCACAAAATTATACTGGAAAACTACATGAAATGTAATGGAGATTTCAAATCAACAAAAAGGAATAAGACAGAAGTAGTGTAATGGATTTAAAGAGTGCCAGTTACAATAGAGCTCTGATATCAGTTTTATTTCAGTAATAACTTCAGCTGTTTCTAATGGCTTACACTCACTGACCTCTTAGTGATGCCTTCTTCCTAAGAAGAAAAAAACAAACTGATATGGTAAAGGAAAAAGTCATTCTGAAGTGTGTCCTGTTGTCTTCCGTCCCTCCCAGGCCCAAGACGGCAGGACATTAGTGACTTCACGTGATCGTCATAGCACTCCCAAGACTGGATGTACTGTGTTAGTATCAGGCTGCCCATTCTTGTGGAAAAGTATATATGGAAACTATTTGAATTTTATTCAGATAGTGTATACAAACCACAACTTTGACAATTAATTTGATTCTTGAATGATATTGTTTTAAAATAAGACATAAATTTTCTCTTGAATATTGCTTATGTAAAGATATTTCAGATACAGAATGACTTTTTTTAAAACATAAAAACACTTTTATTACTTCTATTGTTTTAAAAAAATAAGACAAAATTTCATACCAAAGTAGAGAATAACAGTAGTTAATACAGTGTGTATCTTCATTGAAAAAAATGAGCAGAATATTACTCAGAATACAGAATATTTTACCTTACAAGTCAGAGGCAAAAAGACTCTCTCTTACAAAGAAGAAATAGATAGGAGTATACAACTTGAACTAAGAGAAGCTAGTAGTATCAATGAAATAAATATTAAAATATTTTAGTAACCATAGAATATAATTACAGGAATTATTTGGACTTCTTACTATTTGTCTTCTATTTTATTCTCTCCCTCTTTCAGTTTTTCTCATATAAGAGAAATCATGTGACATTATTGATCAATATGTACATTTAAATAACATATTTAAGGTGACTAGGCCAAAATGTACTTTCCTGGGTTTTTGAAAGACAGTAATTCAGTGAGACGCAAACTATTTCAATGGCCAGCATCCTAGGAGCCGTCAATTAAGCATTACTGATGTATAAATATGCCATCATGTTAAATTGGCTATAATTATAGATTGAGAATTATAATTATTGCAAATGTATTGCGTCAAATTTTTTTAAACTTAAAATTTACTGTTTAATTTTATTTTAATAAATCTGTGCTTTTTTGAGCTATCTTTACTAACTGAACATAAAACATCAGATTGCAATGCTCAAACTAAATGCAATTAAAATTTATTTCTATTTCCATAATAACTTTAGATTTGCATCCATATTCATAGTGTATCTGGAATGTTTTCTGGCTTTTCTATGACAAAATGCCCTCTTCCATACCTCATGCATTTAATTGCTTTTCAACAACTTTATTTAAATATAGAGAAGATATGTGTATGAAGTATTTAAAATAAATAATGTGTCCAGATTTTATTTATGGGTTCACTTATCTTCTAACACAGATGTTATTAAAAATGTAATTTTCTGATAGTTGCAAATTCAATACTGAGCTTCATAAAATATTTAGGTAGATTGTGTCTCTGCTTGATTATTTGTTTGTACATCTGCATATGACTTGTCAGCTAGATATGAATCACCTATGTATGACATTGTTTTGCAAAAGCAGTATGTAGAGATTTAGTATTTTGACATTTACTGAGCTCTTTAATTCATTTGATAACATAACTGGGTGCTTATATCTTCCAGCTATTCCAGGATATAATGATGAACAAGAGCAACCTAACCCCCTTTGTGGTAAAGCTTATTTCTAATTGGAGGGAAAATAAAACTTAATAATATGCACAATAAATCAATATAACATGAAATGGAAATTAGTGCCATAACAAAGAAAGCCAAGGGAATGATCAAATGGTGGGTAGTGCAGCAGGGCACTACTTTAGTGCTTTTTCTAGCCTTCAGACCACACCTACATATTGCCTTATGTGTCTTCTTCCTATCTCTCCAATCTATTATTTCTGAAAGCACATATCTGACCCTCTCTGACCTTCTACCTCATACTGTAAGAGTGCCTATGATTGCACTATGTCTACCTGGACAATGCAAGATACTCTATCTATTTCAAGATCTTAAGATAAATCATACCTGTGGAGTTTCCTTCCCCTATAGTGTGACAGTTACATGTTCTGCGACATAAGACATATTCTAGGAGGACAGTATTCAGTCTACTATATTTCTTTGAAGATTAAATTAGATAAAGTATCTGTCTTGCTGTCTAGTGCACACACACATTAACACTTAATATACACTGTTTTCCCCTCTCCTTTTCATTCTATTCACTCTCCTGTATTTATTATTATTATTACAGTCCCCAGATACTTATGAGGGTGCTCACTCCAGCAGCACATATAACAAATACTAATACTAATGAGGTTTTGCTGTAAAATTAAATATATTTATAATATTCTCTCTAGGGGTATGTTGATCAGTGATGTTGACTTAATTTCTGTCCTCAACTCACATTTGAGAAAATAAACAATGAAATACATACACATAATTGCTTTGCTTTTATATATAAAATGGTATGTTAATTAGTGCTATGAAATAACTTGACAATTTAGTTTGTGGCTTGCTGTTCCTGTTTCTTTAGCATGTGTCAGATGTTACTTTTATAGAAAGGATCTAACTGATATCAGATCATGCCTCTTCTCACCGTAAGTGTAGCTAGAAAAGTGGGGAGACTGATACTATCTTAATATCCTCAGAAAAAATGTGGTGTGGTCAATCACCACATTGATATTAGCTCAGTGACCCAGATTTGAGACTTCTGTCATCCAGAACACTAAAGGCATCAATTTGCATTGCAGTACACCTCCAAGTTTGGAGCAATTTGTTATGGCTGAAGGTAGGAACGAATACAGCATTCCAGTTGGAGAATTCAAGTGGGGTTTAAGTAACTTGCTCAATATCACAACATCCCTGTAGCAGAAATGCTGTTTTCCTATGTGTTCAGCCAAACTGCAAGTGTTGCTCCTAATAAACAGAATTCACTTCCACATTCAAGAATGCCCAAAAGTTATCTTTTTCTACTTATTAAAATATAGATGGCAAGTTTTTAAAGCCAGCTATATTCATTGCATATTTTTCTACTTGTTCAAATGATCTTCGGTAACAACAGACTCTCTGTCTTAAGATTTTCTGTAGTTCTCAGGGTGAAACACTACATTTTATTCAGCAGTCTCATATGACAGACTTAGCATAAGGCCTAACCTCAGCATGGTTACACCCACAAACCATCCAACAGAGATAAGGCCAGGTGTAGAATTGGTAGAAATAGGGAATCGATCCAGGATGAGAGCTCAAAGGAGAAAAAATAAGACATGGAGGTTGAGCCTCTCCCTAGGCAAGCTGATCTTAGGAATTCATGCAAAGATCAAATGTGCCTTATAAGAAGCAGGATATTTCAGCATGCCTCAGAATTGTCTGATGAATTGCACTGTGAGATGATTACGAGCCACAGAAACTCATAGTCCTGGCTTAGTATTTTTGTAAGTATTTTGCAGAACTTACACATTGGAGGTTTAGGCCTGTGTGTTACTTAGGGTCTTCCATGGGCGAGTCCACAACTTAAATACCCGCCTTCCTTAGAAAGACCCAAGGCACACTTGAGGTAGAAAGGATGAGGTGTTTGCACTTCCATCAGGTAAATGCAAAGGATCCATGAGCAAATAGAACCAGCTCTGGTTTTCTTCCATGTAGCCTGTGAAAGAGGGAGGCGCCCAGGAGGAGGGCACTCAGACTGACAGCTGTCCTACAATGCTGCATATCATGTGAGCCCACAAAAATTCAGACATCCCTAAGTCAGTCATATTTGAACTATGTCACACAGTTAGTGAAGGCTGGAATACAGTAATTAAAAAAGGAAGATCTTGTTCCTCAACTGTCTGCTCTTTATTCCCTAAGAAGGGGAGGAGGCAGAAAGAGATGGAAAAAAATCAAAACATCCTTTCTCACTGGGGGACTTTAAGCCAGAAGTTAGTCCCGAGCTGTGAAGAAAACAGAAGCTTTGAATGGAGTTAGAGACTGGAGCTCAGGTTTACATGGAAATGAGGTCAGAAGTAGAGCTCTGAGTTGGACTGAGAGTGAGTCATACTGATTGAAAAGGAGGTGGGAGTCATTTGGATGTTATGAGATTTGCATGCTGTGCTATTAAAGTTGGTGGAACATGAAGGCTCTTCCTGCACACATTTCCATCAACTGGCACCCACTCTGTGAACTAGTCAATCTCTGAGGATGTGGGAGGTGACTACATTCTCCCCTGACACGTACAGAGGGATCAGTCAAGCGTTCTTTGGGCTGCTGACCCCACCCAGTACCCTCATTGTCTCTCTGCAGCTTTTCTGGCTGTGTTCAAAGCATACATATTGACACCCCACGTGACACAAGATGAATTTTGAATACAATGTTTTATTTTCCTTTACAGTGAAATTCCAAAACATGTTATTACATGGAGTGCTTTTTAACCTCTAATTTTACCTTCTTATTTCCTTCATTTTTATCTCGAGGACTTCAGTCAGTCATATAAGCACTTTTGTCTGGAAAATGTGGCCTGAGAGTACAGGACAATTTTAGGAGAAATAAGACAATCAGTGGGAGTAGGAAAAACCAAAGAACTTGCATGGTGTCACTCATTTTTCCAATCACCTATTGTGTGTACAAAGGCTTATTCTATTTTACACCAAATTAGGTGCTCATACCATCATAAAAATAGAATTATTTTGATCAGGTTTCCATAATCACTTCTGAATTACATCAGGGAAACTAAAGTGCTTTAATCTGGAGTTAAATGTAATAGTTTGGGGAATAAAATGAATGTTTGTTTTTTAGGAAATAGTCTAAAGCAAACTTCCTAAAATGTAACCATTATAACCATAACTCTTACTCAGTTAGAAGTGTAAATTTTAAGCCTTACCCTAACTGTAATAATCAGAAATGCTGACACTAAGGGCCAGTGTCCCTCAGAGCCAAACACACACCTTGTGGACCTCAAATCTTGAGGTCCACAGAGAAATGTTCCAACCCAGGTGTGTGTGTGTGTTTGTGTGTGTGTGTGTGTGTGTGTGTGTGTGTATTAAATGTACAATACAGTACATGTGACAACTTTTATAGGACAGTTATATTGCTTCTCACACACCTTTGGAAAGAAATGCAATACATGGTACAATCAATTATAGGGGAAGCTGAAAACGTAATGCTGCTGAAAAGTAATACACCTAGCTACTATACAAGAAAGGAGAAAAGACTTTTGTGAACAGTTAATAGTCTGCGATAGTTCCATGATTATCTTTGGATGTATTATAAACATGTTTTCTTTCTTTATTTCTTACATCGCCATTGCTGTTGCTTTCAGTCAGTCACCCACTTTGCTTCTGGTGTTGACCAAGAAACCATGTCATGACTGTTTAGCTAAGAGGAAGGAATTGATAGTGTCACATGCTGATGAAAAGCCAACTAGATGCTGACTAATAATGTGCTCTAGTTTAAGTAGAAGTGAGCCATTGCCTCTAATAAGAAAATGGTACCCGCCAAGGATTTAGTTCAGAGATACTGCTGTCTACGTTGCAAAAGCCAAGTCGAGTTCAAGTCCCTGCACTGAAAAAGAAAGAAAGAAAGAAAGAAAGAAAGAAAGAAAGAAAGAAAGAAAGAAAAGAAAGAAAGAAAGAAAGAGAAAGAAAGAAAGCAAGAAAAGAAAAGAACAAAAAAATGGTACCATAACATAATGTACAGATGCCTTGTTCATAAGGAGTGTGTTAGTAAGTACATAGGAGTTGATAAAATGTAGATGGAAAAATATAATTCCTAAAAGAAGAATGACTATGAAGTAGGACAGAGATAGGGTTGTAAGGGGTGAAAGACATGGAATAGAGTCAGTGATTACGTGTTTCTACAAAAGATGTGGCCGAGATGGTATATTATTTATTTTCACATCACTAGGAATACATATTGAACACCTTCAGCTTCAGAGAAGAGGTTTGTTTTGGCTCACAGTTCCTATGGGCTCCATCTACCAAGGCAGAAAATAGCATGGCGGAAGGATATCACAGAGGAATACCATTCAACTTGTGGGAAGAAGCAGAGACACAGGGCAGATGCCACAGACAAGATCACACCTTTCCGGACTTGCTTTTTCTGACCAGGTTTCCACCTTCTAAAAGCATATATTTGTATATTGCCTTCATGATCCAAAAACTTTCCAAATATGTGGAAATTCTTGGAGGGTACTGTAGATCTAAGCCATAACAGATGGTGTGTGCAAATATTCAGAAACTGAGTAATATTCCTGAGAAGGTGTAATGGGGTCCAAAGGGACAGATGGGAGGCATGACAAAATGTAACAGGAAGCAGGAGATGTTTATGATAGAGTGGAAAATTAGGAAAATTGAAAGACAGTCTCAGAGTAACAGAGCAAGATTACTGAGTTGAGCTAAAGACTTAGTTTAAATTTGCAAAATCTACACAGAATCATCATAATCACATGGTAATGTTACACTGGGTTGCTATATTAACTTGAATTTTAAAAGGCCTTAAAATTACATGTCTGAGTTCTTCTTGCTATATATTTCTTTTCATTTTAAAAACACTTTACTTTCCAAGAGTAAGAACTCTGTGATATTTTATTTATTTTTTTTCCTAAAACTGCTTAATTAGTGTAAGGAACTCCCTAGTCAGTAGCTTTATAACAAATGTAGAACTTTGTAAAATTTAGACCTCTTAAGGCTTCAAAAATGAGCGTTCATGTGGGAGGTTTTAAGGAATTGACTTCCTTTTATTGGAATGATAGGAAATTCTAAAAATAAAGTCATTAAATGAACCAATAACTTATGTTTATGAAAATAATTAAGAATATTGACTACAGGTTTTAACATTCCATTGCTGTTCCAAGCATTGTAAAATCCATGCATTCTTCATCATGTAAGATAATCAATAACATATTTCTTTTAAAATCAGACTTCTTGGCATTTACAAATTCTAGGGTGACTTGGATCATTTTCCAAAGTCATGTCTAACCCTAGCAGTCTGGACACTCTGAGCCTCTGAATGTAGTAAGCACATGACAAAAAGGATCATTATGTTCCTTTGAAAATTGACTCAAGATTACACCATCTGTGGGGCCATCCCAAAGATTTTGCTTCCTGCTTAAGTGTCAGGTTTCATACACTATGAAAATACTAGAATATTCTAGAATGTGTCATTTCTTGAGCCACAATATAGATGGCAGTCAATCTATAAATAGTCCTGCTTATACATTTTCTACTTCATGACTACACAAAAGCAAAATGAATTCAGTACAAACCTTAATTCATAGTTTGAATTTTGATGTTTTTCTAGGTGAATTATACATGGTATGACTCTCTAGATCTTGGGCAGCAGCATGGAGTTGAAGCTATCTATCAGTCAGCCTTGTGACCAAGAGGGGAAACTACCAATATTCTATGGCATGCTATGTTGCTAAGCTTGATTTTTAGTTGACTAAGTTAGTGAAATGTATTCCCAACTTATATTTTCAACTTACAATGGGTTTTTGCAGCTGTAATCCTATCACAAATCAGGGATCAACTGTATTATTTTATATAGTGCAGGATTGTTTTTGAAAACCCTTGCCAATGTCCTTACCACTCTGAACATGTTAGGACTTAAAATACTTAATATGACCTACAAAATCTACAGGGTCTGTGTTTCTAATTTATCGAACTAGACACAAGGTCTATTCTGAAAAGAATCTTTGAAACAGTCTGGTAGGTGGCTGATGATTAACAGAGATTTCCAAGTAAACACTTGTGTACCTTGAGTCATTTTTGGTAATGATAGAGGAAATTTTTTGCTACTTGAGATACTTGAAATACTTCTATTTTCACATGATTTCTACCCCTAAAGGTGAATATCAGAAGAGGCCTTCTTCATGGTTACCAAGTTTTCTAATATGTTTGTGCTGTTTGAACTTCAATAAACCCCTGAAAGACTGCAAACCCCAGAAAACAACTATCCATTTCCATATATAAATGTAAATTTTGTAAATGAGTAATTTTTGGAATATTTTTAACACATTTGTTTCCATGGTAAAGAAATTAAATACATAATACTCTGGAAAATATTAACATAAGATGAGAAAAATACATGCTGACTAACATTTAGTCTAATTACATTCATATTTATGAAACTGTATTAAATGATATTTTGACTTATATTCTTAAATTTTATTAAATTTAGATCATTTAATTTTTAGATCATAAATTTCTATAATGTAATATAGTTAAAGCTTATGTATATAAAGATTTCTTCCATTGATTATACAATATTTTTAAAATTTTTGCTGTTTAATGAGAAAGTTAGAGTGTTTATTTCCAGTTCAAATCCTCAGTGTCTTATTTGTTAATACAAAGTTCATAAGTACTTGGTATTATTTATTATTTTTCTGACTAGCTAGTCATTTAACAAATATTTAGCTCCATATGCTAGGGGAGACATTTTTTTTAAAGCTATTGATACATACAGAAAAGATTTAGATAAAACCCTAATGTTGTTTTTTTTCTTTGTTTGGGTTTTTTTTTTTTTTTTTTTTGAGACAGGGTCCCATTTTTATAGTCCAGGCTGGCCCTGAGCTCACTATGTGGCCAGGCAAGCCTCAAACTCACAGCAATCCTCCTGCCTCTACCTCCCAAGTGCTGGGATTACAGATGTGAGCCACCACACCCAGCATCATGGTGTGTGGTACTGATTGTTGATGGGTGTGGGTCAGCGCTCCTGGTATTGTGGTATGTGGTTACTGGGGATTGAATTTGGGACCATGGGTTTTCTAGGCAGGTGCCTGAACCACTGAGCTGAATCCTCAGTATGATAAAGCCCTATCTTGATGAAACAAATATTACATTTGAAAGACAGAATCTAAACAGTACATGATTGGTCATAAAATATGGAAGGAAACAGCAGAATAAGAAAACGGGGGCAGATATTGCAAATATAATGCTCAGAGAAGGACTTCGATAGGAGACATTCTAGCAAAGACATAAACAAATACATTAATCAAATTTCTGCAGTGAAAAAGACCTAGTGAGATATGTATAGAGATGTGTGAAAAGCAGTTTCATGAGAGATCTTGCCTCGTGTGTTTATGTAGCTGACATGTTTTACAACCGACCATCTGTAAACTAAGATAGGTTTGCCTGGAGCCTGTCTCAGCCCAAGCCCAAATCATCAACTAGATAAGTCAACTGTGTAGGTCTCATCCTAAGACCAAACCCCTGAGATCCTGCAGAGATGCTACCATATGTTTCAGCATCCAAAGGCTGTGAACTCTAGGATTCTGCTGTTCAAGGCAAGATAAAGAATCTATCTCATTTTATTTTTTTTAGTCTGTTTTCTGTTCCTATTACAAATTGTCTGATGCTAGGTGATTGTCCTATGATTAGACAGCAAAAGTTTTGAGTCCCTCTGTCAATATAAACTATAAACACCATCATGAGTGTGACACCCTCTGATCTTACCTTACTCTAATTACTTTTTATCTCTAAATAGTATTAATGTATACATCTGAGGATTTGACTCTTAAACCAGAAATTTTGAGATCATACTCAAACTACAGCAGTACTGACTCCAACTGGGACTTCTGAGGGAAAGCAATGAGGCTGGTTTGTGTTAGGGAAGATGAATTGGTCTGTGGGTCTGGAACAGATAGAATGAGAAAGGCTGACTGGGCAGTGGATGGACTGGGTAATTCACGTAGGGCTTGAGGCTGCAGGAAGGACTTGGACTTCAATTAAAGTGGAAACATACTATGAGTGCCATGCAGAGGAAAGACATATTCCCATTTAGTTGTAAAGGATTATTCTGGCTGCTGGGTAGAATATAGCCTTTTGAGGGACAAACTCAAACAGGGAAGCTAGTCAGAATATTTTAATAAACTTTGTGAAAGATTTTGGCTACTTACAGAAAAGAAAGCTGTGGGATAATTATAGGCACTCTATATATTCTGAGGTTGAGACAGCAGAATTTGATGCTGTTTGAATTTGGAGTAGGAGATTAATGTAAGTAATAATGACATTTCTCTGCTTCACCAGCAAATGGGATGTATTTGGGTAAGCAGGAAAGCAGAAGGTGAACATAAAACAGAAGTGGAAAACAGGAGCTAAGTTAGAGAGATAGTATCCCAAATGTGCACTGACATTATTTGCAATTACACATGTGAAATAGATAGTTGGACATAGAATCTGTGGTTCTGGTGGAGCACCACAGTATATTTACAAATTTCAGAAGTTTTAGTGCATTTGTGATTTAGTGTATTTAGAGGTTGTCTTTAGGAATTATTTTATCAGATGGGGTCACCCCATAAATACATTTTAAAAAACAAAGGGAGGAGGTTCTTTGACATTTGACATTTAAAATGTTGGGAAAATGAGGAGAAAACCACTGAAACAGATTGGAAAAGAAGATTAATTAGTTAGTAAAGGATACCAAGAAGATAGTATTCTGAAAGCTAAATGACAAGACTATCAACCAGATCCATTATTGTTAGGTTAAGAAAATGAATCACTGAGATGTGATCTTCAAAAGCCTATTAGCAAATGAAAATATGTTCTTTTTAGTTCATGACACATGGCGTGTTTACAAATGTTAATACTGAGCCAGGGATTTAACTCAGTGGTTCCAATGCCTGTCTGGCAAGTGCAAGGGCCTGGGTTCCATCCCCGGTAACTATAAACAACAATGCTGGGTGTGGAGACTCACGTCCTCCTGCAATCAGCACCACATTCTACAGTGCCAGATGTGGTGGCTCATGCCTATAATACCATCACTCAGTAGTCGGAGGCAGGACAGTTGCTCTGAGTTCAACTTTGAGCTCAGGGCCAGCCTGAACTTCAAAGTGAGACCCTGTCTCAAACAAAACAAAACAAAACACAAAAAACAAATGTTATTCTCTAATGATTTTTGTTATGAAAATGTATTATTTCACAGGATTATATATTATTTATTAATATCTGTCTGCATTATATCAAAATTAAAAATGTGAGGGTTTTTACTTCTTCAGAAAAGATAATCATTAAAAACCCACAGTTTGATTTTTATTAGCTATAGTAACACAATCTTGACATATTTCATCTAATTTCCCTCAAAGTCAATGTTCTTTGTATACTGATGTTGAAGAAAATTGTAGTAAAGTAAGGAACAAAATATTTACTATCCTTGATCTTATGCCCAGATCTATTTTTTGGTATTGTATCTTAGTTTTGATTATAAAATCTATAGCAACATGTTAAAAATTTCATATTTCCAACTCATATAAAATTATGCTATTGCCAAGTGAACTCCACTTATTGGAGCCTTGCTCTAAAGTTAGCCCTGTCAAGGAGTCATAATCACTCATCCATGAAGTCCAAGTTATCTTCATATATTTACAGCTAAGTTCTGAGTGGAATTAAATTTCATATCAGACTCTCCTAACCCTAAGCCTATTATAAATCACAGACTACAATACAAGATGGTATCTTTCAAGCTATCTTTGAAGTAAAACCTCTTGTATTATATCCTGCTACATATCTACAGAACACAAAACCCAGTAATAGGTTTTTATTTCTCCAACAAGTAATTAGTGTCAGGATTATATATTCTTTCTTCTAAAAATGATATTATGAGGCTAGGGATTTAGCTCAGTGGTTCCAGAGCCTGACTTGCAAGTGCAAGGGCCTGGGTTTGATTCCCCAGTAATACATACAATATTGGGCCTGGAGACTCACTCCTATAATCCCAGCACTTGGGAGGCAGAGGCAGGAGGATTGCTGTGATTCGAGCTGGAGGCTGAGCTCAGGGCCAGCCTGAATTACAAAGTGAGACCCTGTCTCAAAATAAATAAATAAATAAATAAATAAATTTTAAAAAGATATTATGTATTTCTTTTAGTTTTTACCTGAGTGCCGTCTCCTTTTATAGTTCGTATACATCACAATGTTCTCTTTCTTTTCAGAAATTGTCTTAATTGTGATTGAATATAGATTTGTATAATTATGTACATTACTACTAATTCATGTAGTCACAGAGTTCAAACATTTATGGAGTTTAAAGTGTAACACATACCCTACATGCCATCCAGTAATTCCCACCCATTTCCTCCTCTGATCTTCATTCACCCTTTTAATTAATTATGAATGGAAAATTTTCATGCACCCATTCACTCATCAAACAAATGTAACTTACTTTGCACCCTTTTTTGGACAAATGTGTTTTGTAGCTCACTGATGCACACTTTGGTTTTTTACTGCACAATGAGCATATTCACTGTCCATTAACTATTACTGAGCACTGATTGTGTGGTAGATACCGCCGACATCCTTAGAGAAATAAGAGAACCCTGTAAGCACAAACATCCGATTGCACTGCTTTTGCATGGCAGAATAATACAGCATGAAGGCTTGAGATTCGTTTTTGTATATTTGAGGATTGTGTTTTCTTTGATTTTTTTCAGCAAATAGCATTTCATTTTGATAATGTTGGCGTGGGTTTAAAGAGGATGTAGGATAACTATCCCGCAATGAGATGCTGAGATCACAGAGAAGCTCACCTCGCCGGCGGTCGCGCTCTACCCAGCTGTACTCTCCGTCTCTTTGTTGCTCCAAGCGCGTCCCTGAGCGCAGTTCCTTATGTGAGGCTGCGGGCATGTCCTTCTCAACAGCAGCTGTGAGCAACAAGCAACTCTGCCTTTCATCGATCCAGTCTCACTGGGTCATATTCTGCCATCAGAGAACCCTCACATCTCTTCAAACAATCCGAGCTGTGAGCTCAGCGGCACCGCGGCGACTGCTGACTCTTGGACAGCTTCTTGAGAAATGGCTCAGGTTTACTAATCAGCTCCAGACCACAGACAGAATGGGATCGACAGAACTCGAGTTTGTGATTTCGCCTGTTGGCAGATGCCATGTCTGCCTGAGTTTGCTATGTCTCTCCAGGGTTTCTGGAATCTTCTCCACACACTGTGATAGTAATGGATTGGACTGTGGCCTGGACACTGGACCCGCCTGCCCCAGCCGTAGAAGTATGTGCCTGACCACTTGAGCCCGACTTCCTGAGGTTGGCTTCCAGCCACGGTTCATGTTTGGCAGAAGTTTACTTCAGGAGCCTCACTTCTTTGACGCTGATGTTGATTATTACTTGATCCAGAATCCTGGATTTCAAAATGCTCCAGGAAATGCCTGCGGGGGAAGATGTCCACAGGATTACTGCGTGAGAGAGAAATGGCATCTGTGAGTTGCAAAAGTGTGTCCGAAGCCTGTCATCTCTGCTGCATATTACGTTGCTGACATAGGAAATTTTGGATTCTTGCTCCAAGACATGCAGGATTAGTGGGCTGCACGTTTGGAGATAATCGGCCCAACATCTAATCCAAAGGGGCCATCCAGGACATGGAAATAAATAGTAATTGCAATGTCCTCCATGTATTAATTGCTTTCTTACCTCTAGAGTAAAATACTTGACAGCAGCAAATTAGAGGCAAAGAATTTTATTTTGCTGTACTCTTTCAGAGCATTCAGTCCATGCTTGTTTGGCAACAATGCAAAAAAAAAATAAATAAATAGCAAGGTGGGATGGCATGGTAGAGTAAGCTGCTCAGCCCATGGCACCCAAGAAGCAGAGAAAGAGAAGGAAGGAGCTGGGGACAAGAATATTCTCTTCCAAACTCATCCCAGTGACCCACCTCTATCAATCAAGCCCCACCAACCAACAACAGTCAGCTCTTAACTCAATCATCAATGGATTAATCCAACCATACAATAAGACCCTCATCATCCAATCACTCCAAAAACACTACCTCTGAACATGTGAGCTGCTTGAGAGACACTTAGTCCTACAGCACCAAGAAAAGTTACTCAATGGCTTAAGTGATGCAGTTTCAGCCAGTGTGCTCAGATTTTAACACGGCCCTTTATGGCAGCATGTGAAAGAGCTGCCACTTGGGGTAAGGGAGCTACTGCTCACCTCAAAGGAGAAGCCGCTGTACCTCTCGAGTCACACCCAGTCCTTCGGAGGAGAATGTGAAGGTTGTGGAGTGACAGGTGGGTCCCTCTGATCGATCACCAGACAATTTCTGCACACTTTTCTTGTCTCCACCTAAATTGTCTGGATCAAGATTTACCAGATTGAGACAGATATCAAAAAACCACAGCTTTATGGGGCCAGGAGTCCAAAGGGGAGGGAGGTAGGGTGCATGGAATAAAAAAGAAATTTAAGATACAGAAGGAGAAAAGTGCAAATAAAACAATTCACTATATATAAAATTATATATAGAGAGAAAATTGTTCATTAATATGAAATTAATAAGATACAAAATTTGATAAAATAATCTTGTAACAAGAAAATAAGTATTTTGTAATTTTATGTCCGTGTGATGTGAGTTCTAAATAAATTTTAACATTTACTAAAGTATTCCCATTGACAGAGCTTCAGAGATTTAATCTCTCTAAGTCTCAAATTATGATTACATATGAGATCCAACTTGATTTCCATATTATGGTACCTGTAATATATTGACAAAATATCATATACAGAAACTGTTATTGCTCACTTTAAATGTAGTCTTTACTCAATTTCCCAGCACTATAACATTATTGCCTTAAGATGTTCCATTCTGGGTATAGGACTCTGCATATGATGTGAAATAAATTAAAATTAAATAAAGATTATAGAAGTCAAAAATCACCTTGAGAAAAGAGAATCCATTGATTCTTCATGTTAAGATAGTTAAGAGGGTTCAACACAAATTATGAAGTACTCAAAAATTAAAACTAATTGTATTAGATGTTATTAATAAAGATGTGATCATATCCATTGCTATTTCACTTAATAGGACATTTTACCTGTTCTTCAGTGTTCGTGGAATTAAAAAAAATAATAAAAAATGTCACTTTAGGTGGTTTTCTAAGACTAATAGACCTATCTACATCCCCCTGTGAAATACTCAATATTATAAAAATGCTTAACTTTATTTAAACTGAACAGTAGTAAGTATTTTGCTATTGTAAGTTTAGCTAGTATGTTTTCAGTGACTGTTTCAGTTCCTTTTTAATGGGACTCTGTGTTCCCTTCCACCAAAGGAGTAGCTGAATGGCTTCTCTACTCCATAACCACTGGTCACCCAGACAAGAGCTGAGGTCATCCACTGGATGTCTGGATGTGCAGAGATTACATTGTACCCAGGACATCTCCTGAAAGGAGTTGCATTTGACACACTCATGGACGTAACAGTCCAATATGTTTTAGTCCTTCTGAGTTCTAATGTCTTTGTATTTCTTATTTCTAAACATATCTTAATCTCTCTGGTACTGCTACTTACAGATCACATTACTTTATATGTGGCCCTTTGAGAAAAGTCTTTAAATTGTTCCCTAATTAAAATCAGCTGTTCCTACAGGGAATTGTACAAAGCCCGGATTGCTTTCCCCCAGTTACCTCAAGCATCTCATCTGACTACATGTGACTGTGATTCTAGGGCCTGTGCAGTGGCCCCACACCCTGGAATGCATGGCTGTAATGTCTTCCCTGTGCCCTGCAGAAAGCTTTTCACCTGGGTGGGTAAGAGTTCAGACCTAGTGCACACAGTGCCCACTCTTGCGACCACATGGCAGGAAGATCGCTTGCTCCGTACAGGGATGAGTATGATGAAGTCTTCACCAGGGGCTGCCTCATGAATCATCACATCCTGATTCATGCTGTGGAAATGTCTTTTATTTGTGCATGTGGCAGATGTGAGTTAAAAATTCAAAACAAAATTTAATTGGAAGAAAGATGTTGCATGTGAACGTGAAATCAGGGAAAAATATGTAAGTAACTTTGAAGGATATAGGAAGAAAATGAAAAATACCAGCAGCTGAAAAGCCATCGATGTTTACATTAAAATGAGGCACATTCCTGTATAAGCCTGAGGATAAGGGAAACATTTGGCCCACCTTACAGGCTAGAAGAACATGAGGTAGTCCACAAGGGCGATATATGTCGAGAGAGAAGCCCATTTGTGGCAAAACAAGGGTAGAGCTTCAAAAATTCATGGCAGAAATCCATACAAAGGGAATAATGGAATAATGCCATCAAGCTTCAAATGTGGAATTATCTCAAGCAATATATGAACACTCACATCTCTGGGAAGGATATGTGGTAATGTCCAAAAGAAGACCATAGCAGAGACAACACAGCTGTATTTAATCTCTAGAGCCATATTCTCTGTTCATGAAGAAAAGCAACCATTTATGTGTGAACATGACAGCTGTGGCAAAAGGTTTGAGACAAAATAGTCTCACAAGGCGTGATTTCCACAGGAAGAGAATAAAGATCTGCATAAATCTGTGTCTGGAAACACAATGTTAGGCCTCTTACTTAAATAAAAATATTCCGCCTAGTAGAAAACAAGAACGGGTCTTGTCTTTGCCTAAAAAGTCATTGAATTTCATTGACCTGAACAATCCCAGTGCTTTTATCTTCAGCTAAATATCAAACTGGAAGGACCATAGAACAATGGCTCAGTGATTTTCTCCCAAAAGTCCATTTTTCTTTATTCAAATCATTGCTTTAGAGGGAAATGGCAGTCCTTTCTGTTAGCGCCCTTAAACACTTCCTGTGGGGGAATTTGGCCATATCTTGACATACTTTTTAGGGTCTCTATACCACTCCTGATGCCCTTCGGCTGCCATGGCTGTGGATAAAAGAAGCCAAACTTCTGTCTTTGTGCTCTATGCCATTAAACTAGAAGTTCTGGACACATATGGAGTTCTCCTAGGTACAGAGACCCTCAGAGAGCCTAATCCTGTGGCTCTCCATGCTCAGTTGTCCATTATGTCTTGTGTTTTAAAGTCAGCACATCACAAGCTTGGCCTTGCTCTAGAGACTTTGATACAAGATTGAGCTAAAGAAAGCCTTCTGTCATATTCCCCAAAGGAAGGAGTGACCTCTGCTTCCTTTGTCCTTTGATAAATATGATGACCGATGGTTCTCAAGGAAATCACCACATCCTAGGCACTTTGGGAGTCTGGACAAGATTTTGGAGATTAACACACTGTTCAGACTCAGTATGTGGAGAGCTGCTGAGCACCATGAGTGACTGACGTGGTGGAATGCTGTGTCTTTCTACCCCTGGATCACATCCCTGATAAAGGACATGCTCCAGTTTCTCTTTAAATGTGCCCCCCAAAATTCCACATGCTCCCATGTTGGGTTTTAGACAGGTAACTGGATCTGGGAAGTTTACATCTGACTTGTTAGGAGGTCGTGTCTGGCAGAAGAGGTGGGTACTCAGTGTAGCCTGGTAGGTTTTGCTTTTCTCTGTAGCTGCCCCCCTCACTCTCAGCTTCTCATCCATGACAGAGGAAGAGCTTTTTCTCTACCAGGCTCCTCCATAATGCCATCCATCATAAAGCCAATTGTCTGTGCACTTAAACTTGAGCCCAAATAAACAAGCCCTTCTTTACATTGTGAGTTGAGTATTTTAAGACAGTACTTAGCACTGTTTGTGTGGTCACCATATTGCCCCACCTGAACATTTGCAGATAGTCTTGAGTCATCACCTGAGAATCTCACTTCATAGTAAACTTTGCAATTGTCTCTCTTTACAGATATCCAGAATCTAAATCAGAGTCTACATCTCTATATATGTATTAAAGACACAAAACAAGTCTTCACTAAGATAGTCTTCATCTTCTTTGGAGTTCTGGACATTAATAATAATTAAAAGCACACAGTTCACTTCTCAAAATTTTGAAATCTGTAACTCTGGAAAAAAATGCAACAAAGCTTGTAATTCTCAAATAGTCCCTGGATAATTTAGAGGCCTAATGCACTCCTACAAGAAGTCTTACATAAATTGTAGGATGACAAACACATCTCTGTATTGGTCTAAGTCTTGCCTTATGCATTTAGTATCTTTCAAGTCAAGGCCCTTTAACCTACTCAAATCACATACCAACATTAAACCCCATTTTCTTTTCTTATATGTGAAGAGAATGTGATGTTTCACCTCTATGAATATAAAGATTTATTACATGTTTGTCCCTTTAATATTTCATCCTAGTTTTATGACTTTCAATTCAATATTTATTCCATAAAGGCTAGAATGGGGGCCTAAATCAAGAATTTCTCTGGCACTGTTAACCAGAGATGATTTCTATGTATGTGGGAGACACTGTCTATATACATACCATTCTGAATGTTCCTGATTTCGTCTGATGTGGGAAACACTGAAGCTTCAATGCATACCATCTGAGAGACCTTTGTTAATATTTAGGCATTAAAGATTCTCTCCTTCTGGTCTTTTTAAGGAAAATAAAATTACTTTGCCAATTCCTCTCCATTCCCTTAGTATGGACTACCAAAACGAGTGATGGGAAACTCCTCTTCATAAATAAAATAAAGATAATGTTTACAGATTAAAGTGAGATCAACAGTGTATCACCTAATGGTAACACAAACATCCTCTTATGGGTCATATATGATAGGGAAAAGTCAACATCAGACAGCTATGCCCAGTCAAATGCAGGTATCTATTATCTCTTGACTATTGATTTCATTATTATTGACCTAGATATTTTCACTGGTTTCCACTCCAAGCTCAAAACTCCAACTGAACCATTGTTTGACTATGACCAGTACTGAGCAGGGCACATCAGGGAGTTTGACTATCATTAAAGGACCTGGCTGACAAAGAACTGAGACAAAGATCTCAGATCAATAGATCCCATGATCTATTTTGATGGAGTCTCTACAGAATGCTTATGACATTCCTAGGCTTGCAAAAAGTATTGCAAATGGCAAAAAGTGTGATAACTTATTAAAAACATATACCCAAGTAGCTTAAAATCTATTTATAGCAGAGCCTAAGAGTGTCTGGGAGCTTTTAGGTTTATTGTACTTTTAATGGCCCTATTGGATTTGCTTCCAGACTGTGTCACTAAAAACCTGGCTTTTGGCCCAACTAGCAACATCCGAAGGGCCAATATGTCCTTTTGCAGCTGTGCACCCATCAAGAGTCAACGGAAGAGATATTTACATTTCAGTCTATAACCCAGCTTTGCGCCACTACTGTATGTATAAACAAGACATACATCAACTCAAATATATATCTTCTTCAAAAAGATAGCTCAGTGCCACATCCTAAGCTTCATTCTCCTGCTCAGGACCTTGGGCTTGGTGTTGACGTCCCATCCGATAATGTCACATCAACCAAAGACTTCACAGTTTGAGATGTACAGTGGCACAGAGTTTACTTTGGCCAAGACACTGAGACTGTCGTGCTACTAGCACCTCCAGCCTGTCTCTCCTAAAGAGATGATAAACTGGGCATAGGATAAAATTGCATTTTTTTTTGACATTAGGGATTCTATCAGATTTCTTGAGCAACCTGTTTTACCTAATTTATGAACTTGTACCCTTCATGTCTAAAAGAAATTTTGATAAAGGATACCGCTGTCTGAATTGCTATCTTCTGTATTCAATAAAGTACTTATTTTCCAGCTTTTAAATTTTTATTAAAACATATTAGCAGTACATAATGATTACATACACTGTGGGGAGTTTGTGCTCATACAGAGAACATCTTAGTGGTTGTAACTTCCCCACTTGCTTCCTCTCTCTTATCTCCAAGTACTTGGACATTATTGCCAATGACAGGCCGACCAAAGACTGAGGCACCACTCTTGTTATCTGTTAGCTTACTAACCCAAACTCCTCCCTTTCTCTCTGACTACAAACTGTCACAACTCCCCCCTTTTTATGGAACAAGATCACAAATGTTCTCAGAAACTTCCCTAATCTATTAGTTCATATCCTATAACAACAAAGAATGACTGTAGCTGCCCCCTTGACTCAAGGTATACCATGAGATTATGACAAAAAAATAGCACAATTTATACCTTAAAATCACTTTATAATTGTACCTAGACATTATGTTTTAGATTGCATTTGCTATATGTGTCTGATATGCCCTTTCTGTCTGCTCTACCAAGACTCCTTGTACTTCTGTTTACTTGCTTTCTTTCAACTTTCAGCATGATTTCTGACACTTCTTACAAATGTCTGTAGTTTCTGTAGTTGTAATCCACTATCTGCTTTTGGGTCCTGTCTGGAATCAGTCTGTTTCCCTTTCTAAGAAGTTGGTTCATTGGGGACCGGGGAGTTAGCTTAGTGGTTCCAGCGCCTGTCTTGCAAGCGCAAGGACCTGGGTTCGATCCCCGGTAACCACATACCATATTGGGCATGGAGACTCACGCCCAGCAGCAACCAGTACCACATACCACAGTGCCGGGCGTGGTGGCTCATGCCTGTAATCCCAGCACTCGGGAGGCAGAGGCAGAGGCAGGAGGATTGCTGTGATGTGAGTTTGAGGCTGAGCTTGGGGCCAGCCTGAACCACAAAGTGAGACCCTGTCTCAAAAAACCTTAAAAAAAAAAAAAAAGAAGAAGAAGTTGGTTCATTTAAAAAAAAACTAAACCTCAACTATTCATATAATCACCATGTTGCAGGAACAAGTGATAGAAAATCAGAGGCAGCCTCTCAAGTTTTCAGGGAGTCTGTGAAATCCAACTCACTGAGCTTTGCTCATCCTGCAGCTGCAGCTTGCTGCTGCCCTGTCCAGGTTGCAACTGGCTGTAGAGCCTCCTTGCCTGGCAATGATCTCCTTATGGAACTTTAAGTAATAAAAATTCTGCATTTGTCTGTCAGTACACAACATGTGCCACCAAAATCTCTAAATTGGGGCTGCTGATACTATAAAACAATTACAGAAATATCCTATTCTAACTTGAATGTTTCTAAATTGTTAGAATTGGTGCAGGTTAAAAAACAAAACATGATATTAAAAAAATGACTTGATATTTCCACCTCAATATTCCACATAATCTAAATGTGAAATGAAGAATAAATTCACATGAATTCATCAGAAAATTTCTTTTTTGTCTTGGTGTAGCTGGTCAAAGCAGTTTCATCTATTTCTTCCAAACTCAATGTCTTTAACATTGGTATTTTATGTTGCTTTCTATATAGTAACCATTATATGCAATTAAATAAAGTAAAACATTTGAAATGTTTAACTGAAGTTATTTTTAAAATCAATTAAAAATTAAAGAAGGGCTATAGGTATTGCTCAGTGGTAAAGCCCTTGTCTAGCATGCATGAAGCCCTGGATTCAATCCTCAGTACCACAAACTTGAATAGAAAGAAAATAAGAAAGAAAGATAACAGTGTTCTGTAAGGAACAAGGAAAGGAGACATCACCAGGACCCCTGCAGTGAATCCTGTTGCCTGTGAGCACAAGGACAGTTAGTGAATAAAGACAGGAAATGAGACTTAGGGGAGAAGCTGAACTTTTGCCTGATTGATGACGTTCTGGGCAGCAAAGACAAAGATACCCTGAGCTTGCCACTCTTTATTAGGTTTCTAGGGAGTAAGAGATGACTTGGAGGGTGGCAGTGAACCTCAAATGAGGACGTTATGCTAATGAGGATCTTGTGCTGAAGAGAGTCTTATGCTGATCGGGACTGCAAATGGAGCAAAAACAATCTGACAAATGTAGATAAGATAAGGTAAACTGGGAAAGAATTGTTCCTCCCTGGGTGAGATCTTTCTTCTAGGGTTTTAAAGAACCAGGGTATGTTCAGTTGATGTAATCTTGCCCTAGAGCATCACTGAAGTTTTAGCTAGGACCTGCCACAAAAATGGAGTTATACCTCAACATGTCATAGCCAACCTGTAGTCAAGACTGAGCCTGATCATAATTTAATTCCAAAATAATTTTCCCCCAAATTATGTAGAATTCCTTCCGACAATGTTCAACACTAGTATTGGCACCTGAGGTAGGCAAAAGAGTGGAAATTGCAGAAACCTTCACCTCCAAAATGCTTCTTGAATCACAGAGTAAATATCTCTGTTATGCAGGCCCATGTATTTATACTGCTTAACCTATTACAGAAACTGTAAATAAAACAATTAAATTCTAAATAATAGCTTGCGTAGGCAAGTCTGAGAGAAAGAATTGCATGCAAAAGATCCATGGACACACACAAAAACATGTATTTAGCCATAGTGGGTGCTTAGGTGCCAAAGTGACTAACTCCATTTTCTTCTCAAATGGCGTTAGTATTTGGGGGATTGCAAAAGTATGGTACATGGGATCTTTTATTGGTTATAAATTTTGTCATATTGGTCCTGAAAATTCATTGGCTCATTTAACAGTTCAAGTGGCAAATACATGGCTAATTTCACAGTCAATTGAGATATATCTACATTGTTGGAGGACTGAAGAAACAAATCTGTTTAAGGACAAAAACATTCCTGAGTTGTCTGTGCCAAGTCCAGGCAAGCACTTGCATGTCTCTCAGTAACCATTGTGCAGGAAGGCCAGCTTTGGCTACAGGGCAGTGATTTTCTCTTTCAAAAACAGACATCGGCACAGAGTGAAAAGGGCAAAATAGGCCTTGTGACTACTTAATTCACTTTACTTAGAGTCATGTACTGACATAAGTATGATTTATTCAGCTTTTTCTAACATTCTACATAACATTGGCAAAATAAAGTCTTGGTTTCCTACCCATTAAATTAATGCACAGGTAACTAACTCAACCATAATGAGGATTTCAATAGCTAAAATCTACAGAAGTAAAGGGGTAACTGTGCTCAGGAAATGTTAGGGTTTTTTTCCATATAAAAGACAAAGTAAGTACCACATTTGCTATGTTGTATTCTAAAAATCCTTTCCCACATGCATATATCTTGTGTAATTTGATGTACATACCTATAAAATTCTGATATGTATCTATTACATAAATTCTGATATATATAATTCTGATATATACATTTACTCACATATATAAGCCCAACATATATATATATATATGTACGTACATACACATACACACACATATATGTGGGATATACAACTATTTCTATCTTTTTTATCTACCTACCTTTGGCAGACATTGCAACTGTGCTGGTAATGCAGTTTCAACTGCAAGGAAATCTATGCTGAGATCAAATTTAGCAAGGCAGAAAGATCTCATCTTTGGCCAATGAAAACTGATGGGACAGCAGAATTGCACCCCTCCAAAACAATGGCAGGGCCAAGAAAGATTAAGAAAGGATAACCAGACTCCAAAAAAAGAGATTTGCAGGGACTTGAACTACAGTGGCATCTAGGAACAATTAAGAACAAGATAATCCATATGAGCCAAAGCAGTCATACCGTGCTTTCTGTATCCAAACTGCTCATGTTAAACCAATCTGAGATGGTACAGCATAAACTAAATATTTAAAACTCCAAATATCAAATCTGTGACTTGTTTAAATCTTTTATTAATAACAGCAAATCTAAAGCAGCTCTACAAAAGCTATCTTTATTAATCAAGCCCTTGATTAACATGGCAAATTTTCAATTAACTAAGAGTCTTCATTAACGATCACTTGTATGTGTAATCATACTTAAGTTACTCTGTATAAGACTTAAGAGGGGAACAAAAGACCAATACTATTTTCCAGAGTCTAACCAAGGAGAGAAATTAATGAAGCAAATTGCTAATTGAACATGATACAGCTAAAGTTTTCATTGGTTATACCTGATGACTTGAAATTTTGAATAAAAACAAACAAATGTTCAAGGGAAGAACTTTAGCTGGTCTGGAGTCAAGGTGTGATAAAATACAATTTGCTTAGACAGTCTCTGATATTCCTTGATCTTAATTTTAATGAATTACTCTCAGCTAATAAGGAACTGATGACTGATCTGATTGACACATCCACAAGGAACACTGCAGTCTTCTCAGAGTGAGGCTGCACCATCAGCCACCATCACGTGAGTCCAGGAGCGAGAGGGAGAGTAATTTTCTCCAGACAGTCCTGCATGGGATCATTTAATAGTTGGCATTTTTAATTCTATGTGAATTATAATTTTAAAAATAAATCCTCTAATTGTTTTGTGAAAAGCTTGAGTATGTCAGTTTTATGACCAAATAACTAATTTATTAAAAGAAATATTTTAAATGTAGAAAAATGCTAATTTTTATTCAGTTTTAATACATTGCCGCACTAAAAATCGGGCTTCTCTATCTCTGAGAGCCTCTGTCAGTGCTGGTCTCATTGTTTTTCATGTACAGCCCTGAAGTCAGAGGTAATTGGGCAGAACATCAGGACAGCAAGAGCCTTTCAGCAAAGCCTTTGGCAGGGGAGGCAGTGACTGCAAGCATTTTGCCAAGGTTGAGAAGGATGGAATCCAGGATTGGGGACTAGCACCACGATATCACTCTGAGAGTCCAAAAATATTAAAAAGGATTTAAAAAATAATTAAACTGAACTCTTAACTAGAGGAGCTTTCATATTTGGCAAAGGCACTTGACACAACCTTCCTTAGCAACCATTTAATCATGATCTCTTGGCTATGTTCATCCTTATCTTCATTGTCCCTTCAGACATTTGCATTTTTCTCTGAACGCCACTTTAGATACATCTAGCAATTAGTCTGAAGTCCTGGGTCCCTTTACTAAAGTGAAGTTCCTTTACCTGTAATACGAGAAATCTTGTATTTTACAGCATTTTCAAATGATAAACACAAAGGGAGTTAAAGCTGATATTTTTCTCAGATAAATTGCTGCACTGATTACCATGAAGTATATTGATGTCACTATCACTATGACAACATTATGACAAGAACTAGTCACTGGAAGCTACCTAGTAAAAGGAAATGTCATCTGGATTTTTGAATAACATGTAATACATAGGACCTCTGCTTTCATGAGTAGATCACCACGCCCGAAAGGTTAGGGAATGAGGATTCACAACTGGAAGACGAAACAGTGGCTGCTAGTATTTCTCCTAAGGTAAGATTTAAATATTTGAAGAAGGTATATTGTAACTTTTTGGTGAATTAGAAGAGAAATAATTTTTATCATTATAATACAGGGAACTATTTGATGTAATAAACACCTGGCTCTTATTTGCTCAATTGTATTTTGCATTCATGAGAATACAACATAGCAAGAGAAATAATTTACCTAAATAGTTCTGAGATCTTTTTGAAGATTATTATGTGAAGCAACATTTGAATCAGTCTTTGTATTTTTAGCATATTGTATGATTTTTAATTTTCTTCTTTTTAAGATAGAAGTGAGTCATCCACTTGTACTGTTCCATTTTTAATTAAGTAGAGATTGAAACTCATCTTTTCTTTGTTAATGTATAAAATAATTTGAGTTTCATATGTTCTTTGTTCCTCTCCCCTCAAGGGCACCCTCTAAAAAAGAAATGCAGGCTTTCATTAGGAAGGGAATACTATCACTATGACTACTATTCATTTATAAATCTCCCCTGCCAGTATTTTTGGGTTATTTATGCTCAATGTTGTAGTTGTTTTAGTTTGTAGAGTAGAGTGTCAGCATCCGGGCATTTGCTGTCTAGAGAACTGTTTCACCACACGATGTGCCATAGAGCAGTCGACAAATGGCAGTTTTCCCAGTAATGTTTGTCTGTTATTTGATCTGAGCTAAATCTGAAACTCTTCTGAGGAATTCCACCCTTACATATCTTGGCTGATTTATAAATATAAACATACACACGAATAAAATCTGTTTTGAATTCAACCATCTACTAGTTTTCAGTGAACAATTATAAGCTGCTAGTGTTATGCATCATATAATAAATGGGCTATAAACACGGAAGTGGTCACTTTGTCCTTTCTGTGATGCATCATGTGGTGTTCACTTTGCTCAATAAAAATGAGGGCCGGGGATTTAGCTCAGTGGTTCCGGCGCCTGTCTTGCAAGCGCAGGGACCCGGGTTCAATCCCTGGTAACCACATACCTATACTGGGTGTGGAGACTCACACCCAGCAGCAACCAGTACCACACACCACAGTGCCGGGCGTGGTGGCTCACGCCTGTAATCCCAGCACTCGGGAGGCAGAGGCAGGAGGATTGCTGTGATGTGAGTTGGAGGCTGAGCTCAGGGCCAGCCTGAACCACAAAGCGAGATCCTGTCTCAAAAAACCTAAAAAAAAAAAAAAAAAAAAAAAAGAAATATTCTTGGTGGGAGACTGCTATTTAGAATATATTATCTAATACAAAAACAAATACATTTTACCACAATTCAAATACCTATTTATGATGAATGAAAAAAAGGTTAACATGGAGAATAAGTTGCTCACATTCTTCCTGAGAAGTTATATGATTAATAACAGTATTCAGTGATAGTTTGTTCTATCCATATCTGTTTTATACTCAGATGTAGATATTTTCATTATATTAAATCATTAATGTTTTTCTTTATCATATTAACAGTATCTGTATTATATGTCACACAGACAAAGAAGAAAATGAATAATATGTAATGAAGAATGTTTTTAATATATCTTAAATAACATCTCAAACAGAAGTTTAAATATAGGCAAAGGTAGATTTAAATAGTGGAAAGAAATACAATCAAAAGTGTACAGACTATGTACAAACTTCTAGAGGGAAACATTTCAGACTTCAATTCTTGTGCAGATAGTTCAAAACTGATTGTATTGAGATTTATTTTCATGAAGTGCGATTCCTTCACAAGATATGGTTTCTATTTTAACAGGGCTTAGCAGAGCATATTGTGTAAGATGAAAGAAATCTGTTCAACATCATCAATTTAACTTATTTTTCATATATTAAAAACAGTACTTGGATTTCCTACAACCTATATAAAGCTCACCTACTTTCCATGACTCCACCCATATACACACATGCCTTTCCATTTAGAGAGCTAAGTTTAGTATGTACTGATTCTGCTCTGTAAACTAAAATTATTTATTTCATAATTTTCTTATTTTTCTTTAAAATATCTTAAACAAGTAAAATTAAAACCCACTTTCTGACAAACATTTTTACTTGAAGACTTAAACAATATGTTTGTGCATATTTTGAAAAAATGAAGATATCAACAATCATGTTTTTAATAAGAAGCATCCAGATCTTAAGAAATATATTTCAGATCTACTAGAATATTGCTCAATGTGAAATTTGACACTTTAATTTGATATTACTCCTTAGTATAGTGATTTCAATTTATGTAAGTTCAGTGATTTTATGGCAAGACAGAAAAGCTAGCTAGATGATGTTTTTCTTTATTCTTATTTGGATTTTAAAATGTCTATATGTTGGTAACTTAAACAGTATTTTCATCATTTTGGATACAAAAAATAAGCAAAATATTTTAGTTAAAATACAAAGACTCATTTATTCTGGTTGGCAAGCATCTGTTCCACTAAAAAGCTTTTATGCCACATAACGAGCCCCAGATTTTAAAAGGTATTACATTTAAGAGAAAGAAGTTACTTGTACTATTCATTACAGTAAGACTGAAGCCTTTGTTTATTTTTAAAGCATGGTGAAAATGACTTTTGTGAGCAGAATTGGGATTCTAGGCCCTTTCAAGGGTTATTAAGGGTTATTAAGGCAAAATGGCTGCTACTGTTTTCTGTTGTAACATCATCATGATTTTCCTTAAAATATATTTGGTATGATTTTATAGCAAGTTTAAACATCGAAGTGACTTAAAAATAAATAAAGGTCTAACTTATACAAAATTTGTTTACTTATGGTTTACATTTGAAAATTTTAATGTAAATGGACTTGTTATTTTTTATTTCATTATTTTCCCTAAATAAGCCTAATCAATTTCACAAAGGCTTGTTTCAAATTCAGTTGACTCTATCTTACAAATAGAAGATAGAACAATGGCAGATATTTTTTATTCAGCTACCAATCGTTAAGGAGTTAGTTTTTAAAGTATTGTATTTAACATCCACAGAGGTAGATATCTTGTGGTCTGTTTTCTGCCCAGAATACACCACAAACCTTTTGTTAATATTATGCAGAGGTAAGAAAGGAGGTAGGAAATGGTATTTTCTGCAACGTGGATAAGTATTTTTCTTCTACTCTCTTAGAGTTCAGCAAGCATGGGAGCACCTTGATGTATATTTATGATCATTTTCTTTTCACAAGCTTCGGCATTCATCCACCTCTGAGATGCTCGGGTCTTATTTATTTGCTATCGCCATCTGGCAGAAAATATTTTGAGTTGAGCAGAGCAGCAAAAGGATAATCTCACCTGCAGACACTGCTCAGCTGAGAAATTAACCCTCACAATGGAAATCATCGTGGAGTGAGCGAGAGCTTCCTTTTCATTGTGACACAATAGTTTACCTTACTTGACTCCTCGGAAGAGGAAAGGAAATTTTAATTACTTTTCATCCAGATTCGCGTCTGAGAAGGCTTTACACTAAAATAGGAAAGAGCCCTTTCACAGGTTCCCTCCTCACCCCGCTCCCTGCCCCCGCCCCCCAATTCTGCGGGATTCCGGAGGAATCTACAGTCTAGCTTCCCACGGGGGTCCACAGCTAGGGAGCACTCGGGGGAAACTCGGGGCAAAGTCTGAAGGATGCTGCTGGTGTGATCCTGGCTTCAGGACTCTCCAAGGAAAGCCTCAGAGGACGAACAGAAAGGCAACTTGGGGACTAGGAGGAAAATGCGAGAGGGCAATTTGACCTGATTTTCCTTTGTGACTAATGAAATGGTAGCTCTTTGTGGATGACTGATCGCCTGTGTTTTTTTTGTTTGTTTGTTTGTTTGTTTTGTTTTGTTTTACCTTGGAGCCACTAATTCAACCATTTGTTCCTGTTTGGCTTGAACTATAAATGTTTTTCATTGATACAATCCACTCGTGTTTATGGATCATTTTTGGCCTGATAAACCCCTTTATCTTTACTTTTGTATATGCCAAACATGTTCTTGCCTAGAACTTTACATTTTCCCATTATTTTATGGTATTCCTCACAGCGTTTGAGACTACTTGAAGCCCTCTGTCTGCTACTGTCTTTCTACCTTAGAAAGCATAAGGTCAATGAGAAAAATAAATGTTTTATGGTTTTGAAGAACACTGATTACTTCTGTAATCCTGGTAACAGCAGAAACTGGCCAAATGTGTGTGGTAGTTTTTAACAGTTTTTAACATTTCTACTGTAGAATCACTGAAGGGGCTTTCACTACCTCTAATTATCCAGGTCTTGTTAAAAATAAGAATGGCAAATAAGGGCCGGGGAGTTAGCTCAGTGGTTCCGGCGCCTGTCTCACAAGCGCAAGGACCCGGTTCGATTCCCCGGTAATCACATAACAATACTGGGTGTGGAAACCCACACCCAGCAGCAACCAGTACCATATACCACAGTGCCGGGCGTGGTGGCTCACGCCTGTCATCCCAGCACTCGGGAGGCAGAGGCAGGAGGATTGTGATGTGAGTTTGAGGCTGAGCTCAGGGCCAGCCTGAACCACAAAGCGAGACCCTGTCTCCAAAAACCTTAAAAAAAAAAAAAAAAAAAAAAAAAAAAGGAATGGCAAATAATTCTCAGCAACTATTACAGTAGCTTCCTGGTTTGCATTGACCTCATTAGACATCTCCTCCATTAGAAAGTAATGGAGACTAACTTCTGCCTTCCTCCCCCGTCCTTCCTCTCCCATTCTCTTCTCTCATCTCTTCTCCTCTCCTCTCCTTTAAACTTTTCCCCTCCTCTCCTCTTCTTTCTCTCTTTCCTTCCTTCTTTCTTTCTTTCTTTCTTTCTTTCTTTCTTTCTTTCTTTCTTTCTTTCTTTCTTTCTTTCTTTCTTTCTTTCTTTCTTTCCTCTTGCCTGCTTGCTTGCTTGCTTTCCCTATCCCTCCCCTCCTCTGTCTCTTTCTCTCTCTCTCTCTCTCCCCACCATCTTTCCCCCGTTCTTTTGCTCTAATATTTATCTGGCTAAATTTTCCAATGTATTTCATTTGTTTAGTGTAGTTAACATATTTTACTCTTTTTCAGCATTTTAAACAAATTTATTGTCCCATAAAGTAATGCCAAGTTATTAAGCTGTGCAATTATACTTTACAAGAAAAGTAATTTAAAATTATGTCAAAATGTTATATTCTTTGTTATGTTTTTGTTTGTTTTGTTTTTTAAGACAAGGTCTTGTTTTGTAGTTCAGGCTGGTCTCAACTCACAATGTGCTGGGATTATAGGAATAGACAAAATAAGTATTATTGAAAAAGCATTCTTCTAACAAAGGTCAACCAGATTATTTAATGCCAGAAAGCATTTTTTTCCTTGCTTATATCAGAGTTTCAAAGTCCCCATAGAGTTTTCCAAGCATAGTCTGATTAATTTTGTGTAAAATTTTTCCATCTTTCAGGAAAAAAAAATTCTTGTAGCTAACTAGATGAAACTATAGTCTAAAGAGTTAGAATAATCCACATATTCAGTTGAATAAATGTGTATCATCTACATCTCATTAAAAGCTTTGTTTGGTTGTAAAACTTGAATCACATAGAATGACTGTGTTAGAATTTACTGCAAAAGACAAAATTTTCACCCACATGTATTTTCTTAAAATTCTTAAGAGTTTCATGTAGTGAGACTTTCTTGGGCCAGGGATTTTTAGCTCAGTAGTTCTTATACCTGCCTGGCAAGTACAGTCCTGAGCTTGATGCTCAGTACCAATAATAATAATAATAATACTTTGTTGTCATCATTATCTTTTAACATTTTACAATGTGGATATATATATACACACACTGTATATATACTGTAGTTTAATTAAATTTTCCTAAAAATTGCCTGGTAATCTTCCTTTTATAGTGACTTGTGCTTACATATTTAAACTTTACCGGACAAAAATAGAAAAGTCAAGGAAAGAAAAGAGAGCCAAGAAAAAAAAATTCAAAAATTCATTAGACTGTCTGAGGTTGTTGTGGAATCGGGCTGAGAAGCAAATCCAAAACAGATCTTGGCAGGTCATTCTGATAAAACAAGGCTGTGAAAGCTGAGGCTATAAACAGCACTGACTGAGCACCTGTTTTTAAGCTTCTGCCATTCTTATTTAGCCCAAAGTAAAGTTGTGGAAATATCACTAATTAATCATCAAAAAAAAAAATAGAGTAAAACCATTCCCTGCTTCCCTTGCTTTTTGTACAACTGAGGGTGAATCAGTCCATACTCTTTATTGTATTGCTACTCACAATGTATCTACTCAAACTTAGAGTATGTGAACTGATACTCTATGTTGCCTAAACTACTTTTCATTGAGTCTTCAACTCTTTAAACTACTAGAATCCTAAATGCCATAGATGCCTATAATTTCTGTCTTAAGGCTTCTGCCTGGTTCAAGGAATCATACCTCTGGCTTCCTCTGTTAATGGCTCATAGTCATTTTCATGTTAAACTTGCTCCACATCTTGGTAGATAAATGTTTTAAAACTCCTTTTGATCTTTTCTTTTCTCTTAGCTCACCCAACTTCCGTGCACAAACTTTCAATTGTATTATGATATATTCCAGTATCCTGTACATAACATGCACATTTTTCTTCTCGAGTTCTCAAGTAAAATCTTTTTTTTTTTTTTTTTTTTTTTTTTTTAGGTTTTTTGAGACAGGGTCTCGCTTTGTGGTTCAGGCTGGCCCTGAGCTCAGCCTCAAACTCACATCACAATCCTCCTGCCTCTGCCTCCCGAGTGCTGGGATTACAGGCATGAGCCACCATGCCCGGCACTGTGGTATGTGGTACTGGTTGCTGCTGGGTGTGGGTCTCCACACC